>JAFBJR010000145.1:1898316-2453316 GCA_016785285.1 Brachirus orientalis | reverse complement strand
GACGTACAGTTGAGGACGAAATTATTAGCCCCCCCATGAAAATGTCATTGTTTCATAAGTATCTCCCACATGCTGTTACACAAAGCAAAGAACAACTGAAAACTACAACAGACGACTGCAGGCTGTTATCCAGCAAAAAAGGATACACAATTGACTGTTGGGATCAGGGGGCTAATAATTTTAGTTTTTGGTAGTTAGTTTTTGAGGAATAAATTCACTTTTGTGTGCAAAGCCAAATAATGGAAGCATCCAAAATAAAAGTAGGATGTTTGAAAAAGCTGTGTTAAAAATTCTTTGCTGTGTTTAACAGCACGTGGGAGACACTTTTAAAACGGAGAAATTTTCATAGGGGGGCTAATAATTTTGTCCTCAAGTACCTTTTCCAGTCTTGGTCAGACAGTTGTTCCCTCTTCCTCACTTCCTCCAATGACAGTTTTCTCTGTCTCTTTTTCACCAGCTCTGCCATTATGAATGTCTAAAATTACATTACATTTTTGCCTTGGTCTTACAGCTGATACCTGGCTAGTGTGTGTGGTGACGTGAAGCAATTTGGTTTTCCGTGAACAGGCAGTTGGGGGGGGGGGGGTGTCCCCACAACAAGCCATTTCACCATCACAGTGGTGATGGTGAAATGGCTTGTTACACGGTTGGTGAAGTGGTTTTATTATTTATTTATATATTTTATATATTTATTTTATGCAGCTTCATATGTTATGTGTTTATTAAGGTATTTGGCGGGGAAGAGGCAGTTCTAAGCATTTTTGAAAAATATGCCAGAGGTAGCCAAACAGCAAGTTTTAATTAATAAATCTTCCCTTAAAACAAGTTAAAAATAAATATTGGAATTAAGTTACAAGCAACAACTTGTAAAAATGTAAAATTGCGATAATAAAATTTGTTTTGAATTTTGTATTCAGAAACTGTGCCATCCCCACATATAGCATCAGACTAGTACAGTGATCACAAATTACTGTCACTGGTTTGATTGGAGGTGTCCTACTCTACTTTCCTTTACCGGAACAATTACTTAATGAGGAAAATGTCCTAAATTACACACTGCAAGTGTCACGTATAACTTGCTGCTCTCCAAAAATGGGATGTGGGACATTTTAATTAGTTGCTTGAACATGAAAAAGCAACACAGGAACATTTGTGCCAGCAAACAGTTGTAGTAGGAAGGTCAGTAAATGTGTTTAACAAAAAAAAAAAAAATATGCGAGGTGTTGAGATGGAGTGTGAGAGAGAAGCCGGGAGTGGGTGAGTGGAAGAGAGAGAGAGAGAAAGAGCGAGATGAGGTGGGAGCTGAGATGGTGGGAGAGAGAGAGAGAGAGAGAGAGAGAGAGGGAGAGGGAGAGGGAGAATCAACACTGGTGGAGGAGGGGGAGGAGGAGGAGGATGCACTTATCCTGGCTTTCGTCACGGAGATCACAGATAATCTATTTATTCTTATGCAACTCTGCAAATGCTAACTTTGCATCCACCCAAGTATTTTTTATTTAGTGTTTTAGTGTTGTGTGTAGTGGGTGAGGTTAATGCAACACTTAAAACTTTGAAAAGTAGAGTGCGTTCAGTCAGTTTTAGTCAGTAAACGGAATGGCTGTGGGGGTGAAACGTGACAAGTTCAACTGGCAGACGGGTGTATTGAGGTAGACGTTTCAAACGCACCAGCTCAGAGACATCTTAATGGTGTCAAGATTGACCAGTAGCCACTGCAAACGTCACCTCTACCCTCTTCACTGATGCTACCCAGTCATTACTACTTACTCATCATTAGAGAGTGGTTACAAGAAGCAGCTTTAAGGTTGTAAAGGTCCAGTGTGTAACATTTAGTCGGGTTTATTGGCAGAAATTGAACGTAGTACCAATAAATATTGGTATTATATTGCTGAATTTTACATGATTTTAAACCTAATTAAAAAAAATAGTCATCTAAATTTGGTAAGGCAATTGGTAACACATTTCACTGTGAGTCAGAAGCCAGAAAATATATTTTTATCACTTTACAGGAACTTTAAGGTAAGGGGCTCACCTTATTGAGGCCGCCATATTTCCAAACCAGCACAAACAAACTTGCGTTTTGCATCTTGAACCAACACACAAGATCGAATAAACTTGCAGAAAAGGAGTGAAGAGAGCTGTGAATGAGTGTTAGTATGCAACACCACAGTAGTTCCTTGACATGCTTGAAAACGTCAGGAGTCTTCTTTTTGTTGTGCTCTTCAGTGTCACCACTTCTTACACACTGTAAAGGGTTTAAACCCATGGTTCTCAAACTGTGGTACATGTACCGCCAGTGGTACGTGAGGAAAATCAGAAATATTGTTCTACTGTATATGAGTATGTGATCAGAGTGGAGCCGAGGAATTTTGACTGGAGTGCATAGAAAATGAAACAAATATCAAAATAATTATTATAATAAATCAAATAATAATAATTAGTCACCTTATCTCTCACTCCATCTTAATCTAATTTCACTAGAACAGAGTGTAAAGTAAATGTGAGGAAGAGGAGGATGATGAGAGAGCAGATGATCTTATTTACACCACTGTGTTTTAACATTGGTGATAATGGTGGTACCTCGAGAGCTCAATATTTGAGAACCACTGGTGTAAACCATTCCCATTACCAGTGGTTGTTCTGCCATGTGGTATTTTTTTCCCACTCCTGTGTCACCCGTACTTGAAATGCCATGTCACAAGCATGCTGGAAACAAAACAAGTTGGAGAAGGAAGGAAAAAACACGGTTGAGCTCAGTGACGATGTTATGGTGTTTGTCAGTAATTTTACATTTATAAAAGTCTCTTGAGGAATCATGGTTATTTATCAATTATATTTATAATGGTGGCTTAGTGGAGGAGTATTAAACTCTGGAATGTCACAGCAAGAATGTTCAAATCCTGACCGGAGCCTTTCTGTGGGGAGTTAGCATGTTCTCTCTGTGTGAATGTAAGTGTGAATAATTGTTTATCTTTGATTATTGACCCTGTGATAGGCTGGTGACAAGCTTGGTTCATGGGATTTTTTTCTCTATGTCTAAGTAAAAATGTAATCAATTCACATTAGAGAAAGTGACGTATCACTCCCAGAAACTTAATAACAGGATATCATGGCCTCAGTTGCATCAGTGAGCCCATATTTTATAGATGAGCAACTTTAAATTGCTGTGGTGCTCTTAGATCTGCATGGCATCACACTATAGTAAAACCACATTTCCGACCCATGGAGTCACTGATTCCAGAGTCTGATTAACTGGGCAGTGGACTAAAGGAAAACAATTTTTAAGTATACATTTAAAAAATAATTTAAATTGTTTTTGCTGTTTTTCCCACACTATAGTGTATTTTTCTGGTGTCCATTTGAGAGTGGATGGTTGTTTGTTTTTGTTAAGACCATAGTAAAAGTGGCTTTATGGTTGTGTGCTTGTAAATCAGCAGTATATTAAAAATCAGCTAATTAGTCTAAAAAAATTGTTTCTATTTGTATGTGCATGCTGCTTTGAAAGGTTTCTTTCCTTTAAAGAGGACATTCACTGGAAAAATCAAATTTCTGATGTTTTTTGGTGTGTCCCCGTGTCCTTCCCGTATCTAAACATCACTAAAGTGTCACAATAAACACTTCAGCCACTTCTAAGAACAAAGGCCTTCTCTGTTTACCTGCGCTCAAGCAAGCGGTTTTCAAAAGTCAAGTTTAGTTACGTAACTAGCACATTTGCCGTGCAACGAACCCTCCACCAACAGCTACTCCTGGTCATGGGTGTCAAAATTCAACCTGAAGAAGAAGCACCGCCGAGCAGTCAGTCACCTGGTAGCTGGCCAATCACAAGTGAGTGGGAATGCACTTGGTAGCTGGCCAATCACAAGAGACTCAGTGTTCTGGGGGGCGGGCATTAGCTCAGAAACAGAAGAGTGCCTGTTCAGAGGCTGGCAGAGAGCAGCAATAAACTGGCTTAATCTGAAGAGATTATGAGGTTTTTGACCATAAATATTATTTAATTTATCTAAGTAGACATCAGATGGGCCCACGGTTGGTGTAGTGGTTAGCACTCTTGCCTTGCACCAGCGCCCCCCGCGACCCTCAGTGGATAAAGTGGTAGAAAATGAGTGAATGAGAGTAAGTAGACATCAGTAATCTCGATTTAATTGTCTTTAATCATCTCCTTTGTTTTTCATCTTTAGGGCACAGTGAACAACCAGACAGGTATTTTCCCACAGTCCTTTGTGAAGATCATAAAGCCCCTCCCAGATAGTGATTCAGAGGGTGAAAGTGGAGCTCATACTTACAGCTGCCTGCGCTGCCTCTTTCTCACTCCCTCTGGAGTCGACACCAGGTATTCTTTTTGGAAGGTGATTGCGTATGTCTACTGTAGTTGAACCACAAAAACAGTACTGTACCAAACCAAACTATACCCTGATGGAAACATAGCACATGCTTGAGGTTAGCTGCTGCAAAGCCAAAGCACAGCCCTATAGTTAACAGTTCAGAGGAAATCAACACTATTGTGTGAAATCGTTTGACAGTTGTTTGCATCTAGTTGGCATTTGTTTATGTTTAAAAGTTAGGCACTACAGCTTTAAACTGGGCTTGAAAAGCCTTTATTTAATCATGGTGGTTTAGAATAAAGACCAAGCTGCTATAGTTTGAAGAACTGGTGCAGATTTTGCACCCTGATGAAGTTTAATTCACTGTTTCTGTGACTCTTGTAGTTGCACAACAACCTTTAAACAGCCAGAAATTCTCCAAAATTAAGCATTTTTCTTTCTAAACCTCTAAAGAGATCACTGTCTCTGTTCCTCCTTACAGAGATGTGTGCGTACAAGAGGACATCACCATCCAGCCAACATACATAGACTTACTGTCTCATATGAGGTAAGTGTAGTCGTGAAATAAATAAAGAGAAGTCAAATACCAAAATCTTTGTTTGATCTCAACAGCAATAATATTTATTTTGCTTTTTGCTGTACAATTGTTGTTATCATATCAATATAATTTCCCTCTTGTTCATTTGGCATTTTGTGAAAAAAGCCCACTGATCTTTAGGCCTACCTCTGCACTGTATATCATTTATCTTGTCATTAAAATTATTTTTAAATTGTGGAAGTTGTTAATAAAATATCAAACATATTAAACATAACATCTTAATGGCAATTATAGTATCATTAATAATTTATTTATAAGTCATTATAACACATCATTTAATATTGCTGGCAACAAGTAAAATAAAAATACAAAGGTTAAATGCAGTTGTAAAGGATACAGTAAACAATGTAATTATTAATTTTATTCTAAGCTACAGTTGTGGAGTTTATAGATTAGGGCATTCTTTTATGTTTCATGTCGAAACGGTGATTGAGAGAAACAATGTGTTAATAGTTTTCCTTGAATTGTGGGGAGAGAAAATTAGTATATGCAGCCTCACACCTCAAAAATGTGATAATGGAATACAAAGCTGACATATTTGATGAAAGGTTGCTGTGAAGTTTGCAGCAATTATATTATTTTTGCATGAAAAACGTCTAATTTATGCCTCACAGTTGACACAAGGAGTCTAATTTCTAGTTCTGACTCTTTGTGCCACAGGTGCAGGTCATTGAAAAATGACTACTTGCCAATTATTAACCTTTGCTTTGTGAAGCATTTGTGAAGTGGCTGACCTGTGTCATGAAAGCATGTCAAGCAATTAGACATCAAATCCCAGATCCTTACTTTGTTCTCATGTTCTCATACTGAAAAGCACTAATAAACTCAGGTGATTGGTGACCTTTGTGCATTTCATTGTATTCATATTTTTTTCTGCGGGCTGTAGAATTATATTTGAGGCTGTAGAATTATATAAGAAACAAGGCTGAGTAGATCGGTCCATTAAGTTACCAACATGGACCCCCGAGGCTGATGTGCACCACAAATCCTGCAAATTGCCAATTGGCAATCATCACTGCTCATCATACTGGTTCTTGTGGGACCTCCCAACTCTCCTCACCTCTCCATCCCTCTGTACCATCATCACCAGATACAAATGGTCATTATGTTATCTTACCAATCTCTTTTTCTCTCTCATTCCCTATCTGGTAAGTCATTATCTGGTAATTATGGTGGCTTAGTGAAGGGGAGAACGATGAGATCGGCACAGCAAGAGCGGGTGGAGCAATGACAATTAGTATTACATCGTAAAAAAACGATAACTAGTAAGAAAAGAGAATAACGGATACAGATATTGCTGAAATATATGGAATAAAACAAATGAATGTGATACATTGTCAGGTAATCAGATCATCCCATTAACATCTGATTATTAGTGATTTTTTGTTGTCATCACTTAAAAAAAGAAAATAACAGATTTAAAAACTTGATTTTACATCCTGATATTTCATCATTGTCTGTTTGTCTAGTATCAGCCCTTGGGGGTGTCCCTTTTACCTGGGACCCTCACAAGTCCTGGAAAAGCCCCTGTGTGTCAGCTGTTACAAACAAACTTCAAATATACTAAATCAGCTCTGAGTATCACTCATTATGTTTACAGAACATTTAAAAAAAAAAATGTTGTTGTTGTTATTCCAAGTAATACTGGACTTAAATAGATTCCCTGCTAGTGCTTGCATGCTGTGATAAGGATAGTACCGCATTGAAACTTACTGAATATTTATTTAGCATTTATTTATGCAAGATTTTCTAGTGAGTGAATGTTCACTAGGCAGTGGTGTGTCAGGATTTAACCACCACTAAAACGTGTTAATTAATTTAGACACATCTACACTATGTCCTGTCCTTGTCTTGTCATTGCTTGGGGCAGGAAGTGGCTAACTATTCCTGTGGTTGTCCTTCATCAGAAGTAATGCATCATCATCTTGTGCCTCCGGGAAACTATTAGAAAAACTCACAAACTGACTCTGTATTTTAATCTCTTAGTTGCTTCTTTTTTTTTTTTTTTTTTTGATGAGGAGTGACAATGTGACACAGTTCTCAAGCCTCCTGCGTGCATTTATTATCACACTTGCTGTGAGCAAGCATGTATTTTGTTTGTTTGGTTTTTGTGATACCTCTCACAGTAAATTGTAATCTGTGGTGTTTCTTTTAACATTATCATTTAACAAGTAAATCAACTAGGTAACCTGAAAGACATTACAAATACAAATTTAGGTGCTACTTTCTGGTCAGACATCAGCAGTTTTGTATCTATCATTGTTTCTATTGCATCCTGGCCTTCCCACTCCATTCTTCTCGAGCGCCTTTCCACTCACTTTGACTGACTGATACTGCTCTGTCCTGGTTCCACTCATACCCATCTGACAGGAAACAGTTTGTCGCATTCATGGATCCGGCTCCCACCCTGCCCCAGTCAACTATGGTGGTCCACAAGGCTCCCTCCTTGGCCCCCTCGTCTTTACATTATACATGCTCTCGCTTGGCGATCTGCTGCCACGGTTTAAACTTCCACTGCTATGCTGTAGATTTTCAACTATATCTCTATACTATATCTCCGTCCTCCCAGCTCCCTCCACAATCACTTGTCATCTGTTTGGGGGAAACAGGCAGAAAAGAGAGTTAATTGCTGTGGCTCTCGTCCATAAGGTTGAAGATCTTGTCTTCTCTGTGGATGACTTTGCCACTTTGCTGTCCATGGAGGTTCACAACCTGGGCGTCATTATGGACTCTACACTATCCTTAGACACACACATCAAATCTGTCACCAAATATGTCTTCTTGTGCCTTAGAAATATCTCCACACTCCATCCTGTACTGGACTATTGCAGGATAGACTTCAACATGTTCAGAACCCAGCTGCCAGGGTTCTCACTCAGACCAAATCTTGGCTGCACATCACCCCCACACAGAAACATCTGTGCTGGCTTCCAATTAAGTTCTGGATCATCTTCAGTCTTCTCTGCTATAAGTGTCTTCATTCCCTCACTCTGCATTGCCTTTCGGACCTCCTTTATGTTCACCACCCCTCTGCCACACCAGCAAGCAAACCTTTGGCAACAGTTTTCAGTTTTTCAGCTTCGACCCTTTGGAACTCACTCCCTCTGGCTGTTTGCCAGACACCAACTCTGGAGTCTTTTAAATTTGTGTTGAGACGGAACTTGTTCCTTTAAATTTTTGCCAGCTAATTGTGTTGGTCTGTATTTTGTCCTGTTGTTACTGTCATTGTAAAGCGAGCTTGGGTTTCACAAAGTTATTATTATTATTGTTGTTGTTATTAAAAGTGAGTAAGCTACTGTGATACATTGGACATTGAAGTTATTTCTGCACTTTTAATAGATATTGCAGCAGTTACATTTGCATTGATCATCGCGTTTCAATCGTTCTCTTTTGTTTCGGACACAACGAAATAGCCACAAACTTAATTACTACTGTGGCTATTACTTTATTTGTACAGTGTATCAATACTTATTATTTGCATTATTTGAGTCTGAAATTACTGTCTTACTGTCCGTCACAGACAGATTTTCAAGGAGGAGGACATTGCTCTGAACTACCGCGACCCTGAGGGCGACCTGATTCGCATCCTCGATGACGAGGACGTCCAGCTGATGATCAAGGAGAGCAGACGTCAGGATGGCAAAGTCAAGAGACCCGTCAATCAGTTTCCATGGGAACTGCACGTGACCTTGGCATCTGATCTTTCTGTTTACAACACTGAGGCTTGAGAAAGACATACAGTTTAAGGGGAGAAGTATTTACTTTACCTTTATATGAAGACAATGAACTTGCGTCTGCTGTTCATTAATGGTTGCTACATTTCAGTTTTTTTTTATTTTTTACCTCTTTTTTGTGCTTTTGTAAGATGTTGCTCTCAGTTGCTGTACACTGAATAAACAGCAGTGCACAGTACAGAAAATGTCATATAACAAACACAGTATATATACTATATACTATACACTGTAACAATTACTCACTATGAATAAAAATCTGTTTACATTCAATTTATGTGTTTTCAGATCATGTCAAGCTATACTGTAGGAGAACAATGTAATAGTTAATGACAGTTATGTCATGTTTATAGAACTACAGTGCCATTTATACAAGCAGCAGCAGAGATTATTGACAAGAAATTATACTGATGAACTTTCAATCAAAGCATAATAATAATGACAGCAGTATTATTGAATTAATACCATCTAATGGGGAGACATCGCATGCATTGCTTACTAAGCACCTTGCATCCTAGAAATTATGTTGTTCTTCTTGGGTTGCTGTAGAATATGTACATGGTGGTGCACGATGGTGGCCTTCTCAAAACAAGACCCTTGCCCTTGACACTTGTACACATAAAAGTCTTGTTTTAAAGGATTTTTAATTTTGAAACACTTATGCAACTACATTTGAAGTTAGTATGTTCCATTTCTACCTCTACAGAGGGTCTGCAACATTATTGTACTGTATGTTTATAACAAAAACATCAAAAGTGAGGATTTGCAGGATTTGCACACTAACAGTAATACAAAATTGCAGGTGGCAAGAATTTAATTGCCACCTGGGATCAAAGTAATTTTAGACCACAACAAACTTTTTTGTAACAGTATCCTAAAATACAGATGGAATCCCTTGACACATGCTGGTGTAAATGGTCTTTTGTTCAGGTGTTAATAGATTGTGATGATCATCTGATCCTGTGAAGCCCAGCACACTTTCGACATGGCACTTGTGTGCTTACAGATCGTACGGTACTCTACTCCAACCATACATCCATCCATCCATCCATCCTTTATCTCATCTATAATAGAATTTGAATTGACACTGTGTGGGGGCAGAGTACACCCTACAGTGAATCACATTTACAACTTGCAGAGACAAACATTTATACTGATGGGCAGTGTTGGCGGTGACGTCTAACAAACAAATATATAATTAATTGAATTATCAATAAGTCAGCCCATTCCATGCATAAAGTCAATCAATGTACTTAATTTTGTTACTTTTTCAAAAAATGTATATATTATTTTTGTTATCTATACCTGTATTTTTGTCACAGGTATAGCAAAAAATCCACCAGGAATTTGCTTTGTTACTCACAGGTAGATCACCTGTCTGTCGGTTTTCGCCCTCTTATTTACTGAGATACACCTTGTGTTTACTGCTTTATCCTCACTCATAAAAACGTACTGCCCTCTCCAGGCCACGTGCATTTGTTTTCAACGGAGTTGACAACAATGGAAGAACAGCCAACCACCAACCAACAACAGACGCTGTTCATAAAAATGGTCGAACAAGCGCCTTTACAACAATAGCAAACATTGAGGAAGAGCAAATATACATAAATGCATAGAGAATACCAGGTCGGCATCCATTTTTACACACTTCTGTGCTCCGTTCCGTTCTCGCCATTCAGAAAAAGCCACTCGTGTGTGTGGCCCCTCGCTCGGTCAGACAGTCGTTTTTTCTTCTTCGCTTCTTCTGAAAATGTTTTTTTCTGCCTCTTTTTCGCCGGCACTTCCATGATAACAGTCTAAAATAACGTTCTGACTGCCTTGATCTTATAGCCAGTACCTGGCCAGGGTGTGTGTGTGTGGTGCCATAAAGCAATTTGTTTTTCTTGCGAGTGCCACAACTTCATGAGATCTTCTAATTTTAGTATGAAGCCATGATGTAGTCAGTAGTAGTCAGCCAGGGGTCTGAAGCTGTTAAATTAGGGTAAAAATCCTGCATAGATCTGCTTTACTGTCTTTATGCTAAGCTTAAGCACCTGCTGCTTTTTTATTTTTGCTCTGCCTGATGTTATTCTAACTCTCTTTGGTCTTTGTGGACAGAAATACTATAACATGACTTGTTTTCTGTCTACATCTTAAAAGGGTTTTGTCAATACTTTCAGACCTGATTGAGGAAGGATTATTGCATTGTTTAATTTAAAATGTATGCAATACAGTTGTAAGATTATCTAGAGGATATGCATTTACTATATTGCTGCTGAATGTTGCACGTGTTGGCATGAATATATCTTCCAAACAAATGCTTTATCAGTCTCTGGCCAATAATATCCGTAAGAGATTGCAAAGTCTATGAATATGACCCCAAACCTGCAAAACAAGCGCAACAAAGTAAACATCCTGTGATCTATCTATTCAAAACAGAAAATTCTGAAAATAATGGAAAGATTGCCAAATATTTACATTTTTGAAGACATCCACCTGGCTTTGAATAATAGTTAAACACTGATCCATTACATTGCTGAGATATTTCAGTCTGGACCATCCTCAGAGCTGAACTGCTATCATGACTAAAATACCTTACTCCAGTTTCCACAGTAACTGGCCTTATTTTTTTTTCACATACCCTAAAGAGCCTGAAATCTTCTCCTCCCCCTGACGGGAGAATTAGAGAGAGGGGTGAGATAGAAATCATGGTCATGGAGTTAGTGAATTGTTTGGGCTACAACCACTGAGGAAACTCGGGTTCATGTTTGAGAGAATGAATGGTGATTGTTCACTCTAAGGGACATGCGAATGGTAATTTTTCTACACATTCTACATGTTCTCTCACTCCCTCCATCTCCCTTTTACATCCCTGACCTTCTTTTCTTTTTCTCTTTTCTCCCCCTTCCTCTCCTTATTTCTCTAATCTGGTGCCAGTCTTGTAAACCTTATTGGAAAGTACTTGGAATAAAATATTTCCATTTGCAGCAAATGCAAATCACATCATCACATCAAGTTGCCACTCATGATGTGACTGTTTTTCACCACAGTTGTGTTGGCAGAATGCTTTTCCAAAAGTTGATTAGATTCAATTTGCTTTTGGCTGAGGAGGATCCATTTAAAGTCTCTTAAAAAGGAAAACTACACCATTAATTCGAGTTATGTAGCTTTTAAAATTTGTTTTTAAACCTTTTCATTAAAGGTGGGTAAACATTTGCTGAACACATTTACAACAGGTATATAGCACTATCCTTGAGTGACTTTTTTTAATCATATTTTAATATTTTTCATATTCACAGATGGGGAAAATGGACCATAATCAAGTTATTTTTTTTAAATCATCTTTATATTTTACTAAATTATACCATATAACGCTTTATTTATATCATGCTTGGGCAATAAACTATGGTCCCATTTACATTCAGATAAAAAGGAAAACAATCATTACTTTAGGGTGTGGCTATGGTGAGTACAGTGACCTGCCACGCTGGCTGTTTTCTCATCCAAAACTATTTGCATAATAAGAGAGTGAAAGTTGGTTTGTACAAGTAGGGAACTGGTAGAGGTGTTTGAACTCAGGTGAGTTGAAAGAGGTGGAAAGACTGAGGTTACTGCAGGTCAGATGAGAGTGTCAGCAGCTGTAATAGTTTAGTTGAGAGAGTTTCTCACCAGAGGAAAAAAGGGACAGTTTGAATAAATGAGAGAGTGACTGTTGCTAACCTCAGCAGTTACCATATACCTGCCAAGGGGTTTGACATTAGACACTTTTAAATTTAGGGAATTTCTCCCTGTGTGCGCGTGGGTTCTCACCGGGTACTGCGGCTTCCTCCCACAGTCCAGAAACATGCAGATTTGGGGATTAGGCCAACACTGTATATTGCCTGTAGGTGTGAATGTGAGAGCAAATGATTGTCTGTCTCTATGTGGCCCTGTGATGGACTGGCGAGGGTGTACCCCGCCTCTCGCCCTATGTCAACTGGAGTTAGGCACCAGCGCCCACCGTGACCCTCAGTGGAGGATAAAGTGGTAGAAAATGAGAGAGAGAGAGAGAGAGAGAGAGGGAGGATGCAGATATTGAAGCTTGAAGCCACACTGGTGTCTAACAATCACTAGATTCAAAGCCTTTTATTTATTCTTGTTACTGGTCCCCCGTCTTTATGTGAGTACAATGATAAAGTGCTGCAGTGTCCTTTTGCGGTTTGACCTGCAAACAGTGTAGGTTGAGATGATCAATCAGATCAATCCAAAAACTAATTTTGAAATGAACACAGTCAATGACAGAGACAGGACATTGTCAAGTTTTGGAAATTTTGTCCTCATAGACACCTTGAGAGTCAGTAGTGTTGCTTTTCCACAGATCGATACATACAGTAGATCACATGGTGAATGACTGATTATTTTAGGACTTTGCAAGTTACTGTTGCCTTAAAAAAGCCATTAGGTCAGCAATATCTGAGAACCAACAATCATGTCACATTCAAAGTCACTTAAATCACCTTTCTTCCACATTCTAATGCTCCGTTCCAACTTCAACAGGTTGTCTTCATGTCTTAAGGCATGTCTACAGGCCTAAATGCAGTTTTGTGGTTTGCTGATGAGATACTTGCATTGGTGGCTGGTGAGAGCAGATGTGCTGTGAAATGTTGCCACTCTTTGGTTGATATGAGGTACTGCAGAGTAATCGGACAGCACAGCGTGTGAGTATTACTGTTAATTGCTTTAGTGGGGTTCTGTGATTCAGTTTACAGGTTGTAAACAGGTGAGACTTAATTTTTAGTGCTCCAACCCTAACATAGACCCTAACCTTAACCTAACCCTAACCTCAGACTAACTTCAAAACATGTCTTTACCTTAAATGTAGTCATTTACATATACGGATATAAGGAATAACACATACTCACACACACACATAGGCCAGTGAGAGATGGATCTGTCTATCTGCTCCTGGTCTTTGGTGATGACTTCAATCCATCTTCATTATATTCTGTTTCAGGCACAAGAGATCCATCCTCCTCATCCTCATTTATGATCTTGTAGAGCTCTGTCACTGTCTCTCTCACACACAAAGACATCACACAACAGTTGATGTGATACCGTTGACACTGGAACAACAACCCTGCCATACAGAAATTTTCCATTCAGTCAAAATATTTAGTTTATTATTTTCAAATAATAACTAATTCAGCCATTCACTGCAACTCCACTCGATGCCCATGACTTGATAGTTTTATTTTAAAACACAGGGAGGTGCTGTTTAGCTGCTTAAAAGTTCGTGTGACAGAAATGTTTATTGTCTTATAGTGAGATGTCACTTTTTGTAAAAAACTAAAAATAAAATGGCAGATGTTAATTGGTATCAAAAGAGACCTTTGTTTCACTTTCATTAATAATTTTCTTGCATGTTTTACGGAGGAAAAAAAGAGAAACTTTATAAATGATTAAATTTTTTGTTTTTAACTTCCTTTTTTGAGACAAATTATAGTGCAACTATAGTGAAACTGAAAATGTCTTCCCACATTTTGAACAATAAAGTTGAACCTCACCAGAAACTATGGTAAACACATTTGAAATATCTATTAAAAAAAATAAGTTATTATAAAGTGACACAGTGGAGCACTGTCATTTCAAATCAAGTAGCATGCATTCCTTCATGCTTCATACATGATTTCTTTTGGGCCCCAGTACCCAGAAACACATCTGCAGGTTCACTGGTGACCAGGTGTGAATAGATAGTTGTCCATCAGTGATTCCCAGCTCGCTGCAAATGTTAGCTCTGAAAGATAGCATTAAAAAGACCCTCCTCTTTTTTCCTCCACCCTCTGCAACCCTCAAAGGCCAAGTGGCTCTAAGATGCATGGAGTGGTTATTCAAATTAATTTTTTGAAATGATTTAATGATTATTATAAATGGCAGACCACAAACATATACAGTAAATAACAAGTTTTTGCTGATGATTTTTTTTTTGCAGGTCTGTACCCTACTTGACCACAGTGGGGCACTGTTGATCTGCTAGTTTCAGAAGGTCAGACAGCTGTGTCCTACAGAGACACTGCACATCTTCATCATAGTCATGGTCATCAGAATCAGAATCATGAACTGCTGCCTGTACTGGACTGCGTTCTAGGAGTTTGGTAACCGAGATGCAGTAACAACGTGGCCGCACATTGCACTTATCACCTGCATTGCAACTTATAATGTTGTGCTTGTAATAAGATATCTGCACTTTCACTCCTCTTCAAAGGTTTGGATACAAGCCCTGCTTTATGCTGAAATGTAACAGTATATTTGACTGATGCTATTTTGCAGTTAAAACAGGAGCATGATTGTGTCAACCTGCACGATAATGCGGTAAATCTTCCCTCAGGCAGGAGGGAAGGAGCAGAGATTTTTTTTTTCTCCCCCTTTTTTCCAGAGTAAAACCGATTGATTCTGTCATCTCCGTTTAGGCCTGCAGGGCTTGAGGGGAGAGGTAGAGAAGGAGAAAGAGAGGGCAAAGAGCAGAGAAAATCACTTGAGACGAGCCAGTGCACTGAGAGTGAAAATGTTCAAACAGGAGGACTGGAGTCACACAGATGGCCAGACACACACACACACACACACAGAAGGTCAATTATGAAGCTGTGGAGGAGGCAGAGACTGCTTGGAGTCCCTTGTCAAGAAGTTGGCCTGAGATGTTGGTGTGAGGACACAGTGTGTGTGTTTGTGTGTGGATGTCAGGGGGTGTGTGTTTTTTGTTGCTGCATGGACCTTCAATCTCTGCCTCTAAAATATGAAAGGGGTAACAGACAAGTTTATAGGAGGTTGAGACAGGTGGGTGGACGAATCAAAAGGAAGAACTGGTGCAAGATGTTAGGAAGGGAGGAGCGGGAGGTTGTAGAAGCATCAGAGAGACTTTTGATGACAACGATAAAAAAGCGGGACCTCTGGAGATTTACAGTGGCTAATGTGCTTTCCTGGATTACAGTAAGCCAGGCAAATAGATTATTTTGGCTGTGTGTTCAGATGTTTGTGCGTAAGTGATGAAGTTTGTTTTTTAACAGATAAGATCACAGGTAAACCTTTGCATTTTAAGCATTTGAAGACACGTCTGCAGGTTGTACCCGCACAGACCTCGTATGGCAGCCATAAGGATTTTACTGGCTTCTGCTAAACTTAAAGCTTGCAACGTGCAACCTTTGGTGATGTTATTATTCTGCCTCTGTTCTATCTTTGTGAGCAGAAATGATGTAATATTTGTTTTTAGGCTGTGTCCTTCATCTGAGAACAAGCTCAGTCAAGCCATACTATGAGATCTGACTGAGGGAGCATTATTGTGTGTACAGGAGCAGTGGTGGGTGGCAGCAAGAAACATTTATTCTGTCAAACTGCAGAATACTCAGTTAAAATCAGCCGTGGTGCAAGTACTGTTGCAATTCACAAATATGCGAGCAGTGAGTATAGTTCTCATAACTAGAAGTGAGAGAATCTCTCCTTTGTGACATCAAGGAATCAAGAAAATAAAACTTTATCTATTGGAAATATAATTATGTTAGACTGATAGTACCTTTATAAGTGAGATTCTAGTTAAATGGAAGCATATGTAATATGGAACTAAGTACCCATAAACTTTATTTTATAACAGCATGTTCTTAATCCACATTATAAAACTGAAACACTGGAAATTTAAAAAAGGAAATGGAAACTGACTTGGTGAATTTAAATGCCACTAAAAACATCATATAATGTAATAGATTAAAATCAATAATGCAGATTAGCACATGTGACAAATATATCCATGTTCACCGCATGTTTTCATTTATGGTCATAATTAAGTAATCTAATTCAGTAGTTTTATGACACTCATCCAAAAAAGTAGCGCCGTCTTTTTAAAATGTGTTCTTTTGGGAACATGGGGACATAAAGAAAATTAAAGATTCATTTGCATATATTATAAACCACTTGCCATATACAGCATTTGCTCCATCAGAACTTATGTTTTTTTTTGTTATTATACGGAATCGAAATTTGCCAGTAAATGTATTTGAATGTACTGTTAAACTATTTAAAAGCTTTGTTAAAATTTAATGAGATAGGAATGAAAATGTTGGTCAAAGGGCAACAATGAGACAGACATTTGTCATCCATCACTCCTCCTTTAAATGTATTAGAGACAAAACAGAGACAGTACTATGGAGCGGACAATGTGTCGGAGAAAAAAAAAACACTGTTATACAGAAACACCCATAAACATACACAGTCCATGACTTCAGAGGACATTGCGTTGACTTACATTAATTTCCTGGAGACTTACTCCAACCTTAACTACTTAACCTTAACTAACCTCTAATTACTACTAGCCTAATCCTAACCCTGACCCTAACCATGACCTAACCCTAACCTTAGTCTAACTTCACCTTAAAAATTTAATTATTTACATTATGGGGACTTGATTTTTGTCCCCATAAGAAATGTAAGTGCCCATAATGTGACTGTGTAAAAAGATTTAGGTCCCCACAACATAAGGAATAAGAGGTACACACACACCTCTCCCTCTCACACACACAATACACACACAGAGTCACCTCCACAGGATCTTCAGTGTAAACTGTCCAATCTACTGACAAACAGGAACACACATTCACATGCCAAAATCGCTTTGTCACACATGCATAAGAATAAACTGTTATCATCATCACATACCATCACTGTCATCAGAATAACATCCCCAGAAATATCACACACACACACACACACACACGTGTGCGCTTCTATCATAGTGAGGACCCTCATAGACATAATACATTCTCTAGCCCCTTATCCTAACCTTAACATCACAACTAGATGCCTGACCCTAACCTAAACCCAATTCTAACCCTAACCCTAAAACCAAGTCTTAACCCTGAAAAAGCCATTTTAAGGGATGAAAAAAGTGAGGACCAGCCAAAATGTCCTCACTTTGTCAAAATGTCCTCACTCTGTAGGGTTTATACGATTTTTGGTCCTCACTCTGCAGAGTACAAGAACACACGCACACGTGTGTGGATGTGTCAAGTCTCTAGTCAAATAAAACACAGAATAGGCCATTGTTAAGTAGAGGTGACACAGAAAAGGGAAAAAATAATAATAGTTACATTTACTCATGTAAATGTTTTCATAAAGAAGAACTTGAAGGTTGTAAATCAACATTGTTTTTTATTTTTCTCATCCGTTTCATCTCTCCCTGCTTTGTCCACATCCAAATGTAATGGCTTTACCCCCCCGTCTGGTGTGTATGTGCAGCTCTCCCCTCCCTACATCCATCATTCTTATCATGTTTCCATTTTTTGTTCATTCTTGTCCGTCTTCTTGTCTCGCCGTACCATTTTTGTCTACCCCATTGTCTCGGTCCAATTCTCTTTCTCTGCTGCCTCTTTCTAAATCCCTTTATCTGTCCGCCATTTCCTCCTCGGTGCTCTGGTCCTTCTGCTGTGCTGGCATCTGAAACAAAAGGAAAAATGAAAGCCTTTGTACTTCAGTGACTTTGTATTTGATGTTAGAGCGGAAGCTCATTCATGACGGTACAAACTGTAATTAGGGCTTGCCCCTACAAAGAGCTGCCGCCCTTGATTGTCCTTGTGTGGATAAACTACTGAAAGACTCACACCTCAGTGTTGTTTAGGGCAGTAGAGTATCTCTGCTCCCCCCCCCCCCCCCCCCCCCCCCCCCCGGGCCATTGTGTGTTTGATTTGTTTTGTGTGGTTTGTGTCACAGTGACACAGCTGAATCCAATTTCTTTTATGAGGCTATGATGGTGCTCTTTGTTGTGTAAATTGCCATGCACCATACTCACCTTGTAATATGGCAAACTTATGTGACAGAGCCCATCCCTACCACAACTCAATATTAGTGGGGATATGATGATGAACTTATCCACACTGATAAGTTCATCACATCCGCACTGAAAGAGAACAATCCGCACTGAAACAGAACAAAAGGTTAACAGTGTTTGTCTCTGTTGTTTTGAAAAAGTTCCCTGTAAACATGGCAGTGCTTCAGGAAATGTGTCCATCCAAACAACGCCCCCCCCCACCAAAACAGTTCAAAACACTCTATAGTAGGTTAGCAAGAGTGCTAACCACTACGCCCACCATGTGGCCCGTTATACACTTTGCAATGTATAGAATCACAGAAATAGAGTAAAAATTATTTACATTTCACGTTGTAGGGAGAAGCCGAAAAGGGAAATAAATAAATAAATAAATAAATACAAAGGGCGACTTTTCAAAATGTCCCACACTGTTTTCTTCTTCTGCACCCCTAATCAGCAGTGTGTTGTTTTGAGTTCACAGAGCAAATCATGTTTTTGCTCTCTGTGTTTTTTTGACTGCCTGTTAACCCTGTTTCCCTTCTAGTTAGATATGGTTAAAACATTCATTTATGAACAACATGTCATCATCGGCATACGATATGATCTGCTCAGCAAACTGTCCATGGGGGTATTTACTTCCCCAATTTCTGTCCACATCACATTTCTGATTGGTTTTTGAGGCATTGTGTAATTCAAGCCTTGTTTTATCTCAGCACCAAATGACATGAACGATGTGAAATTGGCAGCACTGGCCTTTTTAAAGAAATCTCATTATGAGAAAAATTTTGTGAAAATGTGCCATCAATCAAAATAATTCTCTTTCTTTTTAAAAGTGCTGAAGAAAGTCATTAAAATCACACGTAATCAATCAATTAATCAAATCACTAGCTTTGTTAGCTGCTGTGAGCTTTGGAAAGGGATTCTTGAGCACCTGATTTGGCCTCTGATAAAGCTCATACAGTTGCCAAGCAGCTGTCAGTGCAATACAATATAAACCTGTCAGTCACGGTTCAAGAAGGAGCCTCTCCTCTTACTTTTGTATTTTGTCTTTTTTTCTACAAATTTCTACATGCAGCCATATCTGCACCACGCTCACTTTTCCACTTAAAGAGGTGACAGAGGTGACATGCTGGTGTGTTTGTGTGTGTCTGAGAGCATGTGTTCCCGCATACAAGAGGAGAAGAAAGACAGAAAAGAGGCGTTACTTTCACTTTCAAAACATCCTGAGGAGGGAAATAGATACAGATACATTCAGTAGTACCCTCAGCATGCAAAAAGGGCAGATGTCAGCCAAAGTGCATCCATCCCTTATCAACATGATGGGGGGAAAACTCTCACATCAATGCTCTGCGTATACACCTTTTCTTTTTTTAAATACTGATTCCACTTTTTACCAGAATGCATACACAATATGGACTCAAGTATTCTTCTTCTTTCCTCAAGTGTTTCTTTGAAGTGTATCTTTTTTGAATTTTTACCCATCCATTCTGTAGCAAATTAACAAGGTCAGGCACTGATCAATCTCTGTTTTAGTTTGATGGGGTTGAGGTCAGGGCTCTGTGCTTGCCAGTCAAGTTCTTCCAGACCAAACCCATCAAACAATGTCTTTACAGTCTTTGCTTTGAGCATCAGGGCAGAGTCATGTTGGAATAGAAAAGGGCCTTCCTCACATTGTTGTCACAAAGTTGGAAGCATAACTTTGTCCAAAATGTCTTGGTATGCTGATGAATTAAAATTGCCCTTCATCGGAGATAAGTGGCCTAGCCCAAAGCCTGATTGAAACACCTGAATTCAATACTCACAGTAACAGGTGTGGCCAAATACTTTTATCTATATAGTGTTCTTAAGAAGCTGATTTGCTGAAGTACTTTAAAGCTGGTATAGACATTTTCATGATTGCCAAATCCCATAATAACCAGCGATCGTGGGATATGTTCCTGTTTGGTTTCTCGTTAATATTTATAAGGTCTTGACTATACCATGTAAAGTGCCTTGAGATAATGTATGTAATGAATTTTCGCTATACAAATAAAATGAATGAATAGAGAGAGAGAGAGAGAGAATATTGGCTGTTGTACTGGGCAGCTGAAAGTACACATTGGTATATGTTGCAAAGCCGGCCACAACAAGAAATAAGTCTAAAAGACAGTAAGACAATAAACACAACAAATCATGTGTCAGTACCGGCAGAGCATCTCAGAGATGAAGCGATTGCCTTGGTTCAACTGTTACAAATGAAGCTCGAGGGTTTGTCCATGCTCATCAGGTGAGAGAGTCTCAGGACACCCCAAAATGTTGGAATTTAACTGGAGATGAGACTCTTTAAATAGCAGATCCAGTCTATGGAGCTCTGATAGCTGATGTCACACAACCAAGGTAACACCCTCTGGCAGGATTTTACGCTGTTCGCCTCGGTAGACATATATACGAGACAACACATGAAGCAGGCAAACTCTTTTCTGTTTCGATCATAAAAGTGAAAATGGTGGATAGCTGTTATGCCCTAGGATGCCAAAACAGTTAGAGACTAATGGGAGAGCATTTCACCAGATCCCACAGATCTTGAGAGACAAGAAGGTGAACCATCGTGAATCTAACATGCTCACAGTGAGCAGAAGAAGACAGAGTGATGGCAACCCACAGTCTAACTGACATAGCAACGTTAACACAGCAATTATTTACATTACGCTGCCCATTGCTAATGGCAACATTATGCTTTTGCGACTCACCCTTCCAGTGACAACAATGTTATCTTCTGCCAGTAGAAT
This sequence comes from Brachirus orientalis, assembly GCA_016785285.1. Lineage (NCBI taxonomy): Eukaryota > Metazoa > Chordata > Actinopteri > Pleuronectiformes > Soleidae > Brachirus > Brachirus orientalis. The sequence goes on along the minus strand of JAFBJR010000145.1, from coordinate 2,432,095 downwards.
GTAGAGTTGAATATTAGTTACAAAGCCAGATTGCGTCCATTTGTTTCCCTCCAGGCCCTTGTAAACTTTCAGTGACTCTCTGGAGTAAGATGAAGGGAAGTTAATCAGGAATTTGAATATGTCAGGAAACTGCAGGTCTGGAATAATGTCCTCTCTGGCTGTTTCCAAACTCGTAAAAAGCATGCCGGGGGCATCATAAGGATCAGACATTCAGTCTGTCAAGTTTTGCGATATATCGATTGATCTCCGTGGATATGACTCTGCCCAGTGAACTCTGACAGGTTGAATCCAGCATCGGCCCCATTCATTTTTCATAGAAACCAAGGCACGTGAAATCCAGAGCTCTATATTACACCTGTAAGTATATTATTTTAATTTTTGTAAGCTAATATTTACTGGATTATTGGTTTATCCCCAGCCAGAGAAGAGTCATCATTGAGAAGGACAACAATAGGGAGGGAGGGTATGTTGCATAGAGCTCTTGCTGCTTTTATCCAGAATGTATTTATCCCCTGACATTCCCACAACACACGTACTGTCTGTCAGTACAACAATTATATCTGTATATTCTGATTTAATTGTTTAATTCATTGTTTTGTACTGATAGCAAAAAAGTGTAAAGAATCTCTTCTTCTCCTCTGGTATCTAGTATGTAAAATGCCCACCAAACTTTTTTACTAACTAACAAAATGGTTTGATCCGATACAGGAAACAGCGAGGGTGCCTTTGAGTTGTCAGTCCTACTTGGTACAGTGATTCAAGCTGACTCTTCAGAGGAAACAAAATGTGGCGAAGCTGGCAGGTGATGCCAACACCTTCCACTGAGAGCTGCTTGTGGCCAGAATAATCTGACAATCAATCCTTTCTTCTTCATCAGCACTTGAAGTTCTCAAACCACAGTGCCGGATTAAAGGGTGAAGTGTAATTAAAAATTAACATATTGTACTGAAAGACAATACCTCAAACGTTTTAGCATGAGTCAGTTTGTTCACTTAATGTCTGCCCTTTGTACGGACTTGTCTTGCAACACCAGTGATTATTACACCCCTCAGTAAATTCGAAGGATCGCAACTATAAGTTACATATAAATTAATAGAAAATAAAGGTGCACATACAGAAATAATTAAAAAAGAATGAATTCTTTATGCTGATAAAAAACAAAAATAAACTCATTCAGAAATACATACATGAATGCAGGAAAGCTCAAATATCACATGAATATATAAATATTATTTTATCATGTGTTTTTTTTATATAATGTACTGCTGCTTGCATGCATGTGAATGTACTGTAAATGATGCATGTATATGATTAAAATGGTAACTTTGGTCCAGGTCACTGTATGTTCTACTTACACATTCTGCAAAAGAAGAATTAATATATATAACATGTTATTTTATGATGTTGACAGTTGCAGATACATGTTAGTCATACAATGATTTGCAAATCCTTTTCCACCTATAGTGGATACACTACAAACAATTGCACTACAAAGACAAGATACTGACTATGTTGTTTACTATTCACTCATTTTGAATGATGCCTGTAACAGTATTTTGTTGCCCCTGTCCCAGCTATTTTGGAACATGGAACAATAAAGTTTATCAGTTTGAACAATAAATATCTTGTCTTTGAAGTGTATTTAATTGAATATAGTTTGAAAAGGATTTGCAAATCACAAGATCACAACTTCACTGGAAGTGGGGTTTGTATTTGAATGTCAAGTTTTGTAACTTTTCTTTTCTTTTCTTTTCTTTTCTTTTCTTTTCTTTTCTTTTCTTATCTTTTCTTTATAAACTTCAATTTAATGTTTTTATTACATTACATAAAATGTGAATCTAAGCTTGTGATGAGTGACACTTGGCCTCTGTTGAATATTTTGTTATTGTCAAACAGCACAGTTGATCTGTCTATTTGAACCGTTTCCATCATAAACAATGGAGCTTTTGTTTCCAAAACCATCAGACCTTAGGAGCGTTATAAGGAGCTCCAGTCAACACAGTGTCCAACAAAGGACTAAAACATTAGTATTAAATTCATTAGATGAAGTTACACAGTGCAGGCAACATGCAGTGTCAACATGTTATGTTTGAACAGTGATGGACATCAGATAATGGACATGTTCTCAAAAAGGTTATGGATACAGCATGCTCAAACCTGAAGGGAGGAGTGGTACAATGACTGTGGAGGAAAACATTTGCAGGCATAACAAGTATAACTTGTAAAGAAAGCAGACTCAAGCCAACACTGAAGATTAAAGGCCTTGAAATGGAATAGTACATATAACTGTTCCACAACATTTGAATAACTGTAATTCAAAATGAAAAGATTTTTAGGGTTAATCATGTGGGTTTTTAATTTAAGGGTCCTGTGTGCAGGGTCTCCTATACAGTACACAAGTCGTTCCCCTTCCACCTCTGTATTTTCTTTTAGTGAATGTTTGAAAATCCATTTGAAAGTTTGCATTATATTTCAATGAAAACCTAGCTCGTGACTTGCTCCCTGGTGTCAGGCGATCTTCTTTGCTGCAGCGGTGCATGCTTCCTTGGCTTCTTAGAAGCACGAACAGGATGGGAAAGTCACTTACTGACAGACAGGTAACATAAACCAGCCAATTATCACATGTGGTTTGAATGAAATGATAGGTTACATTTATAACAGTCAGCAGCTTTTTTTCCGCACAATTTGTTTTTATTGATCGCTTGCAGCATGTTAAAAAATACTTCATGTTAGGGTTATCCGTTACCAGCTAATTTATCCGCAGCTCCTACCAGCAGTTACTGTACATTAAAGCCTGTGCTTGTGTCTCCAACAATGCAACTGCAGTGCAGAGGAAGAGCATGCTCACTGAGTTCAAAGTGTTTTCTGACATGCTCAGTGAGTCCTAACACCTGTCATGTGTATGTGTGGGTTACTCGACTGTCTTTGATGTGTACAGCATATAGGTCTGTGCATGTCCCTCCACCGTCTCTATGCAGCTCAATCTCCCCTTCTTCACTGACATCTGGACGGGTGTGAAACAGCTGTGTCTCCTGCAGTGCCCCTTGGATTTATAGCCTATCTGCACAGACACACACACACAAACACACACAATACAAGCCCACGTCCCTTATCTTTTTGTAAATATCACCTTACGCTACAGCCCGCCCTCCTCTCTTTCACAGTTTGGCTATGTGAAGTTGTTTCTGCATTCAACATGTGAACATGACTTACAGCATACAGTAATGTGGACAGTGTGTGATAGGAAAAGAGCTGCTCAAACTTTTCACATATGTGCATGTTTGCATTGTTGGCAGTTTGACTCTAATTGCATTACTTTACATACGCATGCGCAAGCTCATACATGTGGACTTCATGGTTTCAAGTATGTTAGGTCCTTATGTGACCCCCATGGAAAACATTCAACCTCTGATCTGCTTCCCCTTCTCCTTTCCTCTGCTCTCCTCCCCCAGGGAGGCTATTTAAAATCAAGATCATTGTGTAAAGAAACAAGTCTTCGGAGAAGATGAGGAAAAAATTCTTTTAATTCTCTTATCTTTTGCCCTCCTGCTCCTTCTGTTATTTGGACTGAAATGTGTTTGTGCAAGAAGGATTTATGGGAATAATTTGGCATTATGTTTAAATCTCATACTGACAGCATGCATGTGCAAACTGGGCTATCCAGTACAGTGTCTGAAAAATGAAAAGAAAGTATCTATAGCTAAATCCCTGTTCCGATCAAGTGGTACAGCTCAGTACAGTTTGGTTCAGTTTGTTACATCATTCATTTATTTGCATTTCAATTGTCAAATGTTGAAGAGGGTGCCAAAATAACTGCTCTGTGCTGTCAGGGATTCAGTACTCCAATTTGGGGTACCTATAGGGTGGAGCTAGAAATAGTGCAGTCCTTGGCGAGCTACAGCGAGTCACTCTGGTATGACATTACGTTATTAACATAGCTGACGCATATTACAATTGATGTAATTATTGTGTCTGGCCCACACACCCTGCAGTGCAATGCAAGTCAGATAAGGGTGTATTGTTTCAAACTGCACCATAGTGAGCTGAACCTCACTGTATCGTTTGGTTAGAATAAATTATAAGTAAATTAAAAACCTTCTAAATCGAAGCCGATGAGGAAACCTGTTTCAATTCCAGGGGGCTGGTTTAAAACCACAGCATCTGGAGATAAGGAGTTAAAAGATCCCATGTAAAACTGTGCTACCTAATTAAAAGCTTTGTGTGCAAGTAAAATAACCAGAAAATCAATTCTAAAAGAAAATGGAGGCCAGTGCAGGTAAGCTAAAGCTAAATCACTTCGCATTCACTTCAAATTACTAGGAAACTTGTTTGTGTCATACACATCACATCAACATACTTCATATCATCCACCTAAAATATGACATACAAATAATAATTTTCAGTGCACAGTGCATCATCTGTTGAAGTACTGAATAGAAAAATAAAGAGTCCTTAAAGGTCCATTTCACGGGAAAATCAAACTTCTGCTGCTTTTTGGTGTAACCCCGTGTCCTTCCATCTATACATCTTCTGTGAACGCAGGCCGTCACTGTTTACCTGCGCTCTGCCAAGCGGATCTGAAAAGTCCATGTTTGTTACGTGACAGTAAATCCTTCCCCAGCAGCAGCTTCTCCTGCTCCAGTGGACGTTGGGGCGTCTGCGTCTCAACGGCCAGTTCTGTTGTTGGCTGTAAAAACCAACACTTTATAAGCTGCTAATCTTGCTAACGCTTTCTTGGAGACTCCAAACTTAACCTGAAGAAAGGAGCAGTGTCAACTATCCATGACAATTGCCTGATGACAGAGAAAAGTATTTCAAACATTAATTCATTATAAGTTTGTGTGCAGGTCTGTTCTCTTGCTGTGTGTGTCTGCTCCCGGGTAACACAAGGCTATTTTGTGACCATGCATCACAATGAAAATATATGCTGCAAGCAGGAAACAACAGCTGTAGGCCAACCTGTTTTTTTATGGGGTCATACTCAGAATAAAAGAAGGTAGAAGCCACTGCAAAGTCAGTCAACACGAACCGCACGTACAGTACGTCACAACCAAAAGTTATTCTCATTACAAAAACATTTTAACTTTGTATAGCTGCTGAGAAATTATTATTTACAAATAATGTGTTTTTAAAAACGTGGTAATAAATAATAAAGTGACTAAATTGATTTGTGACTGAATGCTGAATTGCGTTGAATGTAATATTTAACAGTCTATCTGGCTGATCTGGTAAGACTGGTGTTTGAGGACGTTATGAAGAACCCAGAGTCTTTTGCTGGAGTGTTACGTCCCTGGCCTAGGAAAACCAGGGTGTGGTATCGTGTGTGTGTGTCGTCCAACTCCTTTCTCCAAAGAAAGCCAAAAGTCAAGTTGACAAAGAATAGCAATTCTATTGACTTCAGAGCAGAGTACTGAGCAGGTTCGGGTACCCGTGGTTGAACCGTGGGTGAACCGTGGGTGAACCGTGGGTGAACCGCAAATTTTGAAATGAAACGGGTGAAAAATTTTGTGCTCTGTCGGATACGGGTCCGGGTCAGGTCGGACGCAGGAGAGCGCGGGTCTAATTTGCGGTTTACATTAAGCTACAAAACAATACGTGGCAACAAAAAATAGGGCTTTATTTCAGTGAATGTGCCGCTTCCATTATTTTAGTTTCACTACCTTTGATGTATGCTCACGGATAGAAACATTTTTTGAGTTTATTATTAGGCTGCCGCTGTTAAGCAACGTTTTCATTTGGCTCTGCCTTCAACTAAAGTTGCACATGTCACTGTTCGATTGTCGTGGCAATAAACGTTTGTATTTAATTTTGGCTTTCTGACTGATTTTCTTTCCGGTTCGGTTCGGATATCGGGTTTATTTATAGCGGGTTGGTTCAGGTGCGGAATTTTATTTGAATTCTGTCGGAAAACGGGTCGGATGCGGGTTTAAATATGACGGGTACGGGCGGTTGCGGTTTGTCAAAATCAGAACCGTGCAGGACTCTGCTTCAGAGAAGAGCAATGCCAAAATAACAAACAAAACTTCTCTAATGAACCTAATCTTATACCTCCTGTAAAGAGAACAGAAAATAAATGACAGAAAAACTTACCTAAGCTCCTAACTTAAAAACTGGAGTACAGAAAGGTGAAACAAAAATGGCTTCTCTCTCCTACTACTGCTACCTTTGTTTACATGTAGCATAAAATTAAACAATCAAGTATAAATAAGAATATTCTACCCTTGACTAACAGTCAAGAAAACTCTCTAAAGAGCAATAACTACAATGATACAAAGTTAACCACATGAATTTTAATAACTAGCAACAACTAATAATATACGACATCAGTTTCAACTTTACTAACAAATGTTTGGAAAGAGTGAGCAGGAAGCCATGAGTGCAGTTTGAGAAGTGTTTATAAAGTCCAGGCCCTCATCACGTGATCCATTCACGATGAGCCAAGTCTTATTCAAATGAGCCAGTCACAGTGTGCCACCTGGTTGCTGACATCCACCTGAGAGATTGACACTCACACAGACACACTCAAAAGAGGAGAGAACTGCAAATAATGACAAAACATGTGACCTGGGGTCATATCGGGATTCAGCAGAAGATCCCCATCCCAGAGAGCCTGTCCTCCTCGGAGGACGTGGTCCCCTGTTACGTGTCCTGCTTCAGTCAAGAGGTGGACAATCAGGAAACTCCTGGCGTATCTGGCGAACAACACAGGACGGGAAGACGACTCATACACTTCTAACCAAACAGCCCCAGCACCAGCTAACAAAGCTGTGATAAGCTAGAAGTCACCTGACACCTGAGAAGAGAACCAGACAATATTGTAGAACAGTTCAAATGTCACGAGTCTGCGCTGCCCTCCTCTTTCCTCCCCCCTGTGTAATCAACTCACCTGCGCTGGAGCACACCTGCCACTGATTTCCTCATCCACGCCCGCCTTCTTATACTCCTGAGTTGCTGAGTCTCATCGCCAGTTCATTGTCTGCTCTGCATGTGGTAACGTGTACTGTTCTCGTTGTTTATCGCTGTCCACATACGCTTTGGACTAATGCTGATTTTCCTCCTGCTAGAGCCTGGTCGTCATCATTTGTTCCTGTTCCCATTGTGTATCCGTGACAATTCATGCAGTGTATAGTTCTACAAATATTTTGAAATGAAAAGATTATGGAGATGAATGATTGTTATTCTTTCATTAATTCTTTGGTCCATATGGTATTATTTAATAGGCCTATAATGTTCATGTTACACTAATGTTCTTCATTAAATGCGATTAAAAATGTACTTTTGTAACGTTCTGCCCCTCAAAAGCCCATAGTCTGCATGGAAGATGTGGTAAGTGTTTTGCATAGAATGGTCTTACTGTAAAATTATAGTTACAGTCAGGAATTAACAAAATTTAGCTGCATTTGAGAGGCATGGCTTAATTCAAAATGATCATTGACAGACTTAAAAATACTGCTAATTTTGTGTTAAATTATCAATGTTTCCAAAAGAATTAGGCAGAGTCTGTGAGGATTTTGACCATAAATACAAGATAATGTTTCTCAGTGGACCTCAGTGACATATTTTTGGCTCAAAAAGACTTAAAGTGACCAAGACTTTGCAAGTCTGGTCACTTTTTCCCCTGTTTCCTCTACAGAGCTCCCCCTACAGTTTCAGAGTGCATATTTATTAGACACAACTGTCATCATTTATCCATCCATTGTCTACCACTCTATCTTCGCAGTAGTAAAAACTCACCAATGATGCTCCCCCCCCTTCCTTCCCCTTTCTTGGACATGTGCATTTGTTTTCAATGGAGCCAACGAAGACAAGCCATGGAGCCACGTTTTGCATGCTTTTGTGTTTTTCACTTCTTGTCAGTCGAAAAAAGCCGGGCTGATGTTTACTCGTGTGTGGCCCCTCGCTCATCAGATAGTCGTTTCCTCCTGTTGCTTCCTCTGACAACAGCTTTCTCTGCTTCTTTTTCAGCAGCCCTGATTTTGAAAGGCTGGTTTTCTACTCACAGCAGGAGGAGTGGAGACAGCGTCCAATTCCCCACAACAAGCCATTTAACCATCGCAATGACTTGGAAGCTGTTGTAAAAATAATGGATAATTCCGCTTAAGAGAAAGAGGTAATGGAAGGATTTAGATTTATGATGAAGGTTGGCATGAAGCTTGACATAGCTTCTTTTTATTTTTGGCATGAATCCCAATTGTTAGGTCTTCCTCAACACAGCATTCAAGTCATTGCTGTGTTGAGTGACATTTAGTTCCATCCAACATGTCCATATTGCACACAGATGATGAGCTGGTTCAACTCACAACTGTCCAAATATGGTTACTTGTTTACGTGTTTTCCAAAAAAAAAAAAAAAATCAAAAAATCAAAATGGCTGTTCACAGAGCAACGGGGATTTCACGGTGGCTTGGCTCTTAGTAAAAGTATCTCAATCAGTTTCTCATTAAACTCATTCAGCTTTTGTCACGATGATGCATGCAAGATCACGTCAACTTGTAAGTGTAGGTGTGTAAACAAGGCCATGCCTCAGCCACACCTATAACCCCTTTAAAGTCTGATTAACTGTCCCTCTTTTATTAGTCTCACCATCTCACATTCTACACTTTCTCCTGCTCTTTTAAATTACATCCGTCCACAATCATTATAACATAACAGCCTTGTCACCCTCCGTCTCTATTTCTCACACCCAACTGCCTACAGTTTTGAAGACTACTGTATCATATGATTAAAATTTTATGACACAGTCATTATATAATACTTTAATTTAATTACACTGCTTCTGCCCGTTAAAGCTCAATGGGACTTTTCTGTTTTCCGTGGAACAACTATTGACTATGACTATAAAAAATTGAATTGAAAATATTTGCAAACAAAACAGGCTGTATAATTGAGTCAAGTCAAGGCAAATCACGTCTTAAGAATGCAGCCCAAATTATTCATATATTACAAAAGGATGTACATTCCCCACAACACACCCTCAAATCTGGAAAAGAAAACTTATTATGCTGAGTGTATCTGCTCATATCTTATATTGGACCCAGATTTCGTGTACGTGATATTTCAGTGAATTACTGTTCTTTGTTTACTAGAAATTACTACCTGTACTACTCTAACAAAACTGAATATCTGTACGAACCCATTATTCGTCATTATTCAATTATTTCCACAATAATAATCAAGTGCTCGGCTCCTTCACCTATTCCAGTTTGGCTTTCCTCATTTCTCTTTGTTGACATCATTACTGTTTAAGACAAAAGCCTCTTTCACACCAAAATTACACACAGTAATTTTGGTGTGAAAACAATATTTTTAACTCTGGATGAAGCTGCTAATGAAAGGTAATTAACATAATTCCCAGTGCCTGTGATTGTTCTGTCTGTTTTTGTTTGTTTGTTTGTTTTATCACTGAGTCACTTTATGTCACTGTGAATTGTGATGTCACAGATGTTCCTGAAGTAATTTAGGTCTGGGGAATGGATGAACTGTGTGAAATGGGAGGTGGCCGAAGGTGGAGACCTTGGCAGTCCGACCCTCGGCTGCAGAAGCTGGCTCTAGGGACATGGGATGTCACCTCTCCGGTGGGGAAGGAGCCCGAGGTGGTGCATGAGGCTGAGAGGTTCCGACTAGATATAGTTGGCTCACCTCCACGCAAGCTCTTGGGTTCTGGAACCAGTCTCCTCGAGAGGGGTTGGACACTCTTTTCACTCTGGAGTTGCCCCTGGTGAGAGGCGCAGAGCTGGTGTGGGCATTCTTATTGCTCCCCAGTTTGGGACCTGTACATTGGGGTAACCTCCCTCCACCTTTGGGTGGGGCAATGGGTCCTGTCTGTTGTTTGTTCTTATGCACCAAACTGCAGCTCAGAGTACCCACCCTTTCTGGAGTCCCTGGAGCTGGTGCTATAAAGTGTTCCTGCTGGGGATTCCTTTGTTCTGCTGGGAGACTTCAATGCTCAAGTGGGCAATGACAGTGAGTCTTTGAGCTTTGTTATTCGACTTCTGCGCTCGTTGTGGATGGTCCATAATGAACACCATGTTCAAGCATAAGGGTATCCACATGCACACTTGGCATCAGGATGCCCTCAGCTGTAGGTCACCACCTGGTGGTGACTTGGCTTCAATGGTGGGGAAGAATGCCAGTCAGACCCAAATGTATTGTGAGGTGTCTGCTGGGAACATCTGGCGGAGTCTCCTGTCAGAAAGAGTTTCAACTCCCACCTCTGGCAGAACTTTAAGTATGTTCAGAGGGAGGTGAGAGACATTGAGTCAAAATGAACCATGTTTCGTAGTGCTAACCCCGGAACCCATTGGTGGACATTGGCGTTAAGGGATGTCATCAAGCTGAATGCAGCTTCAGCAGTCGCTGAGGCAAATACTCGGACGTGGGAGAAGTTTGAGACCATGGTGAACGATTTCCGGACGGCTTCGAGCAGATTCTGGTCAACCTCCCGGCGTCTCAGGAAAGGTAAGTGCACTGTCAACACTGTGTACAGTGGAGATGGGGTGCTGCTGACCTTGACTCGGGACATTGTGGTTTGGTGGCGAGAGTACTTCAAAGACCTCCTCAATCCCACCAACACGCCTTCCAATGAGGAAGCAGAGTCTGTGGACTCAGAGATGGGCTCACCTATTTCTGGGGCTGAGGTTACCGAGGTGGTAAAAAAAATCCTCAGTGGCAGGACCCTGGGAGTGGATGAGATCCGCCCAGAGTTCCGAGGGATTCAGGGGGAGCAGTGTGGTTTTCCTCCTGGTCGTGGAAACGGTGGACCGGCCCCACTCTCTTTGCAGGGTCCTACAGGGTGCATGGGAGTTCACCCAACCAGTGTACATGTGCTTTGTGGACTTGGAGTAGGCGTTCGACTGTGTCCCTCTGGGTGTTCTTTGGCGAATGCTCTGGGAATATGGAGTACTGGACCCTTTGATAAGGGCCATTTGGTCCCTGTACGACCGTTGTCAGAGCCTGGTCTGCATTGCTGGCAGTAAGTTGGATCCATTTCCAGTGGGGGTTGGACTTCGCCAGGGCTTCCCTTTGTCATGATCCTGTTCATAACTTTTATGGAAAGGATTCCTAGACACAGCCAGGGTGTTTAAGGCGACCAGTTTGGTGGGCTCAGGATTGGGTCTTTACTTTTTTGCAGACGACATGGTCCTGTTTGCTTCATTGGGCTGTGATCTTTAGCTCTCACTGCAGTGGTTCGCAGCCGATGTGAAGCGGCTGGGATGAGAATCAGCACCTCCAAATCCAAGACCATGGTCCTAAGCTGGAAAAGAGTGGAGTGCCCTCTCCGGGTTGGGAACAAGATCCTTCCCCAAGTGGAGGAGTTTAAGTATCTCCGGAAGGCAGTGAGGGAAGAATAGAGCGAGAGATCAACAGGTGGATCGGTGCGGTATCTGCAGTAATGCAGGCTCTGCATTGGTCTGTCATGGTGAAGGAGCTGAGCTGAGAGGTGAAAACTCTGTTTCTTAGGGTACAAAAGCCAAATTGTTCTAATTTTAAAGCAATTATACAAACATGTTTTTGGGTAGTATATTCGGTTGGCCAAATTAACCCTCTTACATGTCATACTGGATCTTTAAGTGTTAAATCAGAATGGGATTTGCATTGGTTGTGGTCAGAGTGCTTACATGAATGTTAGCTTTTTATCTGCTCTAATCCTGAAGCAGTTTTCATTTATCTCTTGAAGTGACGCTTACCACTTATCATGACTAAGTTGTTTGCTTTTCTCATTTGCAAGGTGACAGCTGTTTGGGAAATGATAGCTGCTTCACTGCTATCTTTAGCAGCTCAAAGGTCATATGTTTTGCCTGATTTCAGTTTTTACCTGAACATTAACGTCACATTTACTTTTACACCTGATTTAATACCACACATCAGAGTTATGGGAGTTGTGGAATGTGCATTTGTCTGATGTTTAGGGAGGTTTTCTCTACATAATTGCTTGTGCTTTGTGTATATTGTTTTTAATGGCCATACATGTATGTGTCAAGGTTCTCATTTCATGATTTATATGAACATAATATACTGCGTATGGGAGAGAGAGAGTCACAGAGATTAATTGGAAACCTTTCCTGCATGTGTGTCTTTTGTGCAAGTGTGTGGTTTGTACCTGATGGACTGCAGCTCCTTTTATAGCCCCAGATTAGACTGTGTGAGCTGATTAATATTCTCCAGAGACGCCGGGCTAGGTGAGGGGAAACGATTATGGGATGTACAGATAATGGAAAGATAATGCCCCCATGGATCACACTGTCAAAACAGAGAGGAGCATAGAGTGTGAGGAAGAGAGGAGGAGGGACGATGGTGCAGAGAGTGATACAGGTACAGATAGGAGGGTAACTTTTCCAAAACTTTTAAAGTGCACAGGCCAGGCTTTAGATTGAATAGTTTTAGAAGTGAAAGGAAAAGATGGGAAAATCAGGGAGGGACTAAGGTGAGGAAAAAAATTTATATGAATCAGATTTGATGGTTTACATTCATAACTACAAGTGTCTTGCGTCTGAATGCCACTGCCCTCTCAAACATGCATATAAATAGCTTTTTGCAAGCATGAACAACAGAAAGAAAGAAAAAGATTGTAAGATAAAATAAGATGTATCTTCACTGATTCCCCATTAGGAAAGTTCCAGAAGCTATCACAGCCAATTTACAGGTGAGAGTTCGCTCTAGATGATGGCACACTCCTTCATTGTTGTTTGGCTTTCCTGCACTGCCGGTGCAGGTCAGAGACAACTTATGGCCAAAACGCACATGGATTCTAATGTGACTGTTCTCACTCATGTTGAATGGCGCCATATTATATCTGATCTAAGACCACATACTGTGGTGAAACACTGTATATCTGATTTGAAAGTCAGAACTGACAATCAGATTTCTGTGTCCACACAGCCCTGTAAAAGTGTGTCCACTATGTGGACGGCGCTGTCAGACTGCCAGCAATGCAAAATGCAAAACTCTTGGTTGAAAATGCTGATATATTATTCGATCATATAATTCTATAAGGTGAAATTAAGTAAATATGTTTGTTTATAACTTGTTTACTCCCACAGACTTAAAGACACACCTAAAACAGACTTAGTCTGCAGCAGTGGTGGTTGGTGGTCTTTGAAACAAGAGAAGCTCATTTCCCAGTTAACTTTTAGACAGTTCCTCTAATCGTCAGCCCAGCTTCCACACCTGCCCACTCCCCCATTGACTCCCACAGACACTGAGCTTCCCTGGAAGTGACGAGTGAAAAAAAAAATTATTCTGTTTTGCCTCGTAGAGATCAATTGAAGCTGAGCTTCCACTTATTAATATGAATGTACTACACTGCTACAGGATTGCATGAGAAGAAAATTGCGTCATACGATCTGTGATAAACAGCTGATTCTGAACAAACTAGTCCAGTGATCATTCCTCAGTGCACATTTAGTATTGAAATGTACATACAACAGTACATATTTGACCAATAATTTTATGACATTTAAGAGGAAGCAGAGGTTCCCTTGCTGTCTTAGAAGTACCATATAATTAAAATTTTTTGGGTTGTTCATGATAAATGGTTTGTATTTATATAGCACTTTTATAGCCTTGATGACCGCTCACAGCTACTACAGTTGTGTTACAGTTTTGCCATTCACTCACACTTTCACAAAGCGCATCTATGTGCAGTGCTTTTTCTCACGCTGCAGGCAGAGCTGTAAGGAGCAACAGGGTTAAATGTCTTGCCCAAGGACACATCAAAATGTAGATTAGGGGAGCCAGGAATTGGACATACAACCTTCAAGTTGGAAGAAAACTTGCTCTACCACTCAGCTACTGACACCTGGGTGTTGATGTCATGGTTTGCTGCCATTATTTAGTCCTCAAATATAAAATGATATATTTATTTTCATAAAAATACATACAATCTTAAAGTAAACTATCATCCAGTGGGTTTATGCTTTTCTTAAGAGTGGCCATGTACTGTATATTAGTCAGAAGAAGAACGGACATATGGGAGGGGGTTTTGGCAGTAAAGGGATGGAGAGAGTCATGATAGTTGAGGAAATATATAAAAATGGGCAAGGAGCAAATCAAAAGGAGAGAAAGGGGATGAAAGATCAGGAAAGTTGAAGACAACAAATGAGATAGAAAAAGACAGAGGGAGCTATTGGAAGAGAAAAAAGTGAAAGAGGGGTGCAAGGGAAGAAAAGGAGGGAAAGAAAAAGAAGGGAAAGATAAGAATGGAAAGATGGGAGGCGAGTCAGCAGCTGAGCAGAGGAGTAAATCCAGCCAGTGTTTGGCCGGGCATAATCTATGCCAACATAACGTCAGCGGCAAGCTCGATTGACAAACAGCAAGGCTGACAGGAAGAAGGAGAGAGTGATGGAGGGAGAGAGTATGGATGAGTGAAGGAGGTGATGTGAGGCCACACAGCAGAGGAGGAGGAGGAGGAGGAAGGCTGTTTGGTTAAAGTTAGAGGAGGCAGGTGGACAACATTGCGAGAAAGTGGGAAAAGAGGAAGAGACAGAGCCAACCTCTGAGGGAATTGTTTGTCACTGAACTTTTGTCACTTTTCAGACCTGTTATTAAAATCTACACTGGATGATCTGAATACAGCCAGGAGGCAAAAATTACAGTTGTAAATGCAACAGACATACACAGGGAATCTGGTTTCCCACACTTATTTAGACAGAAATGCAGTTGATTATACCTAATATACTTTCCTCAAACCTGAATAATGTAATTTTAGATTTATATTTTTTAAGATTTGTTTTGTTGAATGATTTTTCTGATCAGTTGAGAAAAATAAGGGGGAGGCCATTAATGGTCTGCTTTGATATAAATGTTGTATTGTGTTCATGTGATCAGGAACTTTATTATTTTAGAACACTTTAAATGTGTGATGAGGTGATGTTTCACTGCTTCGAGCTCTGAGATGGAAAATGAAAAAGTATGATCAGAGTAACTAAGAAGATGCTCTCCCCACAGCCTAATAGTAAGCAATCCTAGAAAAGCTAAGGATTATAATAATAATACTTAATAACACTGTACATTTATGTGTCAAAAATTAAATGATTCCCAGGAGGGTTTACTTTTATAGCCCTATACTTATTTAACAGCCTGAGGGACACGCTCATTCAAGTTTTTTTTTTTTTTTTTGTAAGAGCTTGTGGTGTTAATGGAGGTGCAGAATCCAATCATGGACAGTCACGGGAGATTGACTTTGAGAAGTAAGCTAATGTCAATACAGTTCACACAGACACAGTCTTTACATCTGGAGACAAGTCATCACATCGTAATAGAGTCTGTAATCAACATGGTGATTAGTTCTGTTAACAATGTTAATTATCCAATATGTATACGGTGCAAAATAAAGCTAAAAGCCTTATAGAAGAAAAGCCCATTATTCCACCAATTACATTTAGTCTACTATACATGATGGAATGTATGACAGCTATGCGGACATTTTCTAACTTAATGTACATTAAAGCTTCATGATGTAACTTTCAGAAGACCTGATTCGTGCAGTTTATGTTCCGGACTATCATTAAGTTAGACACTTCTTTCACTGTGCTTGTACTCACTTACCAAACTTAGTTGAAGGGCAGAGATTCAGGTTCGAATGGGAATGAAAAAGACTCTATTTTGCATATCACAAGTCAATGACCCATCACAGTTATGTCAAAGCTGTTGTATTACAGTGAAATACTGTAATTTTCATATGATAATATTATACTTTATTAGGTATGTTCTACTGCTTGTACTGTGAAAGCAAATATCTAATCAACCAATCACATGGCAGCAACTCAATGCATTTGGGTATTTACAGTAATTATCAAGTTGACCTGCTAAAGTTCAAAGTGGCCATCAGAATGAGAAAAAAGGGTGATTTAATGTGGCATATTTGTCTATATTATATATATTTGTCTGTGCCAGACAAGCTGGTCTGAGGACTTCTGCTGATACACCTGATACACTAGGATTTTCATGCACAACCATATCTTGGAGAATGGTCAGAAAAAATAGAGAATATCCAGTTATCTTTACAAAAATGCTTTGTTGATGCTGCGGTGGAAAAAAAAAGAATGGCGAGAATAGTTCAAACTTACAGAAAGGCAAAAGGTAAAGTAATCTACAGTGAATGCATTCATGCACTCCTCTATTCTGCTTTTCTTCTTAATTCTGGCTATCACTGGGTGAGAGACAGGTCACACCCTGGACGAATCAATAACAATGTCATCATTCATCCATACATTTACACTCACATTCCTACACACACTAAATTTAGTACCCAATTAATCCAACTGCAGGCTGCAGGTCTTTGACCTGTGGGAGGGAGGAGGAGTAACCAAAAAAATCAAACCACAAGAAGAACATACAAACAACATATAGGGGATCCAAAACAATAACATTTTGACTTTTATTTAAACCACCATGCCACCCCACATAATATATGTACAGTTGACAATGATCCAAAACAGAACTCTATTTCTGCCCTGCACCAAATTGGCCAGGGACAAATGGAGGATTTCAGTCTAAGTGCTCTCATCACTCAAGTTGACCAGCAACTCTTGCTGTCTTACTACAGTACAAAGACTAAGGGAAAAAAATGCTTTTAATTTAGCAATGGTTAGCCTTTGTATGCACACACCCATCAGTGTGAAGAATTTCCTTCATCAATCCCCTTGGTTTATGGGACGTTATATCTGTCACAAAATGTTAAGCTGCTCAAAATTTTAGAGCAGTGGTTCTCAAACTTTTCATACCAAGTACCACCTGAGGAAATATTATTATCAGATTATCTTATTTGCACCAATGTTAAAATACAGTGGTGCAAATAAGATAATCTGCTCTCTCATCATCCTCCTCTTCCTCACATATACTTCATACACTGTTCTAGTGAAATTAGAATAAGATGGAGTGAGAGGTAAGGTGACTAATTATTATTATTTCATGTATTATAATTCTTATTTTGATATTTGTTTCATTTTCTTTGCACTCCAGTCAAATTCCTCAGCTCCTCTCTGATCACATACTCATATATAGTAGGACAATATTTCAGATTTTCCTCCAAGTACCACTAGAGGAAGCTTGCGTACCACAGGTGGTACACGTACCACAGTTTGAGAACCATGGATTTAGAGGAACGTTAAAGGTCTCAGTATGAGGAGCACAACAAGGATCCTGCTGTGACTGTTTCAATAGAGATATGTGTGTATTCGTCCAATTCCACCATGATTGCCCTTTCTATCTGCAGCTTCATAATTGACCTTTTGTTTGTGTCCAACCATCTGTATCACTCTAACCCTCCAGTTTGAACGTTTGTCTCTTTTTGGCGAAACTGTGTGTGCTGCTCATTGTTCTCTCTCTTGCTCTCCCTCTCTCCCTTTTGCAGTACATCACTGGTAGGAGAATGCCGGAATTCAAAGCATGCAGTCCATATTTCCTGTGTTTTCTTCACGTTGCTAAGGTAGCACTTCCTGTCTCAGGACCTGGAAAAGAGTGCAATAATGTAAAAACACAATCTATTTGGCCCCTATTCATTTTGCAAGAAGAAAAACATTAACATGTGCCAAAAATGTTGTAATTATGGAGCATGGCAATGAGTCCAAACCTATGGCCAGATTAGTACAGAATCATCTTTTATAGACAAGGGGAACTTCTGCAACAGATGGACTGGCCACTACAGTCCTGGACTCCTGGTCATTTTTCAGATAATACCAGAAATTTTCACAATTGTTTTTGCTCTTTTTTAAATCATCATGACAATGACATGATAGAAACTATCAAAAGGACTCCCATAAAAAAATAACCTAGAGGTTTTGGCTGATAACAGTTAAGATGTCAGGGTCTGGTTTCCTGCCTTTTATTTTGTTAATGTTTTTGCTTCCTGTTCAGTTGTTTCTGTTTTTTCTTTCCAGGAGTCAGACGGGCCAGCTAGGCGGATCCACTAATCACATACCTGTAACTCATCATGTGGCAACAGCTTCTTAAGCCCTGGTTTCCTGATCCACAGTCGCCAGCTTGCCTCGTTATGTCACCGGTAACACGCAGTCGCTCAAACCAACTCAGTTGTGCTCTTCTTACCTTTTTGTCACTCGTCGCCTTTTTTGATGTTAATTCCTCATTTTTCTTTTTTGTAGTTTACGGGATTATGTGGACTCTGCCCAGCCAGCCTGCCTGCTTTAGTTTGTTTTTGTATCCTGCCTCGTCTTTTTGTTGACATTTTGTAATAAACCTTGTTAATCCTTTTTTAACGAGCGAGTAGACTTCTGCTTATTTTGGGTTCATCCCCTTTAGTTAATTCTTATCATCACAGTACGAGCTGGCCAAAACACAATGAACCCATCTGAATCTGACTTGCTCCACAAAACGTTCCCTGCTCAGGGTGCGATAGTTGGCCTACAGGAGCCGGTCCTCTGCGATATTATGAAAGCCATACAGACTTTATCTGCCAGTAATCGACACATCACGCCACAGTCAGGTAGACAAAACTGCCAAGAAATTTGTTAAGGATGCAAAGAAAAACCCACAAATAACTTCAGCTGACATACAGGACTGTCTGAAAAGAAGTGGTATGGCTGCATGATCATGTTGCCGGAAGAAAGCCATTTCTACATCCAATGCCACAAAGCAGCCCACTTACAATATGCCAAACAGCACAGGGGCAAGTCTCAAAATTTCTGGAACAAAGTTATTTGAAATGATAAGACCAAAATTGAACTTTATAGTCACAACCATAAATGCTACATCACTGATGTTTTGGGGATGTGTGAGCTACAAAGGCAGAGGGAACTTGGTAGAAATTGATGGCCAGATGAATGCAGCATGTTATCAGAAAGTACTGAAGAGAAATTTGCACTCATCAGGCCAGAAGCTGCGCATGGGACGCACTTGCATTGCATTGTCAGTTCAGTGTGTGTTTTTTAAATATAGAAATGAATCTCAGTCATCCAGGTCATGGTATCCAAAAGTGTAGCAACAAAAAGGCAACTGGATTTAATTCAACTAAGTCCAGTTGCCTTTTTGTTGCTACACTTTTGGATATCCTTCTGACACTTGTCTCCTGTTATATCACAGGGAAAAAGAAGTGGTCTTTGTCAGCTGGATGTGTGTATGGTTAGTTACTGTTTTACTATAATAACTTCATATGAAGATTAAATGCCAGTAAGAAAATCTGGAGCTCAAATGTGGCGGAAAAACAGCAACTAAAAAATGCTTGACTTGATTTTAAATGTAAAGCTAAAAATAATTTTTAATCAAGGTATATGATATTGTGGGTCTTTTCAATGGCCGCATTTTTCATGGTTAATTCTTTGTCACACACTTGAAGATTCAAAGTAGCCTTGTTTTGTTTTCTCTCTCTTGTCACTGCCTCTCTCTTTTTGCTCGGCCACAATGGAAGACTGAAATACAGTCCTGCTGTCATTTTGTGAGAGTCATCTCTCTGTCTCTCTGGTCCTGACAGCCTGTGACAGTACGGAGAGGGACACACACTCATACAGACAGACATTCTTTGAGTCTTAAAGAAAATGCCATTGTCAACATTCAGAGGAACAAAGAGCAGAGAGTGCTGGGTGTGGGTTTTACAGAAAGAAAAGGGTGATGTGTAGGACTGACTTGTGACTTTGTGAAATGTATTTACCTTGTATTTATCAGCTGTCAGATAGTGAGATATTATCTGACAAAGAGGCAAAGTAATAATTGGTGCATGATCTGTTTGAAGTGAGCGAGTTCATGTTTGGGATGGGAAGAGGCAGGATTCTGCACAGAAAATGTTATTGTCCATTGAACAGAGAAAATTCTTGCCTGTTATGACTTTTAGCACCTCAGGTGAAGTTTCTCAATAGAAAGAAATGCAGAGACGAATGAGTTAATAAATGACCTTTTTCTTTCATTTTAACTTGTACTCATATGCACATTTGCATTGTTTGTGTCAATGTATAGTGTTTCTTTTATTTATCTAATGTTGTTCTTGCTTCAGTGAGATATTATCTTTTAAATTCTGTAGCCACTGGTGCTTTGTGCAGTCATGCAATTTTCTGCTCAAGTCAAAAAGCCCGTTTCCAGGTCATTTGCCAAATGTGACAAGACATGAAACTTAATCTTTGTAAACAGTGTGTTACTCTTGTTAGTGTGTGTGCATGCAGTGGATTTGTGTTAATAAGCAGATACACCTGGTGTTTCACAGAAGCCGAAGCCTCCAAGGCTGTGGCACACCTCCATGCTGTCATAGTTTCCACTTAAGTGACTTCATGCTAATGATATGCAGTAACATGCAGATGCATACACACGCACGCACAAAGAAAGTACAGTATATAATACACAAATATTCAAACAAAAAAAGGGAAAGAAGGGGCTTGTCGGAACCACAACTTACACAAATCTACTCTTAGTTGTGTTTTTAATAGTGTGTGACTCTGTTGCTCAGTACAATTTAACTAACTAGATGTGATGAATCAACACACAAAAAAACCCACATAGACAGAAAATGGGATGTCACATATGAACTGCAGCAGAGGTTGGAACACTGTATTCCTGCCACTGATACTATTTACAGTGTTTGTGAGGTTAAACATTGCCACAAAATAAATCTGTATCCTCTCAGATTTGTTGGATGTGTTAAGAATCGCATTAGTCTGCATCAAACACACAACCTCAGACAACATGAGCACTGCAATGTTGTGGAAGTAGGCTAAGCTGAAAAACACAGCCTTGGAAATGGGAACTCCTTTCTACTCTAACTGACTGCACAAAGCACTTTTAAAGAACATGTCAATCACTTGTTTACACTTGCACCACAGGTACATCCATAGGAGGCAGTTTGGGATTAAGTATTTTGCCAGGGGCCACTTACAAATGAGTATAGCAGGAGCTGAGCATCAAATTATCTAACTTCTGGTTAATGGTCAACCAGCTCCTGTTGTGATCTGTTGTTATTATTTAGACAGTGACCATCACCATGATATCACCATGATGATTGGGTTATTCCCGGTCATTTGGTCACATAAAAATTTCACTTGTGAGGTTTTCTGGACTGCAGACCATATGTGTGTTTTGAGGATGTGAGTACATGCTAAATGTCGCAACACAGATACCACATTACACCACATCCTCCAAGAAACCATAGGTCTGGTCAGAAAGAAAGAATTGTTCCTCTTTATTTGTTTCTTCCCTCCTGTGTTCATGTGAAGGACAAGTGTAGAGCAGCGTGATGAGAAGGGCGTGATGAAGAAAAACGCAGGGATACACAAGGAGGAAAAGTGAATCTTAGCACTTCTCTGTGCAACAGGACAGGCAGAAGAAAAGGACAAGCATGCACTTCGGGTTTCACTTCTGTAAACCTCACTGCTTATCTGGAAATGAGCTAATAACTAGTTACCGTAACCAAGAGCCTTTGGGACAAATAAAGTTGTTCTTAAAATAGCACACACTGTCCTGGGGGATCTGTTGGCTCCAGTGCACACTCGAGTTTTTTCACGAGAACTTAGTCAGGGTTAATGAACAACTGAGTGAGGTTCTTTGAGCAAATAAACTCTCTTCAAGTATTTTCAGACCAAGCGTGAGGGCAATGTCAACTGCCTGTTTAGACCTTGGGAAACTCAGCTCCCAGTGAAGGAAAGTTAATTTCCCCGTGGACCAAAAATGTATTTAATACAACCCACCGACCAATGAACAAGAAAGGTTTTAAATACAATTCTTAAATGGTTACTTTCAGGTTCGTATTACATATTTGAGTGCACATTCAAGTGTTGGTGTTCTCATTAAATCTGTAAACGCAACGATTCTCAGGATACCCTTTTCAGTTCAGGGCCTGAAAGTACCTGCTTCTCCTGCTGTGATTGAGGGTGATAAATAAATAAGAAAGAAAAAATTACTCATACAGTACAGTCCAGCAATTATGACTTCAGCTCCCTGCAGATAATAACAGGAAATAGTACAGGCGGATGTGCAGGAAGGCTGACTAACAATCTGTTGTGTGTAAACATGCTCTTGTGCATATTTGTAAAATCGGGAGGAGAACCTAGTCATTTTAGTCTGGACATTACTGGAAAATTAGTTAAGTGCAGCACATCATTGTTTTAAGGAGAGAATGTTTGAGATGTTGAAACTTGG
This sequence comes from Brachirus orientalis, assembly GCA_016785285.1. NCBI lineage: Eukaryota > Metazoa > Chordata > Actinopteri > Pleuronectiformes > Soleidae > Brachirus > Brachirus orientalis. Next base: position 2,410,022 of record JAFBJR010000145.1, on the reverse strand, counting down.
TCTTGGTCGAAAAGGTGGGCACTGGATTTGAATTTGATGCCATCATGTCTAAGAAAAGAATAAGTTGAACTGCATTTGGTTTAAAAGGACAGATTTAGCAGCCGTCATTGAAAACAACCATTGGTCATATCCTGAAGTTCATCCTATAATATGCAAATTTATAGATAAGTGCATGTATTAGGTAGAAATTATGGACAAATTATAATTTGTTTGGGGGGGGTTACAGACCTTGTAGTTATGTTTCTGCTTTGTTTCTAGTCAGAAAACATCTTCACCACATGTGAATAGTGGACTGGTACTGGTAATTTGACTCCAAACTAGTTTTGGGATGTTAACATTGCTAGACAACATACAAACCAATATTAACTTCATGACAGCAATATTGGTTTCCTTGAATTCAGGTAATTTGGGAAAACATTTCATGACCCTCCACTGAAGTGTGCCCCTGAAGAGATCTCCATTGGAAGGGCAACTTCACAAAAGCTCAAGTTTAGGGACTATGTTGGAAGATAGTATATGTTTTCGTTAGCGTGCTCTAGTAAAACATTATTCTTGCTTAGCTTATATATCTATAGCTAAGTAAGAGTGAATTTTCCTATTGTCTTCAAGAGTAAAACTTGCAAACAAGTGTTCAGAATCGTGTATATGTAGGGTGCTTGTGTGTGCATCCTGAGACAGAGGGTGGATTGAGGACAAAGTGTGGGAGAGCCAGACAAGGCTACGCATGGAGCCACAACACCCCCACAGCAAACAAGAGGCAGACCAAACCACCAGCCCAGCCCATATAAACACACTCTCTGCACATGACAACACTATTGTGGCAGAGGGAGACTGTGTTTGTGGTGTCCGTGGGGTGGAGCGGTCATCTGGGTTTCCTCCAGGGAGTCAAACAACTGGAATGAGGGAGATTCACTTCCCCATCAGGACAGACAGATAATATTGACATAGTGTGTCACAATAAGAGGTAGACTGAGCCAAAATCCCTTACCTCAGCCAGGATGGAAAGCATGCTGGAAATTGAATCAAATGAAACATTTACACTGTGGATCAGAGTCAGAAACATAACAATGTAGGTGCTGCAGTCTCACAATTAAATGCCAGATATCAGAATGTCACTACTTCACTATATCACTCTATGCAGATAATACCCCCCCACCCCAACAAGAGAGAGATTCAAGAAAGTCTTTACCATTGTGATCAAAATGACCATCCTAGTGTCATCCTAAAATGTTAAAAAGTTTTGAAAAAAAGATAAACCGTACAACATAAAATATAAAAATCAGAAAATGCTGTACAAAATAAGAAACATCGTGGCCCTGTGGGGTTGTTTTTATATCTGTCTGTCTGTAGAAGACAACTGCCATCCAAATACAATCTCCAGGTTAACTGTGACAAATTCTTTCCGTTGTTGTTTTATTATTGTTATTAGCTTTTAATTTGATGTTCAAAGCCACAAAATAGCAGTTTACTTGCGTTTTAAAAAATCAGCACTAGATTGTCACAGAGCCTATATTTTAATTTAATCATCCAAATACAGTTGTGGCCCTTGGGTAAATTGCATAGCATTATATATTTTTAAAAGTTAAAAAAAATACCAATGACCTGTCCACAGATGTTTCTGAAACGTCAGATAATGACACAGATTTTACACACTGATTTGTTTAAAAAAATAATTAGAGTTACTACACAGAACTCTCTCTGTTAATGTGTGTGTGTATTGTGGTTGCATGTTCCACTCATAGTGAGCCACTTGTAGAGAATCATGTCACATCTTCCCTCAGGTGAGAAAGATATGATCAGATCACTCTCACACATATCAGTTAACAGTCAGCAGTGAGTCAGGAAGGTGGATCTGTGTGTGTTTGCAACAGCCTTGTTTAGTGCACTTAGATCAAAGTGTGCTTCTTCGAACAGTTTATTTGGGTTGTTGTGAACCTCTGGCTTGGACTGCTGGAGCAGTTAATCACTGGTGTGAACTCTAACCTCAACTTTCACTGAAAATGTAGTATTAATGGTTACGGCGTCAGTGTTCTCAACTACTGTACATCTGCAAGTCGACCCAAAGTACTGCAAATCTGCTTCCGAGTGGAGCGGTTCCATTAGACACTGTACAGTACGTAATTTTTCCACCCACGACAGTCGTCTGATTGGGTGAACGAAAAATACCCACAGTCTATTCTCATACAAAGCTTGGACGCTTGTTGCTGGATGTCCTCCATTGTTGTCTCTTGTGTTGTTGTCTGTTGACGTTATCATTCTAAACCATAACTTTCTGTACCAAACCAAACCGTACCACAATGGAAACACAGTGTAAATCTTATGCAGAGGAGTAATAGTTGGGGCCTCACAGACATGATGATGGATAACGGCACACATCCTCCGTAAGGTGCCTCGCTGCATCACCTGTGCAGCAAGGCAGATGAACATTGACCCGTCAGAGCTCCATTATGTAGAAATTGTGAGGTATTTGTCTTTTGACCAGCCCACATATTGGACCAATAAGTGAGTGGTATTTCTGATCACAAGAATTTTGTTTACAATTTATAGTGCGGTTGAGACTTGCCATCAACTTTCCATCAACTAAGCGGACTTGAGTGTGAACACAACCTGTGTGTGTGCAGAACTTGTCTCCATACATGCATGTAAACATCTGTGTGTGCTTACCGGCTAAATCAGTGCCCTGACCACTGTGACCTTGCCGCAGGTGTGTGTGCATCTTGTCAGGTGTGCGTCAAGCGTAGGCGGGCCGGCCGCACTGTTTACACACAACAACTCCGTGTGACCTCGGAGGTTGCCGGGGACCGTGATTGGCCGCCAGCTACCAGCTCATTATGCCGCTCACATGGGGACACTGTGCCAAGAGACACACTCTCCATTTGTTTCACAACACACGGATATATCACACACACTCGTCAGAGGGACACTGCAGGTATGGCAGGCAGCCATGGGCACATGCTGCCCCTCCTGTGTGCGCACAAACACATCAGGGTAACGCTGAGTCTATCCGGCCTCTGTGACCTGCCTGAACTTTGGCTCACCCTCAGTGGCTCATTACACCACACAACCTCACACCTAGATGTCTGCTGGCTGCTGGAGCAAACCATAGGTTCATGACCTACACAAGAGAGAAGAGAAGAGAAGAGAAGAGAAGAGAAGAGAAGAGAAGAGAAGAGAAGAGAAGAGAAGAGAAGAGAAGAGAAGAGAAGAGGTTTGGTGTCAACTTTAGAGGAACTAAGATAAATGGCCATGTGTCTCGATGCCAGTGCGTTGAAAATGTTTGTTCAGCAAAAGTGGTGAGAGAATAGAATTCTTTTCAGTTCACAAAAGAGCATCTCAGGATGGAAGAGGGAACAAAACAGTCAACTCATCAAATTAATTGGCAGGTGCTAACTTTGACTTTGTTTGTGATCTGTCCTCACTCATGTTGCATGATGGACTCCGTTGTTGTTATGCTGCTGTGAACAACCACATTATAGTTTTACACAATCAAAATGTAGAGACTTCAGAATATAACCGTATGTTCTCAGGATCTGAACAACCTCAGCGGTGAAAGAAATGTTCATATCTTTTAAATTCAACAGCAAAATCAGTGTCTAAGTATCAGCATATGCTTTCATACTGTAGTAAGTTTAGTGAAAAAGTAAAAAAATAAAGACATAGTGTTTTCTTACAGATTTTCTTGATTTCCGAAGCATTATGTTTTTAACAATGAATCATTAATATCATCAAAATATTTGTTTTCAGATCAATAGTCATGACCTTTACCTCAGGGATAAAAAAAAACGGATCGTTGCCCATAATAAAACTTTAGCAGTTTATTATTTATTCTGCTTATATTTAGCTTATTTCCAACATTCCAATAAATCTTAATCTGCAAATAAAGAAGAAAATAAATAGCAGAGAATGCAAATAGCACTTCATATTTGTAGAATGTATTTATTAATTTCTATATTTTTAAACATAATATAATGTTCAGTATCAGATTATTTCCCACATCCATTACTTGAGTCAAAATCCTCAAGTTATTCAATACCATGACTATCGACACCAGATCTCCAGTTCAAGAAAAAGACACACACACAATTACTTTGTGTTAATCTAAAAATTTTTACTTTTACATAGTTTTACTGTTAAGAAATTGAAACTGTCTCTCTCTAAATGTGCCCTCAGCCTGAAACTGATTATGGGAAAGGGAAATGGGAAATTGATCTCACATGAGTCATAAGTTTGAGTGACTTGGATTTATCCTCATGTCATAATTTGCTCTCAACGTTTGTGTGTTTGTGTTCCTGCCAGGGAACTCACTGAGTCATCATTCTCAAAGAAGTGAACCTGCTGACTGCATCAGCTCTGCAGGGACGACCCTGACATTTAAAGTGCCCCCCTTTCTTGATGACACGTCCCTGTCTTGCTCTCTCTACTTCTACATTTTTTTTTTTGATGTATATTTTTGATTCCCATACATCCCTGCAAACCTGGTTGCCACTTGTTTTGTTACATTTTTTTGTCCTGTCCCTGCTGCCTTTCTCTCTTTCTCACTGTGATGTGATTTTTCAGCTCACTGCACCCCTCTCTGGGCCTCCCCCCACTTTCTCCTTCTCCAACACTGTCGTACATCTTCTGTCCATTCCTGGGCTGACACCCCCCCCCCCCCCCCCCCCCCCCCCCCCACACACACACACACACACACACCCGCCCTCTCTCATCTCTCTTTCACCATATGATACTTCTCTGTTGACATGTCCGTCTGCAAGTTGCTATACCAACTGGACGTTTCTGCTGACCTCCCCTCTTGCTTTGCGTGAGAGAGCTGCAAGATGTGCAGTGGCACAGAAGGTCTACTGTACCACTACACACACACACACACACACACACACACATACTGGTTTCCATGACTTCAGAGGACATTGCATTTCCTGGAGACTTATCCTAATCTTAACCCCGACCCTAACTCTGACCCTAACCTTAACCTAACTTCAGCCTAACTTTAAAACATGTCTTCACCTTAAAATGTAGCAATGTAGTCGTACTATGCAGATTTAGATCGCCACAACATAAGGAATACCAGGCACACACACACACACACACACATATACAAACGCCTTTGTATAGTTGTGGGGACATTGATCAATAAAGGATGGGCCACACTGACATAAATGAAGCAAGTGAAGGACCACAAGTAAAAGTTTTTAAATAATAATCATTAAACCCCATCTTTATGTGCAACATGTATAGCATTTACATTTTAAAAGTAAAATGTATTTTTACGCTGTAAAAATACAAAATGTCCTTTTTTGTGTGACCATTTCAAAATAAAAGTCTGTCTATGTTTCACTAAAGTTAAATGCTATTAATTTTAAGGTGTGAAAAAGAAATGCTTTGTTATTTGCAGTAACTTTGGATTGTGTTGTCTCTTACTGCCTCCTCTTGTGATAAAATATTGAGATGTGATATTCTGAAGCAATGTTTCTGTTTTTGAGTCTGTTCTCATCCTATTCTGTCATCACAGCTGTTAATCTAGATCTCTCACTTCAGCTGAGCAAGAGTCAACTTGAGGTAACATGTGACGACGTCGTGAGCCAAATTAAACTGGTTTGTGAATCTGGCCCCTGGGCCGTTGTTGCCCATGTGTTCTCTTGCCCTTTCCCATAATCTTATCCATCACAAATAAATTCTTAATCACAACCCTTACTTAAACCGTAAACCCAATTCTAACCCTAACCCTCTGTGTATTATAACCCTAAAACTAAGACATAACTGTCAAAAAGCCTTTTGGAAGGAATGGCCAAAAAGTGTTCTAAATGTCAAAATATCCTCATATCGACACGTCCACAACTGCCTTCACATTAAAATATTCTTACAGTGATATTTTGGAGCCAAATTGTTTTCTGACCTCACAGAAATATACTATACCAGCCACCCATATGCTTTTATAGACTTACTTGCTTACGCAGACAAATCCCACCCTATATCCTAATCTTGACCACAACCTAATTTTTGGAAATTTTAAAAGCTCTCAGTTAGTATACAGGCACTCCAATCCTCACCCTTACCCCAAATGCAAGTCGTGACCCTCAAAAAAACCTTGTTTAGTTGAAAGGACTGGCCAAAATCTCCTCACACAGAGGGTTTTGAGTGAAAATGTGTCCTAATCATAGATAGAAAATCAGTGAACAGGTAATCGGTTATAAATTAAAAGCTATAATTAAACTGATATGCAGACCATTGCAACAATTAAACATCAGTTTAATAAAGCCACTATGCTGCTGATGTGTTCAAACTCTAATTAAGGACTCTTGTAAGACTTATTTTCCTCATGAGCAACAATCAGGGAGCTTCTTAGCAACTGCTCACTTTTTAACAAGACCTACACAACTTGTCTTTGTACCTTATACTTCTCAAGTCCAAATAATTTGGCAGAGGCACCTACGAACAATGCTGTTTTATCAAGATATTACACAGGGACACACATGACTCTATTTTAGTATTATTTCCATCTCATTTTCTACTTTTGCTCTAATTTATGTCATCATTGGAATTGCGATTCTTTTTGTTCACTGTGTTGGAGAGGCTTTGTAAATAATAATTGAAGTTTTGGGCCTAGAACAGCTCCTTTCTGATTTTTTTCAGTAGTATTTCCCACACATCTACCAAAGTGTGACACCTGGGCATGGGTGTGACTTTACTTTCTATTGACAATGGCACAAAGGTTTGTTTACACATGATAAGCATCAAGTGGTTTTTGTCTAACTGTGCATAAGTAAATGACAGATTGATCAGCTGAATTAAAGGAATGTCTACATAAGCCACAAACTGTATTCATTAAATCATTTCATCATAAAATTATCTTCCCTGAAGCATATCATAGTCCATGATTCCAGATACATATCAAATTTCCCAGTTAGGGAATAATGTATGCCTGTAATGCACACACACACACTAAGCATAAAAGCAAGCATTTTAATGAATGCCCATGTACTCAATATGCATCAAATGAGATTTTAAAATCAAAGAAGAGACTTCTATAATTTACTGTGTATTTGTTGAACATTTTTATTTTATATTAAAAATAACATTCAAGACAGTAACAGTTGTACAACCAATAATTATACTCTGAAACATGTTTGCAACAATAATTACACTTGAGAACTGAAGGACTTCAAATCCTCCTTTTATTTAATATTTTTTTTTAAATAAGTTAAGAAATAAAGATTCTCTTTGTCCCCGGGATATCATTTTCTAAAAGCATTTATACGTTCAGTGTTTTACTATAACTGGCTCACAGCAATCTCTAAAAGCCAGGTCTTTAAGATGTGCTTTAATGTATATAGTCATAGCACGTTATCTAGGCAGGCATTTGTTTGTTATTCCATTTTGATCTGGCAGTAGTACAAAATGAGCAGGTTATTGATATTTTCCAATACATAAAGCTACAGTACATGGCAGAGCACATCTCTAAAGTCAGTGTATTATGATCAGTGTATGGCTACTCCAGTGTCAAATTTAGGTTTTAAGATAATAATAACGTTAAGCATGGAGGCCCGTGCTCCTCTCTCCTGTTTCCAGTTATCGCCCCTGTGTAGAAATCCAGTTCTCCACATCGATGCTTTCAGCTTGAGCTCCAACACTTAGTAATTCACCAGTCAGTAGTTGATCTGCACGTCAGACCAGCCAATCAATGGCTGCCAACTGCACAGACAGACAGCCAGTTTAGCTTTGAGCTTCAGGGAAACTTCCATCAATCCACATCAACAGGATTTGTGGTTCATACAGTTAAAATTCAGTGTTTAGTGTGACAAATATCTTCCAGTCCAAAGGAGTTCCTAAGATTGCACTTTTTCCTCTCTCAAATCCATGTGTCTGGAAGTTTACTTTCTCTATAGCCGTCCGTTGAAAACAGCAGTGGCGTCCTTCACCTCTGCTGGTTCCTCAGCATTTCTTCACAGAGTCAAATGTCCCACGTTCAAGAATCCCACATCTGTGTCTCTCTGAAGGCCTGGCCAAATGCTTTTCGGAGCTTTACCAACTCCTGCATGAGAAAAGATATGATAAGATAAGATGTTTGTTCTCAGTTTTGCATTCACTGGTATACAGTAAGAAACAAACTGAAACGGTGAAGGATTACCACCACAAAAAATGATCAATAGCCTACCGTACACTCAATCTCTCACTCATCTTCTACCACTTTATCCTCCACTGAGGGTTGTGTGCACCCTGGACAGGTCACCAGTCCATCACAGGGCCACATAGAGACAGACAACCATTCACTCTCACATTCACACCTACAGACAATTTAGAGTGTCCAATTGGCTTGTTTTTGGACTGTTGGAGGAAGCTGGAGTACCCGGTGAAAACCCACGCACACATGGGGAGAACATGCAAACTCCATGCAGAGTGCATGGAGTCCTTGCACTGACCTCTTGCTGCAAGGGCAAGAGTGCTAACCACTACACCAACCGTGTGGCCCGCCTACTGTACATTTATCAACAATTTGCCCATTTTTTTGATACCAAGAGGAAATAAATTGGTGAAATTTTAGCCAATTAATTTTAAAATTAGTACTGCCATTTACTGTCAGGTAAATACTGCAAATATTTTCTTTTTTTTCCACTTCATTTTGGAAATACTAAATAAAATTTGAAAATAATTGTTCGGAGACTAGTGGAGATTTTTTCTTAATTTTTGTTTCACACAAATGCTCATTACTCATGTACATCTTTTAAAAACTAGTGTACATTTTGAAAAGCTACCAACGGCAATAGCATTTTTAAACAAATGCATCTAAAATATTCCACCCACTCTGTCAACCCTCTCACCAAGGCTCCACCCCCCCCTTCCCCCCCCAAAACACAAGAAGTCAATGTCTGTAGTAAAAGTAGGAATTTTTCTTTGCAATTTTTATGACTCATTTGCTAACTTTTAACACGGTGCATGGGCAGGTCGGTTAGTGACAGGCAGGTTTGACAGCCAGTCACTACATCTGGCCTGAATAAAATGATTAATCATGTTTATTACACAATTGCAAGACGACAGTACGAGTTTTATCAGACCTTATTTATTAATTATAAATATGATAGATTGTTCATTCTGTGGCTATCAGGAAGAGGATTTCAAATTGAGCTTTAATGTGCCACCCCACACTGTGACATATAAAATATCTTCCCTGTTGCTTGTTCTCACCTGCATCCTTACATGATCATGGCTCTCATGGCTGCTTTGCTGATGCGTTTGCGGTGTTTCCTCCTGCGGCGAGGTGAGGCCGGGCGGAATGGAGCCTGACGTGCAGAGGGTGAGTTGGGAGCCACAGTAGACTGGGCTGGGAGGAAAAAAAAACACAGTAGAGGACATGAAATTTGAGCTCACGCATTTCCTGAAAAAACTTACATTGAGATCTAATGTGTGACAGAGTTGCCAGTCAAAGAACTTAAAGATCAACAAAACAAAAGAGGAAGTGCGATTGCCATGATGAATGAAAAGCAAAGAGGTTTGTGGGGACTGATATGCAAACACGTCATATCTAACTGTGGCAACACAAACTTGGCATTATGTCACCACACATAGTGACAGTTAATATTAGTTCTTTTTTTTAACAGAGTAGTTCATTTGGATACATGTGGGAAAACAGATCATGCTGATGTGTTTTTTTCTCTGCCAGCTGAGATGTCAAACCAGAAAAATAAAGAGCCACTTGTTAAAACCATCAACCAGGAACAGACACAGAGAAAAAAACAAAAAACAAAACACATCATATGAAACTAAAACTTCTACCGAAGTGATAGTTTGCTTCCACAAAACAACAGACACATGCACATGTTGACTTAAAGATACAGTGTGTAAAACTCAGTGACATCTTATGTGAGGCTGCAGAGTGCAACAGATGAAGGACTCCTCCGCACACCCCGCCCTTTCCCAGGCATCAGAAAACTACGGTGGCCTGCACATACCAGAATGGATATAAACATTCTTTCACCACTTTGTCCATTCTTCTACTTTCCCACTCTCTCTGGGGTTTTTGGGCATATATTAAGTTTTAAAATGAAATGTTTCTCATAACATCTATAAATGTATAGATGTTATGAGAAATAAAGCATTTTATTTTAATGTGACTATACAAACATACTTACGGGTAGTAGATTCATTCTTTTTTTTTTCATTTCATTCTGTTTTCATTCACTCTCACCAATAATATTTCCAGTAACATTTCTGCCAATAAAGGTTACACACTGGACATTTAATGTTCCAGAGACCAAAAACATGTTTTTGTAAGTCCATCGCGACCATTGACCACCAAAATCTAAATAATTAGTCCTCAAATTCAAATGATCCTTTGTGCCAAATTTTAAGAAGTGGAAAGTACAAATGCATTTAAAGACAGAAAATCTAAAAACATGGTACAGCTGACAACAGCCCAGAGCGATAAAAACACGAAACGGGAAACAACTAATAAATGAATAAAATTAGAGGTTTCATTTTGGTTTATTGACAGTTATAGAGCACCAGAGAGGAATGAAAGCAGGGCGTGGAGCTCCTGTAGTGGTTCTAACTGTGTGCTGAAGGGCACCTAACAACCTTGAAGCCTGCACGAAAAAGCCTGCAGGTCTGAGTGAAACTCAGAACAGTGGGAAGTCCTGCTGCCTGATTGCATGGCTCTCAGGAGGTTGAGGAAAAATAGCAGGACACATGTGGAGATGCAGTTCAGTCACACTGTATGTCCATGTTCAGTGAGCCTGGGAAACTCTCACAATGATTCTCTCATGCATTACTAGATCAAACAATAACACAGAGGCGATGCACACGGCTACTGCACAACAGTCATGGTTAGGGTTACCCCTCCTTAAATGTGTTCTGCACCACAAATCAGTGTTTCTTTTGGCCCAGAGCAACAACAAGGATAGACTGTGCCAAGAAGTATGTATTCACTGAACACCCAATTGACATATGAATTACAACTACACATGTTTGCATTATTGGAAAATGTAATTTGGAGTTTGACTTTAAGAGGTGGTTGCAGTTTGGCGTGGCTTTGCTAATATAGTATGTGCCTTAGTTAGCACTCTTGCCCTTGCGGCAAGAAGACAAGAAGGGTTCACGACCTGGTCAGAACAAGGGCCTTTCTGCATGGAGTTTGCATGTTTGCCCCGTGTGTGCGTGGGTTTTCTCTGGGTTCGCCAGGTTCCTCCCAAAGTCCAAAAACATGCATTTGGGGATTAGGCTTACTGGTTACTAAATTAGGCTATTGGTTACTAAATTGCCCATGAATATGAGAGCTAATGGTTGTTGACCTGTCCAGGGTGTATGCTGCCCTTCACCCTATGTCAGCTGGAATTAGGCACAGCACCCCCTATGACCCTCATGTCGAGGATCAAGTGGTACGAGATGAGTGAGTGAGTGAGTGAGTGAGTGAGTGAGTGAGTGAGTGAGTGAGTGAGTGAGTGAGTGACTGAGTGACTGAGTGAGGTGTTAGGCCCTCGCACATCAACACAACTAATGGCACAAAATGTGAATAATTCGGAAGTGCATTTCCAAACAAAATAAAAGTAGTGTTGTTGCTGAAAAAGGCTTGAGGTGGGCAAACATGGGAGGGCCCACCATGGAAACCATTGTCAAACCCACTGAGGACCCATATTATATATATAACCCTTACAGGACCCAGATGGACATGTTGGGAGTAACTTTGCAGCAATACTGTTTTCTTTGAATTGTCATGTAATCAGTATCCACTGACTGATACACACATTCTCACTCAGTTGTACTCAGTCATACCTGTCAGCTTTGGCCGTTGCTGTGACTGATGTGGATGTAGATTAGTCTGTTTATCCAGGTCACTCTGTACCATCTCTAGAAGTTTCTGTTTCCGCTCCTCCTCTGTAAAATGACCATCCTCTATGGTCAACTTAGAGTCTCTTTCCTTCCGTTCACTGGAGAGCTCTGCCCCAATTGAGTCCCCGCTATTGGTTGAGCCACTTTCCTCCCTCTCGCTCACTCCTTTGTGACTGACTTCTTCAGTCTCAGTCTGTGTGTGAGTTGTGACCTCTGTATTTTTCTGGCTGGTCACTGAGTCTCTCTGGTGTGTGGTTAGAGGGAGTGTGGGGTATTGTTCTGAAATGGGTGGCTGGGTTGGGATGCTGGGTGGGGAGGCACTGTCTGATTGGGGAGCATTGAGTCGATACTGTGTTCTCAGATTTTGGTCCTCTGCTCCTCCGTGGTTGTACTGCTGGTGATGGTGTTGCTGTTGGTACTGATGTCTCTGTTGATGCTGTACCACCTGCTGCTGCCTCTGGGCATGGTGAGGATGATGCACTTCACTGCCACTGTTTGCCACGCGCACACTGCCTTCCTCCCTGCTCCCGTCGTAGCCACTCCCATGCCCGACCTGCTGCTTACTTTCCATGACACTGTGCTCGGCCCTTGCCTCAGATGGCCAGGGTTGGTGCACATCAGACTGTGCGTGTGTGGGTGCCTGGTGCACCCTCGGTTGCGTCCAGTGCACCAGCTGGGTGTAGCTGCCTTGCTGCCACTGCCTGGCCACCGGCTCACGCTCCTCTGGCTGGTAGTGCTGCTGGTTGTGCTTCAGGTCATCGTGACGATGGAGGTCGGCCTTGGAGGTGTGAGTCTTGGGTGGAGCAGGGTGAACTGTTCGGGGAAGGGGCAGGTGGGCAGAGGGTGGCGGCTGTTGTTGTGCAGGTTGAGGAGGATTGGGGTGGGTGATAGGAAGGGACAAAGAGGATGAAGAAGATATGGAAGATTGGCACCTGCAGGTGACATGATCTTCCACGGAGATTATGGCTTTTTCATAGTGAGGTTTTTTATTAATATACTGGATCTTCATCACCTGGACAAGACACAGAAAGAAGGAAACGTTAATATATGTAGAAATACAAGCCATTCGTGACATTCAGACAGGAGGAGGTTTGCACCGGACAATAAAACCTAAAGGACCGGAGTGAAGGAACTAGTGACATCTAAAGATGAGATTGTAGTGTGTAACTAACAAAGGACTCCTTCACTTACCCCTCCCTTTCTAAACCATGTCTGGTGGCCTTCATAACACTCTCTAAACACTCTGTATCAACTCTGTGTCAACTCTGTATCAACTCCATTCACTCTTCCACTCTCTCTCTCTGCCATTTTTTTTCATTTTGTTTCTTCATAGGGTTTAATTTATATGGGCGGCGATAGTCTTTGTTTACATGGTAAGTTTCCATTCCACAGTGCAAAAAGCATGTCTATTCAGGCTGCTGTATAGACATGGCAGCACAAGATGGCAGCCTTTGTCAAGCAAGGCCCTTGCTAATATATAATATTTATTAATTAATAACTCTGTTTTCTGCTCAGCCTTTTTCAACTCAGGCTTCACTATGTCCTGCACATGACATTCCATTTCGGAAATACGAGTTCAAAAGTTCCACTTGAACACAGTGAGTAATGTATTGAGTAGTGGTGGGTGGAATGTAGTTTAAAACATTATGCTGAAGGGGACTCTCTGGATTTACTTCTAAAGAAAGTTGTTCTCATGGATTCATAAGTAATTATTTAGTAAATATTCATTAAAAATAAATAAATAATAATAATAATACATTTTTAAAAAACAATTTCATTTAACAGTTAAGTACAATTGTTAAGCTTCATGGCAAAAGGTTGATAGCCATGATTCTTATTCAGTGGGTCTTATTTTGAAAGCCAGGGTGAAAGGAATTGTTGTAAAATTGGCTTAGTAACTGTTGTGTTTAAAGAAAAAAAATGTCCGGCTAGCTGGTAACTGGTCCATGCAAGGACCCGCCATGTCTCTTTGGTTTTTAGCCGCACATTATAGGTAAACTATAGGTGACCATTCAGTTACACTACTAAAACTGAAGATAAAATAAAGACATGTATTTTATTTAATAAGAATAACTACGGAATAAATCGAGTTTCCGGTACAAATCTGGTGACAAGTGTCTGACATGCTGGAACTGACTACTGCGTACGTGCAGTGAGGCATGTGTTGTAGACATATTTAGAAAAGACTGATGGTGACTCTCTTCCAAACAGTGACAGAACGTCAAGTTAAGTTCTCTCAAATATGATCAGACTCTGCATTTATACTTGCAGTGTTAAGGCGAGCTTATTTTCCAATGTCATCAAAGAGGATTTTTATAATGCTACTTAGTTTGAACTTTAAAATGTCAAATCAGCCATTCCCAAACAAGAATGCCGTGGCCCACTTTGAAATCTGAAAATCCTCTGAGGCCCACCATCAATAATTCCCACATATATTCTTGTTTTTATGTGAACCAGGATACAAATATTCAGTGCAAATTAATAATCAGTCCACTTCATTTTATTTCTGAACCTCCACACCTTTTAGGACATGCATGTGGTTGTTACAGCTGTTCTCCATGTAATATTTGAAAATTTTAGCTTTACAACAAAGTGCTCACTCTTACAGTGTGTCAATATCCAACAACATAAATCTGAATTTACAAATTTAAATTAACAAATTAACACTGAGTACAAATACTGAAATATTAAGTCTGTATGCTGATCAGCTGACACTGGACACTGACAAATAAAATGTCACATTATTGTTATATACAGTGTATTACCTGCTACACTAGGTCCGATAAAAGAATCTTTTCATAATAAAAAACTTAAATACAAAACTGAAAATTAAAAAAAATGAATAAATAAATAAAAAAAATAGAAATATTTATTTATTTACTTATTTAAATGTAATGCCCTTTCACGGCCCACTTGCAGTAGCGTCACGACCCACTAGGGGGCTGAGGCCCACATTTTTGAAATCGCTGTGTCAAGTGATTACATAAACTCTTAAAGCACATAAAAACGTGGGTACATTTTTATTCAGAATTTGCTTGTAAACCACAAGGGAAGGGTGTGGGTGTACAGTGATGATTGCTTACACTTATTTATTTAGGTAAAAGGGTAGCTGACCCTATTGGCAGTCTTTATGCTAAGCTAAATGGCTGTAAGAAAACCATACTGTATTGAAACGAACCCTTCATCAAAAGTGTTTCAGGAAAACGCATGGGATATCAGACCAAATGCCACATCACAATCAATTTGTAAGCAATAGTTCATATCTATCAAATCTACTGTATAGTGTACCGTAACAGTTTAATAAGGTGCTATACGGTAGTTATACGTAAAGTGTGTACCTGCAGGTATCTGCTGGATGTGAGGATGGGGACACACTGTTGGGACCTTGAGTTGCAGCAGCCAGAACATCTCTGCACCTCCACGCAGGACGGCCACAACAGGAAGTTGGCGTTACGGCGGTCCAGCATGGACCTGGTCACCTCCATCACCTCTGTCCGAACTTTACAGGTCGCCGGCTGCGCTTTCTGCGCCTCCACTGTTCGAGACACAAACGTAAGGAAATGGGGATTATTGGCAGGAAGGGTATAGAATTAGATGAGAGGCAGATGGAAGAAAGTGACAGATTTAGAAAGACACAAACAAACCACAAATAGATGTGGAAACCTACCAAGACTTCTAGTGTATCTGCCATGGGTGTGGTTTGTGAGAACATCGTGCTCATCTTCTTCGTCTTCTGCAGAAAAAAGATGAGGCAGAGCGTGAAGGAGGGATAACTGAAGGGTGGGAATGAGACAGAAATAGGTAATGAAGTCAACTTAATATTTTAAAACTTTTATTTTAAAAATCTACCACTCACTCAGCACCTTAACCCCTTTATGAGTGATGATAGAGATCTGTAAATCATGTGAGGCTTTTAGGGCAGTTTTGAGCCAAGCTCATTGTTCACTGCACAAAGGAAGCCATTTTTTCTACTCGCCCTAAAACAATTAGGCTATTTTCTGCCACAATTTGTCTTGCCATTGTCAAGAATACTGTTGAGGAGAGACATGAGCTGTTAAATATAACTCGTGTGTGGCTCTGTGACTGTGTGTGCGTCTGAGAGAGTGTGTTTGCACATGCTGTAGCCCCTTCGTCCTAATTATAACCTTGGTGCAGACTGCCTTTGGTCAGTGTGTGTGTATGTTTGTGCATGACATTAAGTTGCCCATTAGGCATAATTAACAGCCTGCTTGAGAAAATGAACAGTTTCTTTTTGTTCTCAGATACATACGTATATGCTGAGATACTCACAAGGCTTTTTTGGCCTAAAATTGTGATCATGATGTTAAACTGACTGCACAGTGTTAAGGGGTAGAGAGTAGTGGCAGTTGCTGGTATTTAAAACTGGGGAAACTAACATATCAATGCATGAATGAATGAACAACTGGAAGAGGGAAACACAATAATTATGTAAAACTGAAACAAGCGAATGCTATAATTGTGTTTTTATTTATAGCGTATTATATGTACTATAACGTCAAGCAAATAATACACAACAGGCAGCTATTTGTTTCTAAGCTTCACTCACAAAATCCACATGGGCCCGAGACAGAAACTTGTATCCTGTATATTTTTGCAAATTGTCAATCAAAGAGTGGTTCCGCCTTTCAGACAGTTCCTCTAGTCATTCATGCATCGGCCCAGCGTCCATGCCCCCCATTGCTCCACTGACTCCCAGAGACAGTGGGCTTCCCTGGAAGTGATGATTATGGTGCATTTATCGAGCAACCGTCTTGCTCACCACAGTGAAAACAATTCCATTCTGTGCTATCTCATAGAGATCAGTTGAAGCTGAGCTTCCACTGGTTTTAATGCACCATGCTGCTGCAGGAATGTATGAGAAGAAAACCACAGCAGAGTGCCTGTCATAAACAGGTGATACTGAACAAACCAGTCATTTACTTGATAGAGTTCTAGCACAGTTTTATTAATGAGAAGTAAGTACAAGAGTACATACGTGACCATTTATTTTAAGACATTTGTATTTATGTCTAGCTTTCACTTTGTTGTTCTCTTTGACAACAGGATGGGAGTTTAGTGGAAAAACAAGGTTATAAGGCCCAAAGGAACTGCATTATCCAAAACAATAGAGAGAATAACATTCTCCTGGTATCTACCATGTTCTTAATGCAAGAGCGCCTATTATGACACACTGGCTCTGAGCAAAAGTAAAAGTCAGACAGCCGCACAAATCAAACACCAAGTCACAGACAACAGAAAACAAACAAACCAAAAACCTTTGAAGTTGAATTCAACTTCATAACGAGTTCAACCAAAAACAGTGACATCTAAGGGAATCTGCCTCCAGTTCTTTCATAATGACTTTAAAAGCACTTAGTGAGATTGACTTACTAAGCCTTGAGTCCTTTCAGCTCCTTCAGTGCTGCAGGCATGTTAACGTTTGCTAATTGCCATAAGAACCTGAGTCTGATGGCACCATCATTTGTTTTGCAAGCAGTTGGCTATAAATCAAATAATTTTGTCCTGATAATGGTGCAAAGTAACAAAAAAATCAGTGAATAATAAAAAAAAAAAGAATCCCATCGTTCTCATTTCCCCACAATATCTGTACCAAAGTTGTGGCAATTAGGCTTGATATTTGATATTATCGTACATCGCAATATTTGTCGTTATATTCAATATTTTTTTACAATATTGCATATCAACGCATTTTCTGACATTTATTTTGAATGAAAATCCACACGAAACTGGAGCACTTCACACAGGGACATGGTGGACTTAGTTTGTAAGAAGGATAATCCCAATTTGGCAGTATTTTGGCTTAAAACCAGAGAAACAGGAGAGATGCAGTATTTAAATGCCGTGATCCGCTTGACATGACTGAAACCCTGGATCACCAATACAAAAAAATCCAGTTGAAAATATTTCAGCAACATCTTTAATAAAGTAAGATAGGACAGCAGAGTTCATCTCACTCACATCCAATATAGGTTATGGTCCGGTGTTGACATTTCACAGAGGCAGAAGACTCCCTGATAATGGTAACTTTTAGTAATTATACTAATCTGGCATTTTAATTAATTAGAATTAGAATAATCCTACTAATACACAGCAGTAATAACCCACTGCTGTTATTGTAGTAATGCACCCATGACTCCTCCTCCTCCTTCCTCACAGTATTGAGGAAACTGCTGATTTTATTAGATGCACTCATGTTGGGAATCTTGACAATAATTACGTCTATTTTGATCTATTTTCAGACATGGACTTTTGAACTTTTAAATCTCTGAAGTCATGCAGGACACAAACAGCTGTGCGATGACAAGGACGCACATGAAGCTTCTGACATGAAATCGGTTCAGTCGATGCTGTTTTTAAATTCAGTTGTCTTATAATTGATGCTGCGGTTACAGTCAAATAAAACTTCACACAGTTTGTGCGAGGAAGCTGTATTTATTCACATGGGGAAATTCTACTTTTATAGCCATTAGTATGTGTTTGAATCCAGTTCATTTGAAATTAATCTACTATAAATGTGTTGTGTATTTTGAGATCCATATCATGTTGGTTATTCATAATTTGATTATAACTGTTGCAGTGGACAGGTGTCGCCTACCTGTGTGCCAGGTGGTGTGGGCGAGTTGGAGGAAAACGTTTAATATATTTCTACGACTTTTCTACGATTTTTACATCGTGGATTTTTTTTCTTTTCGTTACTTGATGAAGTTAATAGTTCGGATCATGTTTGAATTGATTAAACGAACTAACTTATTGTTTACGTGACTAGAAGTGGACAGATATTCAGCACCTATGTCTTTTAATGTAACGTTTTGTTTTAAAACTGCTGATTGTATAACAACCAGACATTTTTTACAAGATTGTCCCACACTTTGTAGATCAAAACAAAAGATTATTGACTAGATTATTTAATAAGGTCAAGCAGTCGGACGCCTTCTCACGGTGGACACGCACATGGATCCTTTTTCATGGGAGGACGTTGTTAACAAGCCTGGTCAAGAATGCAGCCAAATTACACACATCATTATTAGATCCTGAGCAGTCATACAGTGGTGTGAGGAACTATTTTTCGTCTTGTTATTATTGTGTGGTGTTCCTATTGTAAATCCATATTGTCCTGAAAAATTCCAAAGCTTCCATTGAAATTTGAAATATCAGGGGAGAAGTTCTATATATAAGTCCTGTTCTTCTACTATAATTACAACTGTTGTATACAGATGACATTTAAAGAAGTGAACAACATATTATCTTCTCAGATGACACACACTCTCATTTAATTAAATGAGAAGGTGTGTCCAAAACTTTTACTGGTAGTGTATGTGTGACTCATTTGCTCAAAATAACGAAAAGCTTTTCATTAACTTTTTAATCACCTGCCAAACTGCGTGCCCATGTGTCTGACTGTGCAAGCAAGTTTGTTTAGACTCTTTTGGGGTAGGAGATTGAGGGATGGGGTGGAGGTAGAGGGGAAGGTGCCTCTCTGTCTTACAAACACACACATACTGGTTTCCATCACTTCAGAGGATATTGGATTGACTTACATTCATTTCCTGGTAACTTACTCTAACCTTAACCATAATTACTAGTTCCTTAACCCTGACCCTAACCTTAACCTAACCCTAACCTCAGCCTGATTTTAAAACATGTCTTATACTTAAAATGTAGTCCCCATAACGTGACTGTGCAATCAGATATAGGTCCCCACAACATAAGGAATATCATGTACACACTCTTTCACACACACACAGCCATATTTTAGAGCCAGGAGAGGAATCAGGAGTGAGCAGAAGAACAATGGAGTGACCTTGGGTTGGAAGTTTCTCTTTTTTCTGTCTTGAGTTGTCTGACACTTAGCTCATGGCTCCGTTCTCTCTCTCTCTTTCTCTCTCTTTCTCTTTCTCTCATGCATGCACACACACACACGCCAAGCTGACACATCAGTCTTGCTGTTGTCTCTGGTAAATATTGCCTTAACACGGTGCTTAGCATGATTCTCAAACTACATTCCTGTCTCTTCAGGCCTCTGCAGACACACACACACATTGTTGCCTCCTCCAGGTCTTTGTAATTAGTGTTGTCTGTGTATATACAGTATGTGTGTGAGAGTGAGAGAGAGAGAGAGAGAGAGGGAGGGAGAGGGAGGTCACTGGTACCTATTGCATTGGTCTCCTGCTGCAGCAGCAGCTTCAGGTCGTCTAGAGAGGAGATGGGCGAGTTCCTCACCAAGTCAACCAGCGACGAAGGGAGAGGATCACCCTGTGGAGACAGACACACACTGTTGGACTCTTATGTTGTTGTTTCGTACTTTTAGAAACACAAACGTCGACAACGCTTTGGGTTGAATTACATTATTAAACCTGCAGCTACTGTGTGTACAGTAAATCAAATCTGTCATATAAAAATCCCCTTGAAATGTAGGTTGTGAATACAACCTATTTGACCACCAACTTTAGATGGCTGGCGTATACATGAAGCCCTTGAATACTCAGCCCTTGAATACTCAGCTTCATATCCATCATCGTCATTCATTCAATCATGGTCTGCTGCTTTATCCTCCACATGACAATCATTCCCTTTCACATTGACACACCTGGTCAGTTTAGAGTATCTAATTAACGTCTGCATGTTTTTGGACTATGTGAGGTAAACCCATGCACATGCGGGGAGAGCAAACTCCATACAGAAAGGTATGGACCAGGTCGTGAAACCAGACCTAAACACCTAAATTTAATACTATTTAGTACAAGCAGTACTTGCCAAAGAACCAGCTCCCCCTGTGACCCTCATGTGGAGGATAAAGGAAAAGAAATGAAACCAAAATAAATAAAAAGCTCAATAAGATTTAAAGCTGCAGTGCATAACTGTTGGTGATTTTTACTGTTGTTGATGTTCTTATTCTGTCTGTTTGGTCTTTTGCTCTGTTGAGCAATACTATCAGACCTGACTGAGCGAGCATTTGTGTAAAATGGTAAAATGGTGCAAAATGAATTTCTCCTGTGTGACACGGTTATTTGAGCTCTAGAATTCACTTCTGAGCCTTTTCGCTGGCCCCTCTTTTTGTTTCCAGTCATACTCCAACATGTCACTTTACTTTGCTGTTGCCTCTGTCTGTGTTGACATAAAACAAATCACTTCCTGTGTGCAACGCGACACGGGATTTAAATACTGCTACACTGGGAAACACAGAGAGTTGTGTGGAGCTGTTAGGCTTAATCCACTTTGCGTGCACTTATTTGAATGTACCAGACATTTGTTGATATGAAAAGTAATTTGCTGCAGTTACAAATGACATGGTACAACAGCAGAGGAACAACAAAGAGAGAGAGAGAGAGATGATGTAGAATATCTGAGTCCTCCATCTCCAGGCAACAACCCTGCTCCAGTTTTGTTTCCTCCTGCAGAGGAAATGATCGTTGTAATTGGTGTTTGTTGTTGCTGCTGTCACTCTCTCCATGACTGTTTACCCACAAACACTGCAGCTGCTCCCATGGTAAGATAGTAAATTAGTGCCTCTCTCTCTCACACACTTTCTCTCTCTGTTTGTGTATGTTTTGCCCAATTTGGTCCATCGTGTTTCAGCACCTACTATTATTATTAATATATTATTATTAAAAATCAGATCAATCTATTATTATTCTTAAATTTAATTAGAAAACATGAAAGTTTGTTACATTACCATTACTTAGTCTTTTATTATCACACAGGAAAGGATGACACTTTTAATGAATGCCTCTGTGAGAATTCATAATGGATCCAGCAGTTTTTTATTATTATTACTATTATTATTATTATTATTATTTATTTTTCCTAAGGAGACTCCAATGGTTTCTTTATCTTGATCAAAGGCAGGGACTCAGCATTCTGTGCCACGCTTTGTTTTGGCCGCCTTGATGTTATAGTTGATATTATCTCTGCAAAGTTGCAACAGAATTCAATACCGTGACATGCCAGAAAGATGCCAAACCAAATTAAGGAGTGTTACAGTTGAAATGAAAAGTTGCTGAGATGCCAGGGGAAAAAAAAAGACAATCAACTTGTCCATTTCAATAATGAAACACAATTTATGACTATACCTCTGACACATTTATACTGTCTAATAGGTAAGCATTTGGGACTCTGGTTCCAAAAGAATGCGATGAAAGGTGTCTTTATTATGCAAACACGGGCAGTCAAAGGATTCATACACTCAAATGCACAATAGTATTTATTGCTCTTTATCAAAGTTGTCCAGAAATATGTTTGTAATTTGTTGTTGTGATATTTATGACCATTTCTATGAATGCAAATTTTGAATGCTTCCCATAATCTTAATTAAAAATCATTTACTAATAAACTCGAAACACCTCATTCCTGATGTGATGAGACAAAGGTGCTTGTTTTTTGCTAACCTCACCTGACCTCAGTGAAGCACCTATCAAAGGTTTGGGAGGTAAAATCACATTGAAGAGACAGGATGTTTTAACTGCAGCATTTAAGGTCCAGCGTGTGGGAATTAGTGACATCTAATGGTGAGACTGCAGACTGCAATAAATTCTTTGTTTGCATTGTAACTATACGCCTCAAACTGTGAAATGCACATGAGACAGTGAGACAGTGATAACACTTACAAGACTTGAAAGCGAGAGTAGAACATGTCACATGACTTTCGAGAGTGCTGTACCAAAGCGGAGCAGGCAGCTGAAGGAGGAGGGA
This sequence comes from Brachirus orientalis, assembly GCA_016785285.1. Taxonomy (NCBI): domain Eukaryota; kingdom Metazoa; phylum Chordata; class Actinopteri; order Pleuronectiformes; family Soleidae; genus Brachirus; species Brachirus orientalis. The sequence continues at coordinate 2,387,492 of JAFBJR010000145.1, read as the reverse complement.
GGAGCCTGCCTGGTGCGCAGCAGCCTCAGGCTCAACAGAACCTGGCACGGTGGATGATGCACAGTGACAGGTATTCTGCAAAGCCTGCCTCGCTACTCTTGCTACCAGCGAGAATGACAGTGTGAGTAATAACTGTAAACTCAGAATTATTCATTACATTACTTTTATTTCTGTTTCTTACAGAAAATGCCTTCAAGAACAACATGACTGTGTAAGAAGTTGGTGGGCCACATGTTCCATAGTTGGAAGAAGAAGAATAGAGCATTGACTGATTGCTCAAACATTTTATTTATACAGTATGAATGTTCTTTTTAAACTGCATATCAAATTGCAATCACAATATTAGTTTTTTTTTTAAAAATTGCACTTTATTTTTCCAAATTGTCCAGCCATATATTGTATTGTACAATACATAGTGTTGCAGGCTAACTCATTGCTCTCTGTTGAAAAAAATAGTGGAGTTGATTATGAACTCTGAGGTGAATTACTCACCTCAGCGTTCCATCAAAATCTGATGGAAATCAAAAATCTTTAGTAGACAGAACTACTGAGATTTTCAAACAGTGAAGTTGCATGACCAGTGATTATCTCGAGTAAATTTGTTTCCAACTGTTTATAAAGAGGTGAATATCACTGCAATATCTCTTTGCACATAGTTTGATGTTATCTCCACCCAATGCACAGAGCAAAGACGGTACTGGGGACAGTATACATGTCGTGTGAATGTGCACAGTAACTTTATGCTGCATTCTGCCTACCTGTCAGCAGTGATTAAAAAAAACAAACATTTTTTGCATGGAGTTTGCATGTTCTATCCAGGTTCTCTGGCTTCCTCCCACCGTTCAAAAACATGCATGTTTGGGGATTAGGCCAACTGGACACTCTACCATAGGATAGAATGTGATAGTGGATGGTTGTTTGTCTCTATGTGGACTGGGACCTGTCCAGGGTGTACCCCACCTCTCACAGCTGGAATTATGCACCAGCACCCCCTTCCTTCATGAGGAGGATAAAGCGGTAGAAGATGAGTGAGTGTTTTAATGAGTCACCCATGCTTAATTGATTTCTCTGTGTGAGAGATTCAATGTGCTGCAGAAGGCTCTACAATGGCAGCAACAGCACAAAGCAACATGCACTTTAAGTTCAGATATGTTCCTGAAATCATCCAGAGGAGCTGCAGAGCTGTGAAAATGCAAATGAAGGAAAAAGCTCTGGGTAGTTCACAAAAAGTAAGTGACAGAGTGTCTTGTCTCCTGCATGATGAAGTCATGTACCCATCCCTCACCTGGATGTTACTGACATCCTCCTGCTCTTGTCAAAGTGTCTGACCTAGAAACAGTGCCACTCCATTCATCATATGTCAATGCCAAACTCAAGACAGAGTCGGAGATATTTGGAGTTCACGCCCTTAAGTGTAACCAAACCACTAAACCACCTTTTCCAGGTGAAACCAGAGTTTATGATATCTAGTAATGTTATTTGTTGATCCAGGAGCAAATCTCACTCTCTTGTCTAATCGGCATGTGGCTTGTTGTTGGACTCCTCCCCCTTTTTTTTTAAACACAGGAGCTGTTTCTCCGATGCCTTTCTCTCTCCACCACATGAAGCACGGTGCAAGCAGCAACTTGTTAGACAGCGGCAATTCAGTGTCAGGGATCACTACCAGAACATGCCCCCTCACTTCTCTGCACTCCCCCTCTCTCTCCTCCTCTCCTCAGCTCTCAGACCACTTCTTTTGCAATTTTCAAATTCAGGCGTTGGACAGAAGTAAGAGCACTATAGGTTTGTGTAAAACTGTTTGTAGAATTTTCCAAACTATAAAAGGGTAATGCAAAACCAATTTCCACAAAAACAATTCAAAAGGTTAGCATTGCCTGATAAGGACACATGTGACATGACTACAAAATATGTATCACCCTACGAATGCTTTTCATTATCATCAATGTATACTCAGCAGCCACTTTATTAGGTACACCCGTTAAAGTTCAACCTGAGCATCAGAATGGGACAGAAATGTTCTGGAAATGGTCTGTATTTATCAAATGCTTTCCTAGTTTTGATGACCACTCAGAGAGCTTTACACAACAGAATTTCCTATCAGGGGATCAAACTCCAATTTTTGGAAGACAACCTGATCTAGCAATGATACACAACCACCCTCAATGTGATTTAAGTGACCTTGAGTGTGGTGCGGTGCCAGACAGTCTGGTCTGAGTAGTTGTTAAACTGCTGATTTACTGTGATGTTAATGCACAACAACAATCTAGTATTTACAGAGAAGGGTACCGAAAATATAGAGAAAAATATTCAGAGAACAGCAGTTCTCTTCCTTGTTGATGCCAGAGGGCAGAGGAAAATGGCCAGGCTGGCTCAAAAGGATGGAAAGACAAGATTAACTTAAATAACCATGCATTAGAACCAATGTATGCAGAGGACCATTTCTAAATGCACAACACATCCAGCCTTGAAGCAGATGAATGCTTAATTTGGTGTAAACCTAATAAAGTGGTCAGGGAGTCTACATGCACTGGCCTTCACTCTCTCCTCTCTCTCATCTGTTTCTGTCTGCTTTGTGGGAGGCGGTGGCTCAAGACACCTGGATGACTTTCATGAGCCACTGGCTGACCTAGTTCAGAAAACACACACTCACCCCATCTTTTCCACTTCACACACAGATGTTTAACCACTTAACTGCTTACTACACAGACACACAGAGAGAGAGAGAGGGATACAGGGGGAGTTTTCACCCTGATAAAAGCCATCATTACAGCTCCAGTCTTAATCGCAAAGACACATGCATGAACAAAAATAACAGCACATACGAATTATAGAGTGAAGCACACTGACAGGAAGTTGCCCCTCACGCCAGCAAACAACAAACCACTTGTTAAAAAAAAAAAGTCCAGGGATCGGTCAACAAGCTGATAATAGTTGTTCGACCAGAAGGGCTAAATTAGTCAGAATGACTCTGACATGAAGTTCCCCATTTGTTGTGTAACACACACAAAAGGTTTGTAAAGATACTCTTTTCAGGACACAGCATTGACTTCCTTTCATTTAGACAGCCCAAATAATGTACTATAAACTATAATCAGTTAATGCCTAATCCTAACCTAAAGTTAACCACAATTCAAATTTGAGCACTAAACTTAACCAGTTCCTCAGAAATAAGGTTCTGCCTCACTGAGACCAGGTTTTGGTCTCCATGAGGACTATTGGTCGTGACAAGGTCAGTGTTTATGCCACAAAAAGGTTGTGAAGCGGTAACGAAAACAAATATATACACACACAAAAAAAAACCCACCGGCATTGTAGGAGCCTTGAAGCCTTGAAGGAAGCCTAGAAGGCAAAGGGATTGTATGGAATGTTTCAGGAGACAAGTAAAGTGTAATGGAATGTAATTATGGGGCCAGCTGGCTGCTCACTCTCACACACATACACACATGCAAATAGAAACAAACAAATGGAGGAAAAAAACTGCCATCAGAGGTAAACACGCACAGAAACACGGAAACCAAGTGTTTGATGAGTGACTCACAATCATGCCGGGCTGTCACAACACATCCACACTTTTATGTGTTGTGACAAAAAGAATGAGGCAGTTGGCCAACAACTGGATAAATGTGATGCTCCCAGTGGACGGTGTTTGCTCTCTGTGAAACATGCACATACACACAGACACATCTGAGTAACAGAAGACATGTAAGACTGACATAGGGATGATGGAAAGAATGAGTGTCTTCAAGATGCTCATTTTTGTACCTGCAAACATTTTCATTCAGGTAGACAATGTTGGCATTTTTGAATATTGAAGCAATCTTTCTATTTTTTAACTCTCTCCTCATTCATCCATTCACTCTTTTAGATCGTTTCACTTATTTTAAGGTTGCAGCATAGGCATGCTTTAGCTAGTGTAGCAATCATGCCACCAAAGGGACCTGTGTGCTGAGTATTTGTAGTAATGTAGACATAACGAAGTCATTGATCAACAATGTGAAAAATCTGCCACTGTAACTTTAAAATCATGTCCTCATGTGCAAATCTGTGCAAAAACTGATCAATAAACACCAAATTTCCGGAAGATTTCAAGTGAATAGTTGACCTTTTCAGGCTCGCTGACAATTTCTAGTAAAAACGTTCAGCCAGGTGTTAAAAATCTGTAGCTCTAAGGCTTTTACTGTAAAACAGCTAAAGGCGTATATAGTTTACACAAGTGTTGGAGCACTGTCTCACTGAATTTAGTCTGTATCTGCACTGTCTTTTCGTGGATTATTATAATGCCAGCAAATTGTGAGAGATAGTTCAAATTAAATGAAAACTACATTGATCACAGCAAATATACAAATATTTGTCTCAGCAATTTTCAAGCTGCTCACGGCAATGCCAGCTTTTGGTTAACTTTTGTTGCTGTTTGCTTTTCTTTTTTTTTTGCACAGCCTAACCTCAAAAAGCAGAGATGACCACCTCTTGATTGGATAAGGCATTGTTGCTTGTAGATTTACTTTCAGAACTCGTTTTACTTTAACTATGGATAAATTCTGCTCTGGATCATCAACAATACCACTGTGGTTAAAATCCCCATAATGGAGGACTTCAGAAACACTTCTGGCTGCATTTTAACTGAAAGATATTAAAATACCTGTTTACTATGTACCTGCATTCACTCTGTATGACCCAAAAGTGGTTCATACAGAGTGACCCACTTTTTAAAAAAAAACTATCCTGAAACTTACGCATGATGATCAATACATTTATAGCCATATTTGTAACACCTAATATCATTTTAAGGTGGTGAACAAATAATTTCCATTGTTTATTAAATGAATCCAAAATTCAGCAAATTTGTTTGGTGACCCAAAAACAATCCTCCCCCACCCATCTGTGGGGCCCCAACCCAGTCTTTGGGAGCCACTGATCTAAGACATATTTTAAATAAAGCAGCATTTTAGCATTTCCTCCCATAAATCCGCTTGTTCATGCATGTGACACACCTCACTCACCTCTGAACATATCAAAACACACACCCTTCCAATCTGGGATTTGATTGAAACTGCAACACTTTTCTTCCACCACTTTCTGCCTGTCATTCCATTTCCAATCTTGTAACAGCATCACTGCTTGTACTTCAGCCCCACCAGCAGCCACCCGCAGGCTCCGATATGGTTTAAGTTATTTGCTCATCATTTCTCATAAAATAATCTGCTGATGAGACTGGATCATTTAAATCATTTCATTTATTCACATTATAAATTATCTACATTGAATCAAGATTCCTCCCATGCTGCATCAAACAAGGCTCACAACAAACACTCTTGTGTGCCACTGCGCTTTTCTATCCGACACACGTGCACAGAGGCATAAGCCCCTCACTTTGCACAGACACACACTTATACAAGCACATATGTCCACTAACACATGACGCAGCTGCACCCAGCCAGGCACCCAGATGTGCGCGCACACACCAATACACACACTGCTTTACAAAGTCCTGTGGCAGATTAATGCTGTTCTTATGTAAAATGGATCAAGCCAGGCAGCAACAGCAAATCATCCCAGCTCACTCAGAGACATCAGCCACACAGCAACCTGCTCAAAATCCACCAATCAGCTGCGTGTGTCACTGTGAGTGTGTGTGGAAGTAAGATTTGATTTTGTAAGTTTAGGTCTGACCTGGTGTTTGAATGCTTTCATGTGAAAAATGAACTGAAGGAACCCTCAATAAGTACATTTGAAAGAGTATTCAACAATATATTGTATAAGCAGCATGGTTGAAGTGGATTACTTACAGACAGGGCTATAATAATAATGATATGTTGAGTAAATCTGCTATGACTTTGCTGAGTGTGCATGTTATTCCATAGAGGATGTGTCAGAACTGTAGACGTCAAACACGTCTCCATATTTCCCCATGACTTGACATAAAGTTGTGACAACCTGAGAATGGGAGCGTCACAGAGTCTCAGCTGGACCCTGTGACTCTGTGCTGTCTCACTCACAGGTCAGATGAAAGATCAGTGATTGTTTAACCTCTTTCTTCTCCTCAGTCTAATCTGACAGATTTTTTTCAAATTTCTGAATGCATAAATATTGTGTTTAGCATTTTCAGCATTATAATATTCTCCTCACTATGAACACATACAATTCCTGATCATGAATTTTGAGTGCTTTATTCACCTTTGGTATTCTTGGTCAAAAATGACCATAAAAGGAAATTAATGAGTAAGACTATATTATTTTATTTCAATTAGTAGAATGCCATTCCTAATCACACATACACTTGCTCACACAGACCCCCCCTCCCCCACACAGACCCCCCCCCCCCCCCATATAAGTGCCACTAAAATCAGATTAGATCAGAAACTCTGATTAAGGCCCTGAGTGTCTTTGGCTACAGCTCATAAACCAGTATGATCCTGTTTACTAGTGAGTAACTTACAATGTCAAACATACAATAACAACATTATCATTATTATCCTTCCGTTACCATCTTTTTCTTTTAACTCTCATTCCCATGATAAGCATCACTGTTTGGAGTCATGAAGTAATCTTGCTGGTGAGTCAAACTGGTGGGAAAATGTGTTACCGTAAGAGCATTGAATTTTTAAATGCACTCGCATATCGATAAACATTACAGGCCAGTATGATGACATATTGCTGTATCACCAATTTTGCCCCACTCTTAATCCTGTTTCCTCCGTGTGCATTGCATTTGTAAGAATGTCACCAAATCATCCAATCATTTGGTCCAAAAACCCTTACAACGCTGTGCCTTTGATGATGAGATGCAAGGCAGCAAGGCCTTAAAGGTTTGCTGTTACTGTTAAGCATTAGAATGTCCTCATTACAAACATGTGAGTACAGGTCATCGGTGCTGTCGGATATTCCGACATGCAGTCAGAAACATGTGAGAAACCAGAGACCACATTTAATATTCTGTTTCCCACCAACACTAAATAATTTTCATCTATGTAAAGATAGCAATGCTTGCATAAGATCATAAAATCGAGCCATAAATGATATTATGGCATGTTTTCAGTGTGAATTGCAGGATTTCTATGACAATTGTGTTCTGTCTCATGAAAAAATACTTCTCCTATAATATCTACCATTAGTTTGGACAGAATTGAGTCAACTGACAAACAGGCTGCAACTACTGAATTGACAACCAACCAATTACTCTGCCTCTACAATTTACATTTTTTGTCCTCCTCCTCATGCCTTTCATCTTTGACTCCCTGAAGCACACGTGTGCTTCATTGTTCAAACGTTGCTGCATGCTTTATGTCACAAGAAAGTGGCACAGAGCCTCATTTGCATGGGACTCCAGGCACTTTCCTCCATTCCTTAAGCTGTTATAATGTCCCTGACTTGCACAAACCAAAACCAAAGGATTACCACCTTCATCCATGACCCTAACCCTAACCGGTTTAATGTCTACTGGAATTCAGAACAATTTTCTTCACAAGAAATATTAATGAACACAAATCTCTCCACAGTTTTGAGCAAACAGAATGTGTATTATTATTATTATTTCTGTGAAGAGTGATAGATGCTGTGGTTTGACAGTGAAAACAGCAGCTAGGCTGACAGATTTTAGCTCCAGCTTTATAACTCCTGCTGCTGGGACAGAAGCCAAGGCCCTGCCTCACCCTCTCACTCTGACACTCTGGCTTGTCCTTCGCAAATGCTTCTGGAGCATAACAGCATAGAAAGGAACTACAGAGAGAGTGTACAAGCTGCAGAGCCACAGAGGGAAAACGAGACAGAGGGGGCAAATTTCCCCCCCTCTTGCAGAAAACAGCCACAGCACAGGCAGTTGAATAACTTTAGGGGAATATGTATGACAAATTGTCGACAGCGAGGATCTCACACTTGTCTACTGTACTGAGCCAAGACATGAACTCTGAACATTTAAATCTTCCCAGAGACTGGCATGAGATCAGACACAGGGACAGGGAAAGAAACATCACCAACATCACTAGTACATCTGTCTGCCAATTTAACCAATATAGTGGAGGCACAAATCTGGTGTAAATGACTATAAAGCTGAATACATTTGCTCATATGTATGCTCTTTTTTATGTTTGATTGCCTTACATTTATCAACATATGCTTATTAAGTCACGTCACAGATTATTTTCCCTTTAAATGTGATATTTTAAACATGTCATATGATTTTTTTAACCTAGGTCTGTGAGTTTGCCCTCTCTGGTCATGATGTATTTCACATATCGGTCTTACCTCAGCGCTGCCGGGCCGCAGTCGAGCCGCTGACAGCGCAGTCAACAGCAGCACCAGGACCCAGGACCTCATGTCGCCGCCCAGCCTGAGGAGCCGCAAGCGACCGGCTGGGCATTTAGCACCTCGGCGTCCAATCCCCCGGCAGCACCGAGCCTCTTCCCGGTGTGGTGTGTTCTGGTCGCTTGTGCAACGCACGCACTGCTTTATATCCTCCAAATGTGTCAGTGCCTTTACGCGCCGCTGGTCCAAATGTTTGCTGACGGTGACTCACGCACAAACTAGACGTCTGACTGTGTCCATCCCGCTGTTTTCAAAACTCTCAAGCGGAGACGTGAATTCTGTTGCGGGACAGGTGCGTGGATATTGACTGTTGAATGTGACTGAGTCAACAGCAACACAAGCCAAATAATATCAGCCTGCAGTATTAGAGGGGAGACCCAGTGAGACCCGGCCGCGATGTCAAAAATCTCTCCAAATGTGCATTAACACAAATATTTCGTTAACATGCGTCAAAGATGCGCCCACTTTCCTGTTACAGTTCTTTATATATATATCAAATAACGAGCTCTTCCTATAAAGTCATATTTAAATGTAAAAATAATGCACCATTCTGCTCGTTTGTAAAATCACACAACTCCAGAGGTCCGTGCGTAAAAGAGGGTCAAATTTGGGGGGGGAAGCGCTTCGTGCGTAATTCTCTGGACACTCCGCTGCAAAATCAGATTATTCTCATCCCAGTGTGATTCACTTGAATGTTAGTTGCATCTCTCTCGTTTAAGAGTGTCTCTCTGTTCGATAGCGGCTCCCTGTATATTTCACACTCTGCCTCCCCGTGTCTCTGCTCCCTCTCTTCTCTGAACTGCTCCTTTCACAAACTCCGCTGGGTCAGGTTGTTCTCGCCTCTTGCGCTTCTCCTCACTGGAAGCGTTACGGGCGGTGAACGGCTTTTCCAAATAGAAACAGAGCCTCCCCCAACTTCTGTCCATCAATTCTCACAAAGAAAACACAAATCGTACCGGAAATTTGACGATTTTATTTCAAAATAAGACAGCGGGTTTCATATCGGCAGTAAAGCCCCACAGTCAGAACATTTTAGTGGTTTACTTATATATATATAAAAAAACTACTGTTAATTAAGGCAAAATGATAAACACATACCCACATACATTACATCATACAGAAAATCATACAGAAATGTGATTGCTGCAGTTAAAGTAATTGCAGCAATTAAATGCTCATATTTTAAAGTCTGTTTAGTGTTGAGTGTTTTTTTGTTTTTTTGTTTTTTTTTTTGTTTTGTTTTGTTTTGTTTCCTGCTGTTCCAAAAAGCACTTATGAACTTTTAATGTGAAAGTTTCTTGGAAGTGGAAGTCCTGCTGTTGCAAACTTTACAGTGGTCCTCAAATTCTTGTTCTCTGCTCTTTAAAAGCAGGGCCTACCACCTCCTTAACGGGAGCAAGGAGACCTGAGTGGGTGCCCACAGGGGCAGTTAAAGGGGAAGTTATGAGCATTTATATATCATGTAATGAATCTATTAGCTGTAACTTTCCCCCTCTTTTCCCAAAGAAGTAAGGTGTAAAGAAATAATCAGGAAAAAAATATATAATTTTGTTTTAATCATATTTTTCCGCAGTTCAGTCAACATTTGAATCAGCACATGGTGAACTTTAGCAGTGGTTTCCCCTTTTGTTTACAATTTTTTTTGCCCCTAATGCAAAATGCCTTAATCCATTACATCATCATCAAATTCTACTGGGATTATGAAGTTATGAGTCAGATCTAGGACATTCGTTGTTGTTGTTATTTTCCAAACAACCTCTAGGTATTTGTTGCAATCCCAACGTATTACTATGCAAACTGAAAGACAATGGATAACCTGGAAAGACCAGAAATAAAAGATAAGTGAAACAGTTTAATCAGTGAATATGAAATGGCTGTGGAAGTAGTACAATCTTTGATTTACAAGTTTTTTCCCATGATTTTCTGCTGAACAGACAAAACAGAGAATTCTCACACATTTTTAACATGATAAGTATGTAACCCAGACAGTATCCCAAAGACATGTTATCAAGTTTAATTCACATCAGTGCTTACAAGTCACTCAAACTGCAAATAATATGACTGATGCTAAAAGAAAATTGCAGTCATCATCCTGGAATGGGGGGGGGGATGGGGGGCAATGTCATACTTGCTACTTAGTTATACTTGCTATTTAGCCATAGTCATGAATTCACATAGGCATTATTACACACTGGAGTGTTTTCCTTGGTTGTACACCAAAGAACTCTGGATGTACTGTCCACTGTAGAGAACTTGCGAGGCCCTTAAAGCTGTAGTGTGTACATTTTAAATAGTGAATGACATTCAATGGAATGCCAACGGAGTTCACTCACTGGGAATTAAGCCTATCAGTTTAACCTACAGGTAAGGAGGAAACATAGCAGCCACATGGTGCTAGAAAAGAGAGACTGCAACAGGTTGAAGAATGGCTGAAAATGCCAAGAGGTGCCCACAAAAAGTTTCAAAAGCGAGTTTTACTACTAAAAAACAAACTCGCATATTTAGCACTTTGATGGGATTAATGCTTTTTGTGATTGGGGTGATGCAAAATCACAGACATACATCATGTCATGGCACAAGATATTCTGCACTGGAGCCTTAAAACTGTAGTGCCTAGCTTTTAAATAGAAACACGTCTGTCACATTCAAGTCAGTGTTGAATGACTTTAATTAATGCTCATTAAGTCTTTCAGCACCAGACACGCAACACTCACTGTGTGTCTCAATACAGCGGTGTTCACCTGGCAACCTTCCTGCACTGCACACAGGAAGTGATTTGTTTTTACGTCAAGACAGGTGGGGGGAATTGTACTGCTCAAAAAACCCGGTCATTCAGCAGTTTGCCATGGTAAAATGTTTTTGCCATGCCCACTCCTGCACTGCCGGTGTATACACAAATGCTCCCTCAGTCCAGTCTGATGGTATTGCTTGGCACAGCCCGTTTTCAGAGGAAGGACACAGCATACAAAAAATGTTACATCGCTTCTGTTCACAAAGACCAAACAGAGACACACTGTAACTTAAAATGACTGATTATGCCTTGTATACTACATTATTTTCCTTCAAACTGATGTAGGAAACAACAGGTAGCCATGAAATATATGTGCTGTTTAAAAATGTTATTTCCTGCTTAAAATTATAAAGAAATTTAGGGTCTTCTAGAATTCTTCCCCACTAGGTTTATTCCATACAAAACAGAAGATGCCACTTCATGATTACAAATTAGTGAAAGGTGAAAGAAAACCATGCAAGCTCTTCTTAGTCTGTACCTCTGTTTATCTCCTATTTCTGGTTTGTAAAGGTCCGTCCTGCTATGTGGTTCATGATTACGTTTCGTCTTGCAGTGAGAAGATCACTGAGCAGAAGATAGATCTGTCCACATTTCCAGTGTAGATGGGTACTGTTTTCCAGGAAGCTCAGTGATTGATGGATGGATCTCCATGGAAGTCAGGGGTCCTGGTAGATTATTCCCTGCAGAGGGAAGACAGAGGAAGCAGGCGTCCCATTGCAGCTATTCTTGGACACCACGCGAATACGCACTCAAACACACAGCTTTTGGTCTCATACACACACACACACCTGCACTCTGACCTTTTGCCTTGGTGGACTGTGTCACAGTACAGAGTGTGACTGACAGACTGTGGGGACATGATGCTCCTTTGCACTGACAGGATGAAGTATCTCACCCGTCATCACAATAATGACCGCAGTGACCGTGGTGTTCATGTACTATGTGTATGTGTGCGTGTGTGTGTGAGAGAGAGAGAGAGAGAGAGAGAGAGAGAGAGAGAACTTTAAAGCATATCAGATTTACAGTAGTGCATGCTCTTAGTCAGTATACAACGTGGAATTCCTTGCATGTCAGAGAGGAGGGAGAAATAGTCCTATAGAGTGTGCGTGTGTCTGTATCCAGATGTATCCACATGTAATGACCTAATTATTGTGTTGAGATGGAGCATAGATAACAGTTTTACTGTGATCCAGACATCTAATTTCTCAAGCCCCATGTTTGGACTATTTTCCCTGACTAGAATGACATTACAGAAGTAAATTAAGTCATCAGACAGTCACATTTAGTAAAAAAAAAAAAAAAAAAAAAAGGAAGGAAGGAAGAAAAGGAAGAAGAATTTAAGAATTTAAGTTAAAGACTGTCTCTCAGTTTCAGATCCTTTGACGCTTGCCTTTTTCCAGTCTCAGTCATTTGCTTTACTTTAATTTAAGCCTCCATTTCTGTTTTCTTCCATTCATCATTTGCGCGTGCTTCAGTGTGAGAATTAAATGACTTCCTGCCCAATGTCCTGATCTAATACTAAAGCAATTTTCTTCCCCTCCTGGCAACTGCACATCACCACAATAACCTGTTGCAAGATGAGACAGTGAGCCGATTTTTACCCACCAGAGTTCAAACACGGGTCACAGACTTGACCCCCTAACTTCTTCTGCTGCTGCTGCTGGCAAGTCAGTTTTTTCTAAATAAGAACTCTATTGGATTTCATTAGATTTCTCATTAGATTTTTAATTAATTCGATTCATTAATTTATCTATTTATCTGGTTGGCTACCAGGTTTCAATATCTTATTTATTTTTAAACAACATTGTTTACACTGGAAAATAGGAGAAAGTAATGCCAATAATGTCACAGACCTCTTTCAGACCTGGTATTAACATCCATCCTTCATGATCCGATCATGAGCAGATTGTACTCAGTACAGGTGTGAACATACCCAGTCTGTCCTTAATACGGTCTGAGATCCGAACACAAAAAAAAGGATTTGGCAGTGGATTGAGGACACATGTAGACGTGACCATTATCCATCCTCAGGATGCATTAGAGCCCACCTCCTCAGCTGACGCCCTCCGACCAGTGGGAATTATTTTATTGTAGTCATCACCACAATATCAACAGTGAACATCACATGTTTTTTTTTCCCCCTAATAGTTTAAATCTCATGTTACAGCAGCTTTCATTTACTTGAGCTTCTCTTGTCTCACACACAGAGACGCACGCAAACAAATACACTGACACATCAGACACATCTGAACAGTCAGACTTGTCAAAGAAAATAACTTTGTTCTTGCATTTAGATATGACGTCAATGTTTATTTGAATACAGAGTCGGGATGCCAAATCTGATTAGACGTGGCAGATGCATCCAGGACATGACAGAACTTTATACTGTAGCACATGATTTATGAAACAAATTATCACTAACTTAGTTGGCGCAATGTTGCTGTGGTTATCACGGATGCCTCAAAGTTACAAAGTTCTTCAAAAATCCAGGTTTATATTTGGGTTTTAATTCGGGCATTTCTGTGTCAAATTTGCATGTTTTCACTCTGTGTATTCTCCAGGTACTCCCAGCTCCCTCTCACAGTCTAAAAAAATGCAAAAAAATTGCCTGTAGTAGTGAAAGTTAGTGTGGATAGTTGTTTGTCTGTATAATGGCCTTGTGAACCTGCCCCAATAATCAACAAAACCCTGGATCCTCATTGAGACAAACCATCATGAATACATCCAGTTTTGTTTTGTCATTCTCATGCACTCTTCATTTCAAATGTATTATGTGTTAACCTGACACAAACTGGCTATGGCTTTGACTCCATCACTAATTTAAAGAGATTTGTTTATTTCTACGAACACAGAAGAACATGAATCTGAGCTTTACTCCACCTCCTCCTCCCCTGTGGTTTGGACCACATTAATCTCCAACCAAGCATGAGATTAGACCCAAACCTGAGTGATTTAGGAGTGATGGTGCTGCTGCGTATAGCTGCCCTCCAAGCAGATTCCCAGCCATCTTCAAAATGAACAAAGACACACTGTAATGCTGACCTAATTCTACACTACTCTGTAGTGTAGAATGTACAGAGTGTACTCCCTAATTCTACACACTCTACAAAATGAATCCTGTTATTATTTGAAAGGTGAGAAGCCCATCGCCAAAATGATTAGTATCTCCAAAATGCCCCTCATGTATTACATTTAAAATGTGAGAATCATTTTGCAGATACTAAACCGTTTTATGTTGTTTACTTCAAAGAGTGAGGCAATTTAAGAATTTCATCATTTGCAGATCACACTGGACACAGATAAAGGATTGAAATGTTGTGTATTTTCTTAATTCTTGTCATTTCTTGTCTGTGATGTAGCATTCAGAAGAATACAAGGCACTGTACATCTCTTACTGAAACCCAAATTAATGAAATTCTTTGATGATTACCAGCTTTGGCATGCAGACACTGAACAGCTGGTGTCCAACATACAGTGATGGAAATGTAATTGTAATTGGGAAGAGAATATGCAACTACTAAAAGCATCAGTCGCCATTTGAACACGTTTTGGAAAGTGCAGAGTTGTTTGTGTCCCAGAGTGGAATATTCACTCTGTAATAAACATCAGTCAAGTACATTTGTGTGTGATTGAGTATGAGTAATATCTGGTTGTGTTTCTCATCTTCCATTTTGAGCCTCATATCGAGTTTGAATGGTGTTAATCAAAAATATAAGCATGGCTCGGAAAAACATGGCCACCCATTGGCATTGTTTGTGGTCCTGCGAATCACGTCACAGTTTCTCTCTCAAAGAGCGCTTTGAAGAGATGGAAAGCTAATGAGGCAGTGCTGACTCTATAGGGAAGGCGGGCTGGAGGAAAAAGGGGGAGGATAGGAAAAGAGAGGGTGTGAGGACAGGACTACAGCTGTACTGTTGTGTGCTTTCCCAGCGTCAACAACGGAGGAAGTGGAAGAGAGCAGCTAAATATACAAACAGCACAATGAGGCGGCGAGTGTGGAGTGGAGCAGCTGGGGAACTTGGCTGTCACCAGGCTTTCAGAGTGTCAAACCAGTGAGCACAACCTTTTATTTATACAGGAAGAGCTGATAGAGAGAGCACACTGCTGTACAGACACACAGTACATTTCCATGCTCAGCAAAGTTGAGCTGCAGTTGTAACGTAGCTCGATGAAAATTGAATTGGTCTACTGTCCTTGTCGCAGTATAAAAGCACAATTAGGGAAACGATTTATTGACAGAAGCGTGTCCAACTCTGCTACACTTGGTGGTGACACACCCCTTGCAGCTTGTTAGTATTAAGTGATTTCCAGCTGATGCCTATTCGCTAGCATTTTGACCACTGAGTTTTCCTACATCCATGAACTTGAAGCTTTTCAATTCTTGCTGACAGAGCATAGAATCAGTCTCCTCTTCAGTCCAAAAAAAGGTATAATTGTCATGAGCAATTTGATTTGTATTAAATTTCACTCAATGGGACACTCAGGACCTCTTGATGTACAGTCAAACACTCCAGCACTGACTACTACACAATACTTTTCTAAAAACAAGTCAACACAATGGTGTGAGCATTACAACATTTACTTGTTGAACAATCTTTCATACATGTATGATGCTCCCAAGATATAGCAGGATCAGAGTGCACATGAATGTAAGAGTAACAGGGGTACCCAGATTTGAACTAGGGACCTCTTGAGCTGCGGTTAAATGCTCTACCACCGAGCTACACCCGCATCATAAAAACAGGAGATGGAACTGTATGCACCCAGCTTTCAGATGTCTGGATCTGTAGTCAAATGCTCAATCACTGAGCTACTTTATATAAAAATGCAAGCAGCAACTTGATCAGCAGGAATCGGACATAATTTCTATGAATAAACATGAATTCTCTAACACTTTACCCTTCTCATTAGGGCCACTGGTGCAAGCCCCCACTTAAAGGACAAGTCAGCACAATGATCTACCGGAATAGATATGCAGATTTGAACTAAAGGCTTATTAATCTGCATGTTCACAAGGCCTACATACAGACAAACAATTATCCACACTAACATTCACTACTACAGGCAATTTAGAGTCTTCAATTAGCCTAACCCCAATATGCATTTTTTAGACCATGGGAGAGAGCTGGGAGGACCTGGAGGAAATGCTCTACCACTGAGCTCTATCCCCACATGGAAATTCAGAGGGGGATTTCTGAATCAGCCTCACAAAGCAGCAAGAACTTGGGGTTCATCTTTAGCCATAGTAGAAAGGTTTTGTTTGCTACAGTAAAGTACATATTTTTGGGTTTCCATTAGGAATAGCCTCCTGAGACCCAGAAGTGCATTTTTGTCTTCAGTACAGGACAAGAGTTCCACAGCTTTATTGCAAAACAAAATGGTCTACAAGAATAAAACCTGTTGTACTGTGGGGAGGGCATCCTGGCTTTCCAGTGACATGTGATGTGTTGGGGTTGCCAAGCCTGTCTTATGGGTACAAAAAATAAGTAATAACTTTAGCCAGAAATTGTGTTTTAAAGGTCAAAATTTTGTGTTTTTCAAGCACAGGTTTTTCATCAATAGTTTGAGGTGGTTTTGGTAATGTATAGTAATTTTTAAGTTACTGAAAACAACACATTTTTCCAGTGTTGGAGGATCAGATCTAGAGCTCTTAGAAGGTGAGGAAGAAAGAAATGACATACAAATTGAGACTTAAAGCTCAGAGGAGGAGGAAGAGAATGACAACTAAGCACAATGTTTATTGGTGTTATATTGTGAGAGCTTTGTGTTGATCATCACCTACATTTGGTCCTGAAGTACTGTGATTATTCTCAAAAGTGGCGTGATTAGTTCTATACACAGATATACTTATGATAGGACTCTGAGGTTTAGTCAGTTGCCCTTTTTGTTATTTTTGTTTCTTTATTTTTTCCCTGTACCTAAGATTCATTCCTGTGGTGGGGCAGAGGAGGAAAATGCTCAAACCCACAAAGACTGGATACCTTGGGATTACTCTAAGCAGTATATTGATATGACAGTTTTTTAAGATATTGGTGTTGTTCATTGGTGTCATTCTTAATGCCACTCAATACCATAAAAACATTTTTCTTGATGATGTTTGATTACTTGATTCAAAAATCAAAGATGAGAGGAACAGTGATCAAAGGTGATGGTAACTGGCACTGCAAAGGACATTCCATAAAACATAAATTGAAAATGTTGTTCGCCAAAAAACTGTTGTGGCATGTTGTTTTCATCCAAGACAATCAATTAATGAAAAAAAATAATTGCAATACATTTATTTTTCAGGGTCTCGGGAGGATTTTACCAAAACAACAAGATCCAACCATCCAATTCTTTGTGGGCACCAGAGGAAAATGGTATGGTATGGTAGGTATAGCTTCACACACAACAGTCATCTCATTGGGCAAGAGAAAAACATTACTCCCTTACGACTGGTGTAAATATCCCATGGAAGTCGAGGCAAACATCTGCAGCATGAGGCAAACATCTGAGCATGAAAAAAAATGCTACTTAATGTCCTCCATTGGTCAAACATATTGCAGGTTGATTTTCCAACTAGTACAATTTCAAGGTTAATATGTCTGTGAGTCCAACAAACATCCACATTTGGGGAAGAATGGACACCCATTCTTACCCACTCTGCTCTGGAAGAGGTTCCATGGAACACCTCCTCAGTGGGTTGTGTCAGAAATGGCGTAATCTGCCAATGAGATATGATGTGTGAGATGTGATCATCAGCTGTGGTGACCCCTAGGCAGGAAAAAGCCAAAAAGAAGAAAAAGAATAGGGTCAGACAGTTGGCATGTGAGGATGAGGAGAAAGCCTGACTGCTGGTGCTGGGACACAAGTTGGAACTCCACCCCTGGATGAGGATGTTTGATGTTGTGAGATCCAAAACATCAAATGACCCCAGGACAAATCACTGATCATGCATGCCAGCAAATCCACAGGGTGTATCTTGTACACATCTAGATCTGCCTGATTAAAAGAGTTCTTGGTCTTGAGTTTTTTTTCCCTCGTTCATTTTGCAAAAAAAAAAAAACCATTGCATGTTCCAGCCAAGGGTTTGCATCAAAGGGCTTCAAATTCTCAAAGAAACCTTTCAGCAGAAGACAGGTTTATTAATTGATCAATGTGGCTTACTCACTTGGTTTGTACCATCATTCCTATAGAAGAAATGTATTTAACCGTCCAAGTACTGACCTGCTAACTTGATTTATATGTTTTTGTGAGGAGCTTTTGGTCTCATTTCCTAGTTTCAGCTCTTCTTCAATGGACTGTGAAACCGAGTTTGTAAAAAAAGATACCCCTATTTAAATAGAACAAATCATATTTTTGCAAACACTTCTGAAATGGCCTCACACTTATTAACATTGCATTACTTACATGGTCAACCCCAATTCCAAACACGTTGGGAGGCTGTGTAAAATGTAAAACAGGATGCAGTGATTTACAATTTTTATTGAATCTTTTGATGATATTATACATTGTAGATGGTGGGAGCTTTAAAGTTTTTACAATTTTAGGTTGAGGAACATTTTTCTGAAATTGTTCCACAATTTTTAGACACAGTTTGGTGAACCGCTGCACATCTTTACATGTAAGAGGCTCCGCAATGCTCCTTGTATACCCAGGCATGTTACTCACCTGTTGCCAATTAACCTAATTTGTTTTCAAATGTTTCTAATCTGTGCCATTTACATTTCCAGGCTTTTGTTGCCTCTGTTCCAACTTTTTTGGGTTGCCACATCAAATTAAAAATGAACTAATATTTTTCATGAAATGGTAAAATGTCTGAGTTTCCACATGATTGCATTCTGTTTTTATTTATTTTCTACACATCTAAACATTTTTGAAATTAGGGTTATAGTTATGTTTTACTTTTTTCATATTTAGTTTTTATATAACATACCAAACTTCAGCAGTATCAGATTTGTTTTTGTTTGTTTTTGTTTTTTTTTTTTGTTTTTTTTTGCTGCAAGTCATTGCACATTTTCTTCAGGTGAATATCTACAGAAAATGCTGTGGCATAGAGAGTAAACATGTGCGTGTGAACTCCCACAGACACTGGCTAACAAACCAGAGCAAGTAATCAAACATCAATAATGACAGATAATGCCAGAGCGGATACACTGCCAATATGTAAATTGATGAGAAGCACAAAGAGCTGCAGGGGGAAAGCAAGCAGTCTTCGCTGATCTGTGCTCACAGTGGGAGTGTAGGATTGACAGTCTGAGTCTGCCTACAGTGGTGGAAGTGGATGAGCAAGGCTGTCATGTAGGTATATACAGACACTTTCCTAATGAACAGAACTGGGGGAAAAACACAAGAGAAATGTTGGCACATTAGATTATATCATAATGACATTGTTAGAGGTCAGCCACTTGATCATTTCAGCCAATAGATTTGCTCCAATGGGACATTTTACAGCCTAACAGCATTGGTGGACTCTGGCTCTGACTGTGGCTAATAATTGATGGGCCTTACTATTGGTCTATCTATCAGCTATTAGCAATAAAAGGCTATACAGTATCATATGACACAGTGTGGTATAATACAGCAGATATAGTCCTAGGATATATTAACTAGTAATACAAATGTGCATTTTTATTCACATCTGTACTAAATGTTTCATAATGATATTTGCATTTTTAGGTTGGAATATTGAGTCAGCATTTCCTTTAAAAAATAAAATAAAATCCTGTACCCTCTAACAAAAAGGTCCACTGTTTAATGTGAATGAGGATCAGTATCATAATGTAATATGAAGGTGCAGTGATACAATTTTATATCATTTCATTTCATATCAAAAAAAAAAAAAATGTCTACAACATTGCAGCATATTTCCAATTCCTACATCTTTAAACTTCCCTTTCCCTGCTCACTTTGTAGACTTTGAGCGCACTTTGATCTAAAGGGTGGCCTTTTTGAAATATTGGGAATTTCCACATGTATCGTTGTTGGAAAGTTGCTTTCCTATACCTTCCAAAAAAGAAAAAACAAAACATCTATTTCTTTTTTCTTCTGAAGCTTCATGAATTTTGCCCTTTGGGGTTGGAAACCTTGCATTCTCCTCCTCTTCCTTACTCATTTTTTTTCTCCCTCGTCCTCCTCCTCCCGCGCACTCAATCCACACATTGTTCACTACCCTGTGATCCTTTCACATCCAAATCACCAAGTGTTTTCCGTAGGTCTTCTATAATGTCTTGGTGTCATACATCAAAAAGCTTCTCTCTGCACTTTCATAGCATGTTCACTGTGATGCTGACAAGTACCCTTGGGGGGTGGAGCACAAGGCAGTTTGATGTGGCTTCTGAGGCAAGTCAGAAAAACAGAAGACAACTCAGAAACATAAAAATACACATAACATTATAAAACAATTCAAATCCATACATCAAACAGCCAGCTAAGCCTGCGAAAAGCATCTTTGCCAATGGAGAAAAAAAGGTGTGGAATGTTTCTCTTAAAGGAAAAAGACAAGCATTTTATTTAATTTAAGTTGATGTAGAAGACAAGCTACTGCATATGCTTTGTGAGGATGCATTCAGAAATGTAAATTTTTAAACATGCAGCTAAACTAAATGAATTCAGTTCAAACTAAATGTAGGGTAAGATTTATTAAAGAACTTGGACATGGTTTGTCACAATTTAGAAGGAGCTCACAACAGGAAGTGATGTGTTTTGGGTAGGCTTTGGGCAGAGAATCTTCCTTATCTTCCTTCTCCATGATTCCCCTTTTCACTTGCACCTGGAAACTGTTGTATCGTTAAGAGCTAATACATGTATATGCAGGTAGAACTCAGGAACTAATTTTCGACACATTTGTTCAGGTGACTTGAGGACATGCTAGACCACTAGAAGGTACTTTGGCGTTGCTGATTTTTAAGCATGTCCATATTGTATCTAGTGTAACTTTTTGGCAGTCTGGATAGCTAAAAGACACTTGAGATCCAATTTTTCCAAATCTGAATCAGACCACATATGAAGGTGGTTTCAAATACGAATGATTGGATTTTTACAGCTCTGTATCAATCGGAACATTTTGGTCGCTCAGATAGAATTTCAAAATGTCTTCTGTGTCACTCACAGCCCAACTCAAACAGCAACAACAACAATGATGTAGATCCAGAGAGAGAGAGAGGTTAATTGGAGGCGTGTTAAATGACCAACATGCACATGCAAGACAATAGTTTAAAAAACTGGATAAAAGCATTCCACACACCCCACTCCACTACCATTCCAGTGGTGATGGCAGCACGAAAGGCAGCACAACTCAGCAGTCTCCTCCGTTTCTGCCATGCGCCATGGCTCTACCTAACCATTTAGGACAGAATCAGGCACAGATTGCTGTTGTCCATTTTGTTCATTTTGTTTAAACTACTTTACTTATCTGGGGCATGGCCTACAACTATAGAATTCCATATAGAAGACTATAGACTACGTCACTATGGACACACAGATCAGATCACTTACAATATATAATGCAAACAGTTGGTC
Organism: Brachirus orientalis; assembly: GCA_016785285.1. NCBI lineage: Eukaryota > Metazoa > Chordata > Actinopteri > Pleuronectiformes > Soleidae > Brachirus > Brachirus orientalis. Next base: position 2,365,900 of record JAFBJR010000145.1, on the reverse strand, counting down.
AGAACTATCAGATTCCGATTGGATATGCTCAAATCTGATTTAGGCTGCAGTCTAAGCAAAGCATTTAAGGACCAGATCCAGGAGGCTAAAACAAGGATAACATGGGAAACGAGAATACATGGACTTCAATTAGATTCAGAAACAGTGGCTATAGAATGATACAGTTTAATTTGATAGGATTTGATGTGATGTGCATGTTGTGTGATTGTTTGAGTGTATGTATGTATGTATGTGGGTCTGAACAGAGTGAGTAGTTGGGCAAGAGGGAGAATAATGCAGTTGAGTCATGCAGAAATCAAAAAGAGCATGAGTTGTTGAGCAACAAACGTTTCAGCTAGTGACGAGAGTTACCACTGGGCAAAACGAGACGCACCAACACCTGCTGCTGCAAAACCCAGGGCTTATATCCAGGGGGGTCAATCAGGGAGATGAGAAGCAGGTGTGTGGATTGGAGGCCCCAATGTGCCATACCCATCTAGGCGCACCTCAGTCTACCAAATGGCCAAATTGGCTGTGCATGGTGTTGCACCGGACGAAATTACCACTGTGCAGGCTGTGCTACGCTGCACCATAAAATTAGAGCCCACTGTGTCTATAAAATAAAAGATGTTCAAAAATGTATCACTGTCTACCGAGTTTAAAAGAGGGACTGGATTGAAAGATATAGATGTGTAACCACCATTAATATTGTTTGTTGTGTCCATTCTTTTGACGCATTAGTCATTTATGGCCAGTTCATCATGTTAAAGAAATTTTAGTTTTTTAAAGAGGACATTGGAAAAACTAATTTCTGATGTCTTTTGGTGTGTCCCCGTGTCCTTCCCGTATCTAAACATCACTAAAGTGTCACAATAAACACTTCAACCGCTTCTGAGAAAGAAGAGCTTCTCTGTTTATCTGCACTCGAGCAAGCGGTTTTGAAAAGTCCAGTTTAGTTAAGTAACTAGCACATTTGCCGTGCATTGAACCCTCCACCAACAGCTCCTCCCAGTCATGGGCGTGAACATTCAACCTGAAGAAGAAGAAGAAGAAGCACTGCGGAACAGTCAGTCAGCTGGTAGCTGTCCAATCACAAGAGAATCAGTGTTCTGGGGGGCGGGCATTAGTTCAGAAACGGAGTGCTTGTTCAGAGGCTGGCAGAGAGCAGCAATAAACTGGCTTAATTTGCAGAGACTATGAGGTTTTTGACCATAAATATTATTTAATTTATCTAAGTAGACATCGGTATCTTTGATCTCGATTTTTGGTTCAACATGACCATTCTATGTGACCTTTAAAATTAGATATGGGAAAGAGTTGTTGAAGCTCAGTTCAGGAAAGAAGTGAAGATCAGCAGTATGGGTTCATGCCAATAGAGAGTACCACAGATGCGATTTTTGCTTTGAGAGTGCCAGAAGGATTTGCACTGTGTCTTTGTGGATCCAGGGAGTGCTTATGATCAGGTGCCAAGAGAAGAATTGTGGTATTGTATGAGGAAGTCAGGTGTGGCAGAGTAGTACGTTAGGGTGGTGCAGGACATGTATAAGAACAAACAACAAGGGGTGTGGCAGAGAACTATGTGAGGGTGGTGCAAGACATGTATGAGGACAGTGAGATGGTGAGGTGGGATTGCATTGGGGTCAGCTCTGAGCCCCTTTTTCTTTGCAATGGTGACGGACAGGTTGAGAGATGAAGTCAGGCAGGACTTCATCACTTTTTTTTATTGTTGTAAAAGTAAAGTAGTAGTATTGTAATCATCTCTTAGAGTAGGGGGCAGGTGGAAGAGAGCCTGAGAGGTGGATATACACGCTAAAGAAGAGGAATGAAAGTTAGTGGAAGCAAAACAGAATACCTGTGTGTAAATGACAGTGAGACGGGTGGTACGGTGAAGATGCAAAGAGTAGAGGTACAAGCAGCACAAGTGAACAAGGTCTACAAGACACTGTCTAAAAGACAGGAGGTGGAACTGGAGGTGACAGAGCTGAAGATGCTGAGGTTTTTGTTGGGACCAGGGTGGACAGGATGAGAGCATGAGCATATTCGAGGGACAGCTGAAGGTGAACAGTTTGGAGATAAAATAAAAGAGTCAAGGTTGAGATGTTTGGGTCACATGCAGAGGAGGGATAGTAATTATATTGGGCAAGGGATGAGGAAGATGGAGCTGCCAGGCAAGAGGGAAAAGAAGAAGACCACAGAGAAGGTTCATGGATGTTGTGAAGGAGAACATGAGGACTGTTGGTGTAACAGAAGGACATGAGTGGTAGGGTAAGATGGAGGCAAATTATCCACTGTGCCAACCCCTAAAGGCAGAAGCGGAAAGGAGATGACAAATATCTGGTAATTTTGGTATAAAAGATCGCATGTCGTTTGCCTCCAACAAAGGTGTTTTTAACACCTGGCTGCAACTCAATGTAGGATGGGATGATAAATCTGACTTGATTTGACAAAAAAATTCCAGATTTTCTCTCTGGCCTAAGATGAAACATAATAATATAATTTATGTGAGCTGGACCTTTCCCAAATTTTATAATAGGGAGAACTGCTGTGTTTGTGAGCTGTGTGTGTCACTACCAAAGGTTGTGGATTTGTTTGAGCAAGTTGTTTTGGCTAAAGGCAGCTGTAAATAGCATCTCAAACATGACTATCATCTGACATCAGAAACCTTGTCCAAAGAGAAGTACAGTAGTTCCAGGTATCAAATCACAGATGTATGGCTTTAATATTACACCAATCTAAGGGTGCCCAAGCATGTCAAGTGACCTAACAATCACACTTGATGATGTTTGATGATGTCGGAAATCAGTGTGTAATGATGGGAATGGTTGTCCAAAGAAAACCTTGGTGGCAGAACACATAGTAAATGGGAACGAATGATCCATCATTGACCAATACACACAATAAAAAGAAAAAAAAACACACTGGCTAAATAACAATGTTGTTGCACATTGTAATTTGCTTTATGGTAAAAGTAAACAAAAGTCATGTACATAGCGAGTCGTAAAAGAGAACTTTCAGACTCAGAAAATGCTACAGTTCAGCTATATACTTGAGATTGCAACTACACATGGTTGGAAACTCTTTTAATTAGGCCCAATGCTATTTGCATGATTTGATGTAACATTGGTGGCTCCTTTTGCTCAGGGCCCTCAAAGTACATAGAAATACCCTTCTAAAAGTCAAGACTATAGGCTGAGAGTCTCAAATTTTACCTTTTTTTTCACCCGGGATGAACAACTTTCAGTGCTGTGGTCGCATCACTGAAAGTTGTTCAGTGATGCGACCACAGATCTTTCCAGCCGATGTTATTTTTCCAGAATGTGAACAAACAGGGGGAAAAAAAAACAACAACAAACACAGTCAGACTGAAGCTCCTAATTTTGGAACAAAGTGTCATAAGTGACAGAGAAACAGCACAAACTGGTGTGAGTGATGAGCGCACACACACGCATGCATGCAGAAAGCACTCACCCCAGACACAGATCCACATATCACTCATGCTCGAAAGGAAGCCACTTCCCAAAATGCGCCATCTGGGGAAGTTTTGGTGGTTTTTCTGTGTAAATTTGCAAAGTTGTGGTTTTTACAGAGCTGCTAAGAAAAGTCTGTATGGATATGTGGAGAAGGGGAAATGCGTCAGCAGACTAGGAATATGAACGTTTCTGGACAGATTCATTCATTCACACATAGACTCCACTGTGTTGGCTTTGTGTTTAAGGGTGTACTTGACCCTTTATAGTCTAGGTCCTTGTCTTGATTTTTGTCAGACTTGGAAGACAGTTGAACAATTAGAAACTGGTTGTCTTCAGTGTTACAGAACATTCATGTACTGTATATTTGTACAAATGTAACTTTCTACTGTAAAAGCTGTAGATTAGAGAGCAGTGCTGGGTCTAGCCCAGACTTTGTTTTGTTTATCCAGAGCAAATAGAGGATTAGAGGAAAACCCCATTTTATTTTTATCTTTAATTTTACTGCAATGCAAAGCAGCCATGAGAATGGCTTAAGTGTTCTGAGCAAATGGAACCGCATCTAAACACAAATCTTTATACTCCACCATCAGTAAGAGCATTTATGTTATTTTGTGACTGTGGTGTATAAAATTCTTCATTCAGATTCACCCAAATAAAACACCGACCCACTGATGTAGGCATCAGTAGACAGCGGCTCCCGTCTCCTGTGAGCTTAAGTTGCTGTTTTTGTCTCTGGACTCTGGTGCATGCAGCTGGCACAAATCTCAGTTTCCAGTTGGAGAAAACTGTCTAACAGAGAGATAAAGTGATAAGTGAAGAAGTGATGGCCATATTCTTATGATAGTTAGCACAGAAGCTAATATAGATTTTTTTTTAATTAAGCCGTCTGTGTCCTAAAGTGTGTTCTCCTGTCATCCTCAGTTATGTCATATTTTGCTGAACATTTGCCCGCTGCTTTTTGACAGGGGGACTTGCATAATAAGTCAAACTATGTTTCCGTTCAACTTATTTGCATTTATACAACACAACTGTGATGATTTTACCAAATTTAGCAGATTGTCCATTGAACAACTTTGTTACAGCATTTTCAATTGGGGATTCACTTTTGAAAACTCCATGCCATGATTAGACTTCCATGGAGTCTGTGCATACTGGAGAGGGATCCCTCCTCTGTGGCTCTTCCTGAGCTTTCTCCCATTGTTTTTCCCTGTACAAGGGTTTTTGTGGAGCTTTTCCTCACTTGATGTGAGGGTCTAAGGATAGAGGGCGTCACTTGCTGTACAGACTGTAAATCCCTGCAAGGTACATTGTGTTTGTGATGTTGGGCTATAGAGTATAAATAAAATGGACTTGGGTGTATTCTATTCTGTGTAAGTACATATTCTCAGCCAATATCACTTTAAAGCTTTTGTGTGACCCTGCTGCATCCTGGTGCTCCGAACTCCAGTACTACACTATACATAGGTTGTGAATTGTAACTGTCTCTCTGGATGTGACTCCTGTTGTTCTGGTATAGCACAATTCCAGGACAACAAAAGACAAAAAAATGTTTAAATATAATTTCATATTTGAAGACATGCATTTTGGTATGTTGTGAACAGCTCAATTTTGAACAGCTCTCAGTTTGAAAAACATACATGAGAAAAAGCTTGTGGGTCTCTCCAGCACATGTGTCAAACTCAAGGCCCATGGTTCCTCATCCAGTCCACCATGCGATTGTATTTGGCCCATAAGATAAGAAGTTATGAACTGATATTCCTGCTCCTCCAGTAGTAGCAGAATCCTTACAGTATTAGTACTAAACATCAAGTTCCCTCAGCTGTAAGATAAAAAAACTAATTAAATGTGGACTTTTAAAACACAGAGCTGGAGTCTAGAAAAGAAGGTGTACAGCAAATAACTGGCTAAGATACATATGACTACAGGCCTGTATGTGCTGTTCTACTGAAATACAGAAAGAACCTGGCCAGACAGATGAAACTGCATTACTATACTGCTGATTTCAATAGAAAATAAATTATTCTCACAATTCTTCTACATGTACATATGCTCTTATGTGAATACTCCAACTGATGTGTATATGTCTTTGAAACAGTTAATAATTAGTAATGTTAATGGTATAATATTTAGCCCTTCGGAGGGCTAAATCAATTAAGCTTATTTTATGAAAAAGTATCCAACACATTCAGTAATGTATAGCTTAACATGAAACATCTTTAATTTGAAATCTGATCTCTGACCTGTTTCTTTATTTAATCTATAATCTTGTTTTGTTCCTAATTTTATATTATTTGACCTCAAGTGGCCCTTGACTTGGACAAAGTTTTTCATTTCAGCGCCCTTTGGAAGTGAGTTTGGCACTGCTGCTCCACAGGGTAGCCATGGATTGGTGGTAGAGCAGGTTCAAACCCATTCTCCATGAGTCTGCACGGCAATGTGTCCCTATGCAGGATATGTAACCCCAAGCCGTAGCTGACAGCTGTGTCGGTAGCATGTGAATGGGCATGATAGGTGCGTAATAGAAACATTGCTATACTGTATGTAGATGAGCTATATGAATACCTGACTAATTTGTTCCTGAAAATATTATCATAATAGTTTTTGAGACATCCAACACATGTTTTTTAAGAGTTGTACATAAACAAATGTACATTTCGTTCAAACCATTGTCAAAAGAGTTTTCACAAAACTGACAAAGCCGACCAGCTCCACATGACTCGCTCCGTGATTGTCTAGTATAGTGTTGTTTAGATCCTGTGCCGCCTGGCAACATTCCTGCACTGCGCAAAGAAAATGATTTGTTTTATGTCAAGTCAGACATAATCAACGGCACCGTTGCACAATAGCAAAGCCAGACAGTGCAAACAGGGTGAAGTCAACTGAAAATGCAAAGAAGCATCCACGAAAAACCCAGTTGCTCAGCAGACTGACACAACTGTTCACCGAGACCAGTCAGAGGCAGAATAAGAACATCAACAAAAAAATCACCAAAAGTTGGTTTATATTTGACAGTGTTACTTTAATGTGAAGTCGCTGTGAATTGAAGTTACAATGCCCAGAAAGAAAGGCAAGAGAGAAACTGGGTCAGAACTGGAAGGCAGGTGAGGGGGTTAATGAAAGATGTAAGAGAGGGTGAGGAAGGGGAGGATGAAAGCATGAAAGAGAGAGGGAGAGAGTGAGATAGAGAGAGGGAGGTAGAGGGAGTGACTGCAGGAGAAAATGACTGTGAGGTAAAACTATTTCTGGAATGCACCTTCTCTTAAAGTCTAACCAGGCAACACACACACACACACACACTGACGACCTAACCTGTTCCTACAGTGTGTGATAAGCTAATAAGGGCATTGGGTTTCCACTCTGTCTCCACAAACAATATATGATTTACGGGACTTCCTGCACACTCATTATATTCTTTGATATTAATACTCTGCTGTGCGTGCTGCTTCGTGTGTCTTTGTGTGTAGTCCAGGCCAGAAATTATATTTGCTTTTAAAAAGTCATTCTTGCAGAGTGGTGTGTTGACTGCATGCGTGTTTGCATTTCTGTAAATGTATTATTGCCCATATTAATTTAATTTGCTTCTTGTTACATTATTAATTTAGTATATACCATTATGCAGGCTATAGGCCCTATAAAACCTAAACATGTAATTTTGTAAGTAATTGAAACTATATCCTTTTTAGGAAATTCATCATATACAGGGGACTCAGGAGGTCAAACAGGTCATCCACAAATCAGAAAAGTCAGTTCTGTCATTCCTCCTGGTTGCATAGTCGAATGTCCTCGGGCAAAATACTCAAGCTCAAACTCCTCCTCACAGTTGTGCTGGCAGTTCATGAAAGGGAGTGATTTGTAAAGTACTAGATTATAAAAGCATTGTGTGAATGTTTGCGTGGGTGAATGTCAAATTAAAGTAAGTGCAACCTTTGAGAACAGCTCTGGTTCCCATTAATTATTTTCTCCATTGACTTTTTAGAAGATCCTTGTCAAAAGCAAATTTAAGCCTGGAACCTGGCCAACCAGCCACGATATAGATCATGATAAAACATAAGACTGTGTGCATTATTATTCTAAGAATGAATGAACTGTACATCCATTAAACCAGCCATTCCCTAACATTAATTTTACCAAAGAACATTTAGGGAAAAAAAAAAGTAACACGTTACTGTCCTCAGTTCTGCTCTGCTGTCTTTCTGCTGGAGTAATAACAGGAAGGTGAAAATTAGAAAAGCTTGAATGGACACATTTTACTTCCCTCTCAGGATGGTTTATGATGTGTGTGATGCACATAAAAAACTCACACTTTTCTGACAGCTCTCTAATGTGCTGCCATGCAGGTGTGTGCTAATCTTCTGGATCCAATAATATTGGCAACACAGGTCTTCCTACAAGCCCAAGATCATGCAGCTATGCGGTGAGCGTGTATGTACGCAGATTAACGGATGGTATGCATGTTTGATAATGAGGCATGCTGTTTTCTGTTGTTTTCTATGATTATTATCATCCCCCCCCCCCCCATAGTGATGAGTTAAAATCTGTGAGCACCTTCCTGTGCGAGGAGGTTTGTTCCTTTGTGAGGTAGGTTTGCTCATGGTCATGGTCATCCACTTCAGTGTCTAAACTGAATCATGCCAGTCGACGGTACTTGCAATATCAGACTTTATCCTACTGCAAATGTATGTGTGTGTGTGTGTGTTCTTGTATGGATATCTTTGTGAGGACCAAAAACATATAAACCATTAGGAGTGAGGGCATTTTGGTAAAGTGAGGACATTTGTATGTTCCTCGCAACCTTAAAGGTGAAGTATGGAGTATTGCTGGGGCTTTATTATCAAAAATCAAATTTACTATCCATAATTGCTATGCTAATATTGTATAATCACTGTAAAATAATCACTCTATTATTTCTGTAGCCTTAGAATAGTCGTGGACCACGGCTCCATAATCCTCCAGAATTGAGACACACCATGTTTCTACAGGAGCCTGATGTGGACAAACATACGGCGGTCACGCTTGGAGTTTCCAGCTCCGGCAACAAAGAAGAAAGTAAGTCACGTGACAGAGCTGCACTCATGGAGAGAGTGCCGAGAGCAATAAAATTCAGGATATTTTTTGCATTTTTGAGGATAGACGATCATAGTTATCGTGTTGCTGAAGAAACAGCACCAGCACCTGAATCTACGTCCTACGTAAGAAAAGAAAACGTGACACCGGAAATGCATTCGTAACAGACGACGGCAGAAAACGAGTAAACATCGCGGTTGCCTTTTTCAAGTGGAATCACTGATGAGGAACAAACGTTTACAAACTGACGCTGATGCGTGATTTCTGCTTTACAGGTAGTTTCACATATTCACCTAAATGTTGTTTGTAGCTTGATGGAAGTAACACAGGGCAGTGTTTGTGTTTCACAGGTATAGTTGCTAATCCACGTAACATGAACCACTTTAACTCTTGTTTGAATTGAAATGTTGTAAACTCCTCAAATATTCTGACATAATAACATAAATTATTTTGCAAGCATTTTGCATGACATAGTAGTTTTTGGACCTGGTCTTGTTGTCCAGGTGGGTCTTTGTTTGTGTAGGTGAGCAGACCCCCCCCACTTCAGCAGGTAACACATTAGCTGCTAAAGTGGGTGAAGATTAAGAGGGATTGTTCCCCCTCTGTGTTTATTTGGATGAGAACATGAAACATAGTGTGTTCAACTGTGGTTATAATTCTGAATTTTTGAAATATTCCTATTGTTTCTTACAGCTGTGAGAGAGGTCAGCAACATCAACACTGTCAAGGAGACAGCATTTTCATGTCACAGCACCAACACTGTCCGGCACTGCTGCTTCAGATCGGACAGACAGGCAGGGTAGTGCAGTAATGTTGTGCAGATCGACCCATCCCTGCACCATCCACATCACTGTTGGCGCAGACAGTGATCATTGCAGCACATCAACAATAACCATACACTGAGTTGATCCTAATATGCAATGTCACTGTCTTCAACAGGACCGGGCTTCCAGACAGCTGCTGATGTGGACTGAAAACAGCTGGAGTTCACCACACTTGTTTCACTGAACAATAAACCGCTGTGTCACGGTGCCTCAGGCATAGTGTTGAAATGAATACAACATGCCCAGGCCCCAGACATAGGGTCCACCATCCACTGGGGAGAACAAAGTCACCACCAAAAAAAAACCCCCAATGGAACCAGTTAAACTGGTTAAGGTGATATTGGCCCTCCACTGGATTTCACAAGGCGTATACTTTCTTTGATCACAGGAAGGACTGCTGTTGAATGGTTGAATGAGTGATAAAACACACACTTCTACAAACAGGCAGTATTTAATTACCCATTACCCCTAATTCACCATAACAGGTACAGATGTGGGGGATTTACACTGAGACAATGGAAAAACAGAGGAAATCAAGAGCAATGACATCACCACCGTAATGAGAGAGGGACAGACGAGGAAGGAGGATGCTGGTAAACAGATCAAGAAAAATAACCACATCATGAGAATATAGATCATTTTACTTCATTTAAGTGGTTCAGGTTTAAGAAACATGACTGCTTTAGGGATTAGGAATAAAGGGAAAAGTGAGGTCAAAGGAAGAATTTAAAGGGTTGGGGTGAAAGAAGGAAAAATGGCACTGAGAAGGGAAGGTACAGTAAAGTAAGGAGAGAAGGAAGGTCCGAGTTTCTAATTAAACAACAGCAGAAAAAGTGACACTGCAGTGGCTCTGTCAGCAACAGTTTACTGCGTGTTAGTGTGTAACCCTGTGTGTGATGTGTATCTGTCATGGCCCGAGGGCACAACTCAGTGAATGACTAATCGTGCTGTCTGCTTACACACACGCACACGCACGCACGCACAGATGCACACACATTCGGCAAGATTACGCAATCACATCAGGATAATCTGCTTCTCTATATTTTTTTCCCCTCCTCCTCCTCCTCCTCCTGCTTTAGAGAGGATGAATATCGACATCGTCTGGATTACTCTCTCATCTAGAAATCTGTCACTCACCTAATCCATGACCCCTGCTGCCATCTCTCACTCCAACTTCCATGCTTGCCCATCACAGATTGAGTAAACTAACACTTCTTAGAAAATTCTCATTTCTATCCTTAGTGAGAGCTCCAGATCTCAAGTTACATTTAGCAAGAGGTTATTACAGAGTCAAGACACAGCGGATGGAGTGACCTGATGAGACTGCCGAAGGATGAAGAACTAAGGCAGAAAAGAGACAAAATCTTTACCCTATATATTTTGGATATTTACTATCCAAAAGTATACTTTTGGATAGTAAATTAAATATCTGACACTAAAACTACCTAAATGTGGTAACTTTATGTAATAGTTGGGCAGATAAACCAAAAGATAATTTAAACTGATACAGTTTCAGTTATAGGCAAAATTGTTTTTTACAGTGAACAAATGTTCAACAAATGCCATTATATGAGAGCAAGGGTGTGTTGAGGTGAAAGAAAGAAAGAAAGAAGAAGAAATGTATATTTAAGTACTAAAACTGGTTTAATAACTGTAATTTTTCAGTTTCCTTTGATATTTTGCCTATTTGTGTTTGCTGTGATGTTCAGTGAAATGTGGAGTCATTAGAGTCTCAACTTACCTAATTATGTTTTGAATAAAGACTTAAAAGAAGTTACGGTAGTTTGCTGTTATGACCGAAGTCAGACTCTTATCATTCATCCAAGAATTACAGGAAGAATATCTGCTTCATAGTCATTAATCTCTTTTAAGGAAAAATCTGATCTCTGACACACAAGTACACACGTGTTACACACCTCGACCTGAACCACAGACCTCAGGTCAAAAGGTCAGCTTTTCTTTTTCCCCCCCAACACCTGCTTCCTCCCTGTCAGTTTAGATTTTCAAAAAGCAAGTATGTGTTTGTGTCCTGCTCTTATCATGTCCATCAGTGGGGAAGTGAAGATTTAATTGAATGGTGTTCCGTAACAAAGCATCATATATGTCAGTCTCTCTCTCTCCCTCCTTCCCTCTTCCGTCTGTGTGACTGTTAAGCGAGCAGCTAGGTGTTGGCTGAACCCCAAAAGCAGACAAAAGAGAGCTGAAGGTAAAAAAAAAAATCAAAATTCTTTAATACCAAACAAAAATGTACGTTGAAAAAGCTACAGAAACCAAAAGGTGGGCTTGGAAAAACAGGTAACAGGAATAAACTAAAGACGGCAGGCTGGCTGGAGCAGGCCGGTGCAGAATGGGCTGGCAATTCTGGAAAAAAAATTAGAAGGCAAAATAAGTATGTGGTATAAGAAGATGGCAGTTACAGGTACAGTGGCAAAATAACGTGGTGACTTTTGATGAGGAGGTCCAGGCTTTTGAATAGGAGGGTCTGGGTAATGGTAATCAGGAAAATCGGCAGCAGGTGTGTTGGAAGGAAAAGTAAGACGGGTTTGTCTGGCCAGCCTGCAGGGACAACGACACGTACACGCCCACAAACACACCCACTCACACAGACCCACTCACTGTGGACCCTAACAGGAATTGCAGGAGTGGAGTCAGCACAGCAGGTCACAAGCTGACATGAATCTCAGTCAAGCACAGCCTACAAATACCTGGTTCTCCTCTTAACACTCTACCAGATTGTAGACACTGCTACTCACTGTAGCTCTAGCTCTGTTTAGTTCTTAGTACTCACAACTGAACTAGGAAGCTGTTGATAAAGCTTGCTGTGGGTTTTTATATCATTACAGCTTTTGAGGAGTTACACTAACTATGGCTCTGGTGCTTCATGGAGCCATATTTTAAACACGCAGAAAAATCCTGAACAGGGGACACAAGAATGTGTGAAGAGGAGAGTCTCTTTCTTTGCTTTACAGGGACTTTAAACGTTGTGAATGGATCCTTTACATATAAAATTTGTTCATACATAGTGTGTGTTCTGCCCATGGTCATTTTTCATGAGTTTCACTTTCATCCTTCGTGTTCATCATCCATGTTTGCAATGCTCAAACATCTGTTCCATTGCGTAAATAAAAATATAAGTATTTCTGCAGGTTCCTCTAAGTTATGCCTAATTGTTATAATTACATGGTTTTTATCAGAGATAATTATGGGAAATAAACTTCTCAACAATTCTCACTATCTTTCTTTCCCTGTAATTATTTGCACCACAAAGCCACATACATAAACAGTACATAAACAGAAAGTTATTTGAGTACCTGCCTCCAAATTCAACACCAAATTCCACTTTTAATGGCTACTGCTGTCACAAAATTATTCAACCCCTTCATGACAAGCATCTTTAGTACTTAGTAGATCACCTTTTGCTGTTATGACTTGCTGCAAACATGATGCATGGCCAGACACCAGCTTTTGGCAGTGTCCCTCAGGAATCGTAACCCCTTCCTCGTGGGCAAAGGCCTCCAGTTGACTAATATTCTTGGGTTTACATGCTGCAACTGCCTTTTTCAAATCCCACCAGAGATTTTCAAAAGGGGTTCAAGTCACCCACTCTAATATTTTCCAGAACTGAAACCAAGCATTGGTGTACTTTGAAATATACTTGGGATCATTGTCCTGTTGGAAGGTCCAATGATGTCCAAGCTTCAGCTTCCTCACAAACGACATGATATTTTCTCCCAGGATTTCCTGATACCTGATTGAATCCATCATGCCCTCCACACTAGGGCTGCAGCTATCGAATATTTTGCTAATCGAGTATTCTATCAAATATTCCATCGATTCATCGAGTAATCGGATAAAACATACTTTTGTCCTCTTCCTCCTATTACTTTCGCTTTTCTGCGTTTGCTCATTTTCTCTGTATTCACTGTTTTCGGTCCCGGCGTCTGCCATTCCATGCCGCTAAACTGTCCAGACACGTTACCCAAAGCCCGCACCGTCTTCTTCCGCTTTGTAGGGGACGCATAGCCTGTGACGTAAGCACGTTGTATCACACTAAAAAGAATCAGTGCGAAACGTGAGCTTTAAATTTATTTGAACGAGGCTTCGAGGCAGAGGAAATTCCTCAATCCTTTTTTGAAATCGAGTTTCTCGAGTTACTCGAGGAATCGTTGCAGCCCTACTCCACACACTGCAGGTTTCCAGTGCCAAAAGAAGTGATGCAGCCCCAGATCATCACTGAGCCACCGCCATGCTTCCCTGCAGGCAGGATGTTCTTTTCTGCATATGCTTTCTTCTTCCTCCTCCAGACATACAGCTGAACTATAGACCCAAAAAGTTCTTCTTTTTTTTCATTGTTCCACAGAACAGAATCCCCAAACTTCTTTGGCTTATTTATATAGTTTTGAGCAAATTGGAGCCAGCTTTTCTTTTGGGTCAGTAGTGGTGTAAGTCTTGGAGTTTTGGCATGGAGCCCTTCAGAGTTTAGTATGTGCCTTATGTGGAAAGTGAAACCTCAGTGTCTGCTGCCACCAAGTCCTGCTGCAGGTCTTTTGCAGTCAGTCGAGCGTTTTTGACCACCTGCCTCCTCAGGACTCTGGTAGCAGGCATTCATAGCTTCCTCTTTTTGGCATGTCCAGGTAGTGTACCCACTGTCCCTTTAACTTTAAACTTGCGAACTATGCTTCCAACTGAATCTCTGTATGTGTGTGTGCATGTGTTGGAGGGTGGGTAAGGTTGTCGGATGAAAACCAAGTGTTGGGCACAGTTCATATGTAGCACTGAAGCAGAACAAGTGAAAATCAAAACAGAGACAGCTGGTCCGACAACAGAGTGGATGGTTTACTGTGGATGACTTAGCACAGACAAATACAAAATGAGAGGGAACACAGATGAGTCAGATATGCAGGGGTGAAAGATGGGGCAGGAAAGAGCAAGGAGGAGGAAAAGAAGTGAGAGAGCTAAGAGTGTCAGAGGTAAAGCAAGAATAAATGACCAGCCTACAGGGACTGCCAGCTCTTTTATTTCACCCCTGACCACCACCTAGCCCACAGCAAATTAATATTTCAGTCTCTGTATAATGGGAGTCTAATACGTCTGCCTTTTTATTCATGACTGTTTCTGGCTGTGATACATGTACGTATTAACATGAGTGTTAGGATCAGTAACATTACATCTCTCTGTACCAATTAGCCATTCATGTACTAATGTTGCTTAAAACATATATTTTGTAAGGGTCCGGTTTCCTGCCTCTTATCTTTTGTTGTTTCGTTACTTCCTGTGGTGCGCCTTTACTTCAGGAGACTTGACTGGCCAGCCGGGCGGAGCCTCCAACCTCGCACCTGCAACCTATTCTCTGATTACTGGGAAGTCCTTTTAAGCTCTGGTCTGGGCTATGGCAGGTGTCAGCGCGTCATGCAGTATATACGTGGTAACTCGACACAGATGTACTCTTGCCGATTTTTCGGATTTCAGTTCAGTCTTTTGTAGTTTAAGTTTTTGACTCTGGTCTCCTCGTCCTTTGTTCCTTGGCTTGTCAATCCTTATTTACCTTTTGTTAATAAATGTAAGTTACCTTTTTTATTCACGCCCGGAGGTCTGCTCATTGGGATCCATACAACTACATAGATTATATCATTACAATATTTAATTATTTGTGCACCTTTGCTGTTTAATTTGACTGTTAAGTAGCAAAGTTTATGAATATTTGTACTGTTGTGTCGTGTCAAAATATGCTAACAAATACTTATAATTTTATTTTAAGTTCATGTTGAAAAACAAAGGAAAAGTTCCATTGCTTGTCTATATTTCTTCCAAATATACCTTTTAACATGAAATTAAATGCTAGCTAGTATTATGGATGGGGGTTATCTCATGATATTGTACATGTAGTCAACCTATTTTGCATACCTGATTGTAAAGTGTTACCTATTTTTTTTTCCTTTTAACCCCCCAATAAAAAACATAAATAACAACTTGGTCACTACATTATATAGCTCAGTATTAATTTGTATTATTTCCACAATGAGTGAAGCACTGTGTAATACGCAGAAGAGTTTGTGTCCACTTTACACGATGTTGTATGTTTTGGCGCCATTCAGTCAAAGTTCTGTGAAGCCTCCATGATCATTTCACAAAAATGGAGACGGATCTATAGCAGTAGCAGATGACGTCATTAAAAAGTGATACAAATGAAACAGTCCATTACTTTGAATATAAATATGTATTTTTATGGATTTAAAAAATGTTGGAAACATTTGGCTAATGTAAGTACTCTACTCAAAAAAAAACACTAGTCTTGTCATTTTTATATATTTAATATATTATATATATTCGTTTGTTCATCATATCCTGTTTTATTTTGAAATACTCATCACTCTCTCAATTGAGAGTCTTTACACGGAGGAAGTTACAAACTAGAGCTCAATGTTTGCAGTGAGAATAATTTGACTAAATGAATGGCACTGAGTAACAACAGTGTGGTTACAGAGATGGAAGTTAGTCATAAAGTTCTGGCAGCAGGAAAACATTCGTCTGTAGTTTGAGGGTCTTGGAAAATCAAACTCTGTCTGAGGTCATGATCCGGGCACAACATGAATGTCTGTAGTTTGCTTCACAGTCTACATGAGGTGGATTTGTTCTCATAAATCTCTTTCCCTCGCACACCCAGACACACACACTCTAACAAACTCAGACGTTCATGCGCTCTCACACACTCCCTCCACCCATCAAGACCTTTCATTTATCAATGGCTCCATTGATAGGCTTGCGTGAGTCTCTCTGGGTGGATCCTGCTTTAGACAGTCATTAGACAATTCACACACACCGGCTCTTGCACATTTAGCCAAAAATACCAATCAAACAATCAATACATCAAAAAAGTCAGTCATTTTAAAATGTAAGCCTGGCAGGCAATGTGAGCTCCACACTTTTACAATCCACTATCTGACTTTATTAGGAGACAGCTGCGTTTTGATTGAGTAAACAAAACAAACATGTTATTTATTTAAAAACTGCAGACAGGAATGTATTATTCTGTTTATATACCATGGACTACTCACTCACTCACCTTCTACCACTTTATCCTCCACATGAGGGTTTAGTGGTTCTCAAATTGGGGTCCATGAAAAAATTTGAGATTCAAGCATTAGAATTATGGTAAATAAGTCAGTGCATCTTTTACAAGATGCTTAAAACGCCTATATGTAAAATAGGTACAGCAGCGATTGTGTTTAGAAGAGACACTGCAATCCCAACTGAAAACATTGCACTGTTATGGTTGCCAAATGTTCAAAAGAAATGCAAAAATAATACAAAACAAGACACTGCAATTATACCTGGCATTACACCTTGTTCATGCACCAAAACATACAGATAACATTACTGCCACCATGTTTTATTTTTACAAGCATTGTACCTAGGTTGGTTTCAGCATGTCGGCAACATGCTGAAACAGCAGAGAATTATCACATCATAAGAAAAGCCAACAAGGTGAAAATAAAGGTCTATAAAAACAGCACTGTTCAAAAGTCTCAGGGCACCACCAGCTTTATTGTTTTTATGTCTGTCACACTGTGTGATTATTGCCAATTGGAATTGAATGATGTGACTGAAAGTTGATCTTCAGTAGTGGCAAACGGTCATTGAGTTTCATGATGAACCTGGTGTCACAGAGCTTTTCCACAGCAGAAATAAAACAGTTGGATACACATATTATTCCAAAGACATTTATTAAGTGTTCCACTCCAGGTTTAAGAGAGTTTTTTTTTTTCAAGTATGAGGGTAGGTCACACTAAATACTTGACAGTTGACACAACCTGTAATCATTTTTTTTCCCTGAGGTATATTCTAAGTTTATATTAAAACTGTATTGCTAAACCAACAATTCTAACCATTTTCAAAATGTGTCAAATGTCTCATGCCACATGTGCTAATAAAGCAAGACATCTGTTTGCCCTTGGACTAATGCTGAAAACGCCAGTAAGAGCTCACGGAATGTTTCAGAAGTAGACCATATTTGTGGTCTCTCAGGAACTTGATTGTCTGATATTGAAAATGCATCCTCATTCAACATAATGAAAAGCAAATCAAGTGCTTCCTTAAACCACAGCCTGACTACAAGCCTGCATGCACAGGCCAGTTTTGGTCTGGACAAGTAAAGCTACGGTACGTTAAGAAGACAGACAAATAACTTAGTTATTAACAACTAATATAAATAAGCAAAGTACCATAGAAAGAAATGTAGAATATCTTGCAGGGCAGAGAGAGGTAAGAGCTCTCTCTTTCTCTTTGAGTGTTTATGTGTGTGTAAGGGTGAGAGACTGAGGAGGTGGAGAGAAATTAGTGGCCGTGTTTTAGTAATTACTCAAACATCTTCAAGGGGCAATTTCACACACATAACCTACGTGTCGAAGTAAACTAGTATGTTGAGGAAACTCGGAATCATTAAGATTGACTTTGTTAGTTAAAGAGCTATGACTGAAGTCCTAATTTGACAAAGGTTGTTATAAAATATGAGTCTAAAAAAGGAATTCATCACATTTTGGTGATTTAAAGTTGAGTTGCTAGTTGCTGCTGAGATGTAAACACAAAAACAGTGTTGCTGGGTTATTCAGTTTAGAACAAGCTGTGGGCAGAGCTCCAGACATGAGCTCACGGGGGGGTGGGGGTGGTTGTCCTGCGGTGTCTTAAGCACCCACTAGGTAAGGGATGCCTCTGTTGTTGTAAATTTGCATTTTCACCTGCGTGTACACACATGAACACACAAAGTGGTGGTGTGTGAAAGTGTGAGGAGGGGAAGAGTCAATGAGAGGAACCTCCTAATTCCAATTGTCATAAAATGTTGAACCAAACCCTGCAGCAGTTTAAGTAAACCAGTGGCCTAAAGCAAAAACTGTGGATTTATTCATTGGAATTCAGATAGAAATGAAATATATCTTTTCCCTTGGGTCATAACTGCAACGGGAAAACAGTCTCTTATTCACCTCATGATTAAATCGGAGAAGGCAAGTCACATTTTCCTTTTGTGTTGTCTTAACTCATGGTTGAGTTAGCATTGTTCCACTTTGCGTGTCTACATCTTTGTCTGTGGGTGCTTTCATTGATGTGGTTATATCCATCATTACACACTACAAAGCACTATTTATGGGCTGAATCAGTCTTATTGTGATGCATAGTCTGCAATGACTCATAATCTTAACACCGTAGAAATGATATGTTTCACATTAAAAGCATGGAAACAGCTCTCGTTGTGTTGTTATCTGTCAAACATCATAAAATAAATGTCTATTTGATATTAGTATGTACTTTTTTTTTCTGAGGGAAGCCAGTCAAAAGCAATTCCAAAGTAATTGGTATTGACAGGAACATAAAATGAATTTGACCTTAAGATTTGTAGACTAACACCTACAAAAGCTATTAAAAATAGTTTAATGTAATAATAAATTATACGTACAACTAAAAAAGCAACATATTATGAATAAGGGTTCAATAAAATGAAACCCGGACAAGAGCGACTATGTCACAGGTTGCTGAACTGCATTGCTGCGTGAAAAGTACAAGTTGAGAACTGCTCCACATTTTATAGAAGTGGCACTACAAGCCCATTAAATCATATAATGCAAATATTCCATCATAGGTGTGAGGCAGGAAAATCATGTTTTAGCTTAAACACTGCACCGCCCACAGAATTCTTAAACGAGACTGTTTTCACTGTTGCAGATATTTTTTGCCAGACAGAGTATACCCAACGTCTTAATCACCTTAGTAACTACAAAGTTGACCATAACAGACTGCTAACTTCTAAAAAACCACTACCACTACCAGATGACAGGGGCTGTGCTTAGATTGACACAAGTAACCTGAATAAGAGCCCGATCTGAATAAAAATGAATGAGACGAATGAGAGGGCTGGTATATTGTTGATCGTCATTTGGATCAGTTGATCTGATCATGTCTTCCTGGTTTGGTGCCGTCACGTGTCTGATTTATGTATGCATGATAATTTCCTCCTGCTGTGCTTTGCCCTCAAAGTAAACCAGAAGAATACTGAGGTCATGAACCTCATTGTCAGCGAGTCTGCTCCGGTGACGGCGTAACATACACGATGGAACTGCAAATTCTAGTCTAAACAAATCGTTTTGGAATGAAGACGTTTTGCCCTTGTAAACATAGCTAACCATGGCCACTGGTACGTATTAATGTGATATTTATGCTTTAGTGCAGCATTAGAGTAAGCTTTACACCTTTGTGGTGAGGATATTTACCAATCATTATCGTCTAACACACTGCAGTATTATGGTCATGAGAGGTGAGTTCAGGTTAATGTGCAGATTAGAATTGGGGTTTTAAATTGCAGGGGTTGGGGTGTGGGTAAGAGGTCATTGAGGACTGAAGTGCTAAGCATGTTTTGTGAAAAACAGAGTTTGTGTGTGAGGTAGATGCCAATAAGTTCTTGTCAGATATTGTCACTTATTAACCAAAATCACCCCCGCAGTCTCAGCTGTGGGGAATTCTTCATCAGTGACATAGTGGACGAAGATAAAGAGAGAGAGAGAGAGAGAAGAAATGCAGTTTCATGCACTCAGACACTCCTTTTAAGGACAGTTGGGTTGTTTTTGTTCTGGTCAACTAGCGTCAAACACCGTCTCCACTTCCTCAGATTGTTCTTGTGGATGAGTAAACCACTACACAAGTGATACAGTCACTACAACGCCACTGAAAGAGTGAGCCACTTCCATGTTATATTTTAGTCACTGAATGGAAGTCAATGCTTTGTCCACATTAGACTTATATCAGCGTTCACCTCAGATTGAATTGGCACTTAAAGGTAGGGTGGGAGATCCTGGAAAAACTGTTTGAGCCAGCTATATTTTGATTTAAAAAGATCAAGCCCCTTTCCTCAGACTTCCCTCTGAAGCACGGGTACATGCTCCGGTTGTTCACGAAGAGCGGTGAGATCACATGGATTCACAGGCAATGACAACATAATGCCGAAAAACAACCAATACTCTCAGAAGATCACAAAGACATAAAGTTACCCCTAACTGTCCAGTAGAAAAAGGGCCACAGTGGCTTCACTTTGCAGCCCTCTCTGGGCTTTCACTTCTTGCCTACTTTTAGTTTTAATTACCATGGTTACGGCAGTGGATAAACATTGTGTGGGGACACGTTTTGCACTGCAGTATCATGCTAGGCATTTGTTATGTAGTGAAGGAGGAGGACACGAGTGCAGCTGCCCTCAGGACATTTTTCCGCCTTCTAAGAGAACAAGAAGGTAACTTAATCTTAAGTACGCGTGCATGATGTATGTCAGGTTTTCTTTGTCTAACTTGCTGTGTCACTAATGTAAACGGACCAGAATGTGATGAAGGAAGTTGAGCTGTGATTTGGCTCATTATAAATTGTACTTTTTAAAGTTGACCTAATAATTCCCTAAATATGGATGCAGTGTTTGAGTGAGGAGAACTCGAGACAGACTGAGTTAGTGAGTGAAAAGATTCCATGACCAATCAAATTTACCAAGCCTGGTGAGCCTTTATTTTTATTTTTTTCTTTATTTTTAGTCAAGATAAAAGTCACAGTACGTTTTACTGACATCGTTGGATTTGATTACTGTTACTGACTGTTTGATTACTGTACTGACTACTACTGTTTCTGAATGACAAAAACGCCCCCAATCACCCGTGTTAACATTTAAAGCAACTGGCTCACAGAGTAGCTCAGAATCACTTGATGCCTCTCTATTTAAAGAAAAAATGTCTGTTTGTGAATTTACCATTATGGTTCTAGATGTATCATTTGAAAGAAATACTCAGCAAAGAATTTAAATATTTCATCTTTACACTAGGACTCTTCAAAAAATGGGAGGTCAATGTGAGATGATTTATGCCCTAACAAGATAACACATGTGTGGCATTGCGACATGCCACAGGTGTAAGTCTCTCACAACAACACTCCTCCTCTTCTCCAGCTCTCACACGGTTGTCACTGAGTCACCTTGATGACATCGCTACGATGAGGTCAGCATCCTGCTCAACTTGGAGCGGATTAAAGTTGCGGTACACGGCTGTCACACGGGTCCGAGGGCAGCTTAAGCTTGACCGCATGGGGACACGCTGTGTGGCTCATCAGATTATAATGTGTGCCATGCTACTGGTGATGTCATGAAGTTTAGCCCTGCACATGGCCTATATTGGACATTATCAGTCCTTCTTGTTTTTCACAGGGACTCCACAGTTGTTGCCTTTAAAATACATGGTTGTTTCAGTTAACTGATAGTGGAAAACAATTATATTTAGTCTGTTTATTCCATCATTTACTGTAAATACAATCAGTATATAATTGAGATGAATGGAACTTTGTATTATGACACAATCTAAGAAAAGAGGGCACTTATTGGTGTATAAGTTGTTCTATTTGTGATATTGGGCCAGATAAATAAAAATGTATTTGATGTCAGTGACTCAAAAGACGAAAGTGCATTTGTAACTGACCCTAAGTTCAGCATTACTCTTAAATTTAATGGGCCTGATACTAGAAGTTAGAGTTGCTGACCATCATCAAAGCTGGGGTTGGCAAGTCTGACAAAGCTATTAGTTGCAAGCTACACATTCTTTTTTTGTTTTGTTTAGTGTTACAACTGAAACATCATCAGTCATTGTCAAGGCTTCACTCCCGGGACACTGACCCTGTGAGTGGTTTAACAGAAACAGAAAGAAATCTAGGGCTTAGCACTCTTGCCTTTGCAGTAAGAGGTCCCGGGTTCACAACCCGGTTGGAACAAGGGGCCTTCTGCAAGGAGTTTGCATGTTCTCCCCGTGGTGCGTGGGTTCTCACCGGGTACTCCGGCTTCCTCCCACAGTCCAAAAACATGCAGATTTGGGGATTAGGTTAATTGGACACTCTAAATTGCCCATAGGTATGAATGTGAGAGTGAATGGTTGTCTGTCTCTATGTGGCCCTGTGATGGACTGGCGACCTGTCCAGGGTGTACCCTGCCTCTCGCCCTATGTTAGCTGGAGATGGGCACCAGTGCCCCCCGCGACCCTTAGTGGATAAAGCGGTAGAAAATGAGAGAGAGAGAGAGAAAGAAATCTAACTAACATTGACTTCTCCTTTGAAGACCAATATATACATGCCAAGAGAGGCTTTGGCAAAATGCACTTTAAAACCAACATTCAGTTCCGATTTCTAGATGAAATCATTTGTGCCTGGCCACAAGGCCGAGAAACATTTCATTGCAATCCTCAATGACCATCATCCCAAGTTGACTTTAAACCTACAGACATGCATGCCTTGTTGCACTAAAACAACTTTCATCTGAAATCAACATTCAGATGCAACTTATATCTATTCTTTACTCTGTTCCAAAGCTTGAGAGAAAGAGGCTACGGTGCTCGTTTCTTGAGAACCGTTAAAAATCAATCATTGTTGTCTCTCTCCCATTCACTCTCCTGCAGATATGGTGATACCCTGTAAACACACATTAATTGACTCCACAGGTTTGCGACGGTGGGAGAACAGCCCCTGATCTCCTCACTATCTGCTCCTGCATCACCTCATAAGATCCTCCCTCTAATCGCAACCTTTTCAGAAAAATTACTTATACAAAATTACTTTCCTTTATTTCAGGACATTAAGGTGCTATCTGCAACCACAAAGAACAAAAACTAAGAGCAGAGCAGAACATTTCCAACATCAGATTCACCAACTTACAGCACTGCTTCTATAATGTTTTCCTGGAGCTAACATTTCTTGACAACATGCCTCATGGCTGCTTTGTTTGTAGCCAAACAGGAAGTAAAGTCATGATTCTGCATGGTCAAAATACTCAAGTCATACAGATATTCATCCATGGAAATGCCACAAAACTTTGCGGTTATCATTTGGCTATATAATTTTAAATTAACAAATAATAATAATAATAAAAATATATCAAGAAGTGCAATAAATATTTAAGGGCAGCACATACATAACACCTTTTCTGTTCCTACCCATTTTTTAACCTCTTTAGTGCAAGGACAGACTTGCAGGTGCAGAGTGGTAACGAAAGTGGCTTCTTTCTTCATATTACAAGTCAGTGGCCCATCAAAATTATTCTGAAACTGTTCTTTAAAGCTAAAACGAAGTGCTGTGCAGTGTGTTGCAATAAATAGAAACTCAACAAGAAGAGCCACTGTCTGTGTGTCAACACGTCTAATGACTAATTCCTCACAAGAATTCACAGTGGGGTAGGTGAATAAAAACAAAGTTGTGTGCTTTCCCTTAAGTACACCGTGTTGCGGAAAATGCCTGTTGGCTGCCATGGAAGGAAAATCCATCCTGTTTATTCCATCCAGCACATTCCAAAAATGACAAAGGTCAAACGTTGTCATCTTCCTTGCAGGAAAAGCACATTTGAATCTGAAAATGCCCCTCAGCGTTCTCAGGAAAAGTCTGGGCATTTGGGTGTTCTTCTGAAAAAACAAGTAAGGGGAACGAAAACAGCTACTAATATAGCAACTTCATCTACTATTTATTGGAAATGTGTGCATTTCGTCTACAAGGGAAAAGCCCACTTGGTCTTTGTGATTATTATCATGAGCTCACTGCCTTGATTTTTGGGTGGTAACTCTGATATTTAAGTAAATGGAGCTTCAAAGGGAACAAATGATCCTATCTACCTGATCCTGATGTGTGCCTCTTCACTTTATGCCTTGTTGTCCTAAAACAGTCCACATTTGTTTGACCCAAACCCAACCGTTATGGTAGGGTTGTAGTGAGCGGATATGTGATTACTGTGGTGGTATTCAGTGCACTGTTTCGTAATGTAATGTAATGTAATGTAACTTTATTTGTAACGCACTTTAAAACAACAAAGTTGACACAAAGTGCTAACAATATAAAACATTAAACTAAAAATAACAGATGAATGAAAATATAAAACACATTTAAAATATAATAAAATGCTAATAAAGCATTAAAAAATTTCTAACAAAGAATAAAATCAAATAAATAAAATAAATTAAAATCATGTCAAAAAGTCAGCATCTTGAGCTGTGCCAAAGGCCAAAGTGAACAAGTGGGTTTTTAAAAGTGATTTAATAATGTGTATAGAGGAGGCCTGTCTAATGTACAAAGGCAACTCATTCCATAATATCGGTGCTGCCACTGCAAAAGCCCGGTCCCCTCTGAGCTTACGATTAGACTTAGGTACACTCAGAAGGAGTTGGTCAGCTGATCTGAGAGACAGAGAGGGTGTGTAGGTGTGAAGAAGCTCAGAGAGGTACGGCGGGGCAGCACCATTTAAGCACTTAAAAGCAAATAAAAGTGGTTTAAAATGGATCCTAAAGTGCACAGGTAGCCAGTGAAGGGAAGATAAAATTGGGGTGATATGTTCATATTTGCGCGTACCTCATGAATATGGTAGACCAGGTGATAAACATAGCTCTGGACTCAATTCCAGATTCAACGATCTAATTTTAAGCTCTTCAACAGACTTGGACTATTAAATATTTAGCATATGTGACCTAGAATAAATGGAGCGAAGCCTGTGAGCTATTTGAAGTGAATGGTGATTTTGAGCACGGCGCCCTCTGCGCCATCCTCCTTTCACCTGTGTTACCCTTACATTACCCTTCTCTGATCGGCATATGTAAGTGTGAATGCCCTCTATCGTTTGCTGCAAAAAACTGCCAACTGTCACAAAGTTGCTGGAACCTATAACACTGTTAAACTAAACCTTAAGTATTTTTTGTGGTAAATTGGCAACTGCTACTTTTAGCTGTTTCTATTCATCAAGGTAATGGAAATATGACAATTCTGAGGGAGAAAATTATTTTTATTTATGTGGTGAGTGAAACTCTGCATTCCAACAATCAGCTTTACATAGTATTCACATATGAGACAGTATGTGCTGTCTGAATTACTTCCAGGTATAAAACAAACAAATCTGAGTCTAGTCAGATTTGCAGTGTAAACAATAGTTATCGTGTGTAAATAATCGGCATTACACAACTTGTGCAGTGGAAACACCTGCAGTACAGCGTGTGCATTCAGTGTGTGGCGAGCAGATGTACTATGTGCTGCCTGTTGTACTTTGATTAACGATCACCAGTGGTGACTCAGACAGTGTGTCACTGTCTATAGGTGTGTGCCTGTCCATTTATCGTTGTATCCCTTACTCACTAAGTCTTCTGCTGTTTGTCTTTCTTTGTAACCCCAACGCACACACACTCTCTGTCACATACAAACAATTCACTCTCACTATTTTGATCACATTCCAACCCTATGACTTCACACCAGAAAGGGGGAAAGATGTGTGTGTGTGCGTGTGCGTACTGTACATGTTTGCCCATGTCATGATGTCAGCTGTTTGTGTACGTAATATGGTTGTGTCTGGGGCTCCAGCTTGGTAGATAAGCAGTGTGTGTGTGTGTGTGTGTGTTGTGTTATGCTGTGTTGTGTCTATTAAAGTGAAGAGAGGAAAGTGTTTAGAGTCAGTGAAATGGCCTCGGGAACGATGAGCTTGTCAAGTCTATAAACTCTTCATTGTTGAGCAACTGATAATTGAGTGTACCCCCACCCCCACCATCTCCCTCACACCAGCCAAAGGAAACTGCTGCATAATGATAACAGACTCGGAGACAATGGGTCCAACGGGCGTAAATACACACTCACTAAAACACGTGTTCATGCACAATAGCTACACACATGTGTTGTTGGTGAAGCTTGGGGGTCAGAGGCCCTGCCTGTGCTGCTGATAGTCTCCAGACCTTCTCAAATTATTTATCAAATATGGAGCAATCCGGACATACCAGCCGTATTTCTGTGCCCCGGCTCCCCCTCCCTTTCAAAAATGACCCGATGCAATAGTTATCCCTTTCGCTCCTTCCCTCCCTCTGCGTGGATGTTGTCTGCCCAGTGATAAGGTCAGAACGACTTATTTTGGGCCATACTGCAGAACTGCAGAACACCAAAGCCTGAACTCTTTCCCTTAAGAGCATTTTGTTGTGTTTTTGAGTGATTTCAGTCCCAAGCTAAGTGTACTGTATGATGAACACACTGAAGTAAATAAAAACCAGGCCTCTTTTTTGTGAGGGTTTACATTGGCTCATTCCTTTACCTTCTTATTTTACTGTTTTTGTTTGTCATTAATAAATGATTAATTAAAACATAATCCTTTAACACAACAGTGCCTAAGAACAGTGTTTTATAATCTCCATAGAAGCATTAAGTGGATTCAACACCACTGTATAATGCACACTCAGTGTTTTGATGAAACCTATTCAAAGTAATACAAAAAAGCTACCTTAATGTACACTTTTCCATATTCGTTAATTCATTCATGCATCTTCTACCACCTTATCCCCCCACATGAGGGTCACGGGGGCGCTGGTGCCTAATCCCAGCTGACATAGGGCAAAAGGCGGGGTACACCCTGAACAGGTCACCAGTCCATCACAGGGCCACATAGAGCCCAACAACCATCCACTCTCGCATTCACACCTATGGGCAATTTAGAGTGTCCAATTAAACCAGAGAACCCAGGAAAAAACCCGCACACACACAAGGAGAACATGCAAATTCCATGTAGAAAGGCCTTAGTTCTGACTGGGTCACAAACCCGGGTCATTCAATTAAATCATTGGTCATTCAATTGTACTTGAAGCATTTTGTGGTGATCTTACATTGCATTTATTTACCTTAAATAGAGGTGTTGCTATTCTTTAGCCTAATGAAAAAAATAAATCAGTCAGTAATAATGATAACAACAACAACAACAACAACAACATTAAAGCTAATGCTTTAGTGGTCCCACTGTGGGGGAATGTGTGCTTTCTCAACGGCTGGCATGACAGTGAAAATGAAAGGTAATTAATGGTAACAATTATAAACTCCACGAACATCAGTTACTATTAAAACATTAAAAAAATAACTAAAATGACTAATATATACACCATTTGAAGTGGTGCAGCTAAAACATATAGGAGAGAGCCTCATGCCGATCATATGCAGAGTTTAGTGTAACACACTGCCAATAAATTTTCACATAAACCCTGTCAGGTAGAATTTATTATAATGACTGAATAAAGTACTTTAATTTAAGCCAAGTCATCCTAATTAAATGACAGCTGAGTACACATCTTATATTTATGAGAGCATTACCTGCAGCTAAATCTCTGTGACTTTATGTTAAGCCATATGATTAAAGTGAGGCAGGTAAATAAGATTGAAATACACTGACCCAAGAATCATGTAAAAGGAGGAACACTGACGCCTCTTAATGGCCGGATGGCGCCACCGTGCGTCAGAGGATGCGAACAGCCAAACAGAAAGAGCACATAGTGTACATAATGTATTTCACCACTAGAGAGCGCCCCATGTTACTACTGTAACTATTTATGACCTGCCCCTGAGGACGAGACCGGAAACAGTTTGGGTGAGAGTGTACCACATCATTCCCATAGACGTGTACAGTATATATTTATATATATATAAAACTATGGTCATTACAGATAATAGATTATACATTATGTATAGTGCTTTATTATCAATTAACAAAATCTGAATCAGATTTTAATTCATATGAGATTCATTTGTAACCTGAGAGTACCCAGAGGAATTTTAAGAAAAGCTTAAAAGAATTTTTTTTCAAAAAAGAAACATATTTGAATACCTCAGTTAATCCTTTAGAGTATTTTGTAATTTTCATAATTTTGATTGTTTTTGATTTATATATTCCACTTTATATATATATATATATATATATATATATATTTTTTTTTTTTTTTTTTTTTTTTTTTTTTTTTTGGTATTCTGTTTTTCCTCAACATAGCCTCCATGAGTCCACCAGTAATATGTCAGTTCGACAGATGAATTGGTGACAAATTAATGAACCAAACAAAGAAAACAATTTATTTGCTGTAAAAATTAAGGTTTCGTGGAGACACGAAACCTTACAGTTGATTTACAACCAGAAATGTGAGAAGGTGCAGGATCCGTGGTTTTTACCTTGACGTGGTTGCATGACAAAGGGGGCTGTGTGTAAAATTTCAACTTTTATTTTGAACGGCAGAAGCGGAAATGTTTCTGTTTCTTCTGCTAGCTTGACCCTGCTACTGTCAACAACATCAGTAACAGCGAAGACCTCCGCGCGGCTGTCAGAACCAACGTCCACTCACTCCTGTCACTCAGGTCCGGACTTCACTCCTGTAAATTCAGCCGTAAATACGTAACTTTTGTGGCATATATTGAGAGTTTGGTGGAGGAGACATGCTTCTGTAAACGGCTCCTGGAGGTCGTGAGCGCTGAAAAGCAGAATATCGTTTCCCTGACTGGAGAATTTGACAGTTTCTTCAACGGACGAACTGGTTGAGGAGTCTTTTTTGTTTAACCGCGACGAGACTCAACAACATAACGAGGTAAGTTAAGGATTCTGACTCCCGAGTCACGTTCACTCACGGAAACTAAGACTTGTCGTCTACTTTGTTTATTTATTTATTTTTTAGTCCGTGCCAGGGTGCAGTCTGTGGTCCACCTCAGGATGCTGTCATCGGTTAATTGACTGCTGCGTTCACTGACAGTTTATTAGTTCCGTACACTTATACTACTATTATACTATTATGTTACAACATGATCACTACAAAGGCGGGTTTTTGTTACCGGTCTATTTTGAAATAATTGTGTAATTATTTATTTTTACAAGAATAATGTTATTAAGGTTAGCTAGCTTTTGGCTTGGTACTGTATGTTATGCAGTATCCCAATATTTTCAATAAAAGTGTGTGTGTGTGTTTTCTTGTACTGTTGCTGAGTGAGGACCAAATATCGTTTAAACCCTACAGAGTGAAAACATTTTGACAAAGTGAGGACATTTTGGCTGGTCCTCACTTTCTGTCACCCCTAAAAGGTGCTTTTTTCAGGGTTAAGACCTGGTTTTAGGGTTAGGGTTAGAATTGGGTTTAGGTTAGGTTAGAGTAAGGAGCTAGGGAATGTATTATGAGGGTCCAAACCTTGATTTGAAGCGCAAACGCGTGTGTGTACCTGGTATTCCTTATGTTGTCCAAAATCTGTTTACACAGTCCCATTAAGGAGACTTGTCTTCCTTTTGGAGACAAAAAGTCAAGTTTCGATATTGTAAATTACTACATTTTAAGGTGGTGACATGTCTTAAAGTTAGGCTGAGGTTAAGTTAAGGTTAGGGTTAGGGCACTAGTAATTATGGCTCAAGTTTTTGAGGCTCTGTTTAAGTTGTCAGATGGTAATTGTGGTTAGGTTAGCTGACTGTCCAAATCGATGGAGGTCAAAGTAGTGTCTGAACAAGAATTATTGTTAAAACCTGTTTACTGTACAATTCTAATATATAATTTTCTTTCATTTGCAGTCCTTTAGTTGGTCTGAACTTTGGTGCTTCATTGTCTTTGTGTTTGAATATGGAATTGTTTATTAATGTGGCCAAAATGGTCCTTCCTTGTTCCTAGTTCCTAGTAAAAGTCTTGTGCTAGTATTGTAATTTTGTTATTGCAGACATTTTAAATGGCATTTTCACTCATGTAAATGTAGAATGCTAAAGTGGAATAATACTCAACTAATGTGCGATATGGCCAAAAGGGTCATCACAATAAACGTTTAAATGCCAAATAATTAGAATGATTCTTGCTCTCAAGGGAAGAATCAATATAATTATTTGGTTTTTATTTGTTTAATTATGGAAAAGTAACCAGTACATTTTATTGTTAAAATCTGCATACAGCAAACAACAAACAAAATAGTTTAAAACAGAAACATTTTGCACATTTGAGGTGAAACATTCCAACATTATTGATACATGTTTAACTTGTATTATATTATTGATAAGTTATATCACAATTTTGTTATTGTACTTTTGGCCAGCCCTAAAATATGGAAAAATATATATAGTTTTTTTATTTTAAGTGCTGTAGTAATTTATGATTAAAAATACATAAATTTAAAAACTAAAGGCAAATTGAGATGCTATTAAATACAGTGCCTCATTATAAATGCCTAAATAAATCCCCAATTTTGCAATTTTAAAGAAAGCTGAAAAATGCCCCACAAAATGTCGGTAACTACGGTGTAATCTTGCTAACAGGTAACTACCTAGGAAATGTTAATTTAAAAATTAATAAGTGAAAAATGTATTTGCTCAAAAAAGTTGCAGTGGAACTTCTTTCCGGGAGTTCTGTGGCTTAGCTACGCACCCGGGGATGTTGTTTACTGTAAGCCTCACTGCTGCTCTGTAAACCAAAGCATTGCATAAAAAATGAATAAAGTGGCAGAGACATGTTGCACACATCTGGTTCATGTTGATACAGACCTTATTAGGTAGGTGCTCAGCTCAAATAACTGTAGTTAGCAGGGTTCCCCCCCCCCCCGCCCCTGTCTACTTTACAAAGGCATCGGTGCAATTTGTCTGAAGCCACTGTTCAAAAAGATGACTCATCTGCTCTGTATGTCTGAGTCATATTACACTGGCACTGGTCTCAAGTTAGCCACAATATTAAAGTGCTTCCAGGCAGCCAATTTTGGTTTGAATCTCGGCATTCCTTCTTTTGCCCTCCCTCTCCCACTGGTTTAATTTTTTTTTTCTTCTAGCATTTTTTTGATTACACCCATTGAAAAATAACACTCTGTCTGTCTCTTTAACCCTTAACAACTTTTTCTCAGTTATTCTCCCTGCAAATTCAATCATTTCACAAACAAAAGTTAAATCTTTTCTCCTCTTTGCCATTTCATGTCTTTGTCCAGCCTCCAGGCTTTCATCTTTCTTGTGCTCTCCCTGGCTTTCTCTCCACTACGTTAGTGCTTTTGTCAGAATCTGTCAGCTCTAGCTATGTCTATTTGTCCTTTTTTTCCCCCTCACATTACTTCACTTATGCACCGATGTCATGTCTTTGTCTGTGTCGCACCAGTTTCAGTGGTGAGGCTCATGGACCAGTCTGAGTCTTGTGCCCCACCCTGTTCTGTCCAGCCCAAAGCAAACACCACCACTAGAACCTGATCTCTGCTGCCTCACATTTGAGTGCATTAATCATCACTTCCAGTGACTTCTTTGGACTCACTTTAGAGTTGAAACACTCAGTTAGCTAACTAAACAGCCACTAGACAGAAAATTACTCAGTTTTGTATTTTTGAGGCTAAAACATCTCAAATATGATGGACATCTCTTCTCACATGTGCAGATGTGATTTTTTATTTTTTATTTTTTTATTTTAAAAATTTTCATTGCACAAAAATATTTCATTGCACAAAAATAGGCATGGGATGGATGAGATTCTTAAGGTATGTTAAACTTAAGTAAAAAATATCTCTGTATTTCTTGTACTTCCAGCTCCAAAGTGTCACCTCCTTTGGCCATTATATCATGGAGGGGTCATGTTTAGGGATGACTTGATATCAGTTTTTATAAAGTTTGTGCTTACTGATGCATTTATATGATATAGAACAGAAATTAGGCTCTACACTGGACCCAAAGTGCAGTTTGAATTTTAAAATATTTCCTGACATTGTAAAAACCAACATACAACATAAACTAATCATATAATCACATTCTTTTGACCATTTTTGTGTAAGAACCAGATGTGTTGTGCTTCTTCACTGCTGCATGTCCTCTGAATAAGGCTGATAAGTCAGGTTGATTTTTCCACTGCAGTTACTGGAAGTGTGGCTGATATTCCTCCTTAAAGATCGCTCAGACATACACAGATGGGTCATACCTCAGGATAGAGGTTGTTTTCCAACTAAAATGGCAATTTAAGTCCATGCAAATTGCAAAGGCTGCAATTTAGGATATTCAGTAAAATACCATGTAGCACATCTGACCCAAGGTTTATCATTATGTCAATGATAGTTTTATAAATGGTCATCACGCTGCTCAGCCATGAGTCAATTGCCTTCCTATTTTAGTGTCATAAACTGTTTCCAAAAAGTTTATAGTTATCATATTGGTATTATTTAATATTATGTTTTTACTTGGTGTTTAGGACATCATCTTTTGTGACATTGTTTTAATTGTTTAATTATTCTGTGCCAGTTTAAAATATGTAATGCATGTGTTGGAAGTTCTTACTGTCAGAATATAGATTTGGCAACTCATTTGTTAATATAATTATATGTAATTCTACAGTAAATATCAAAAGAAACCTTTCTGTTCTATTTCATTCTTTTGGATTAATTAGAGTGGACAATGAGCTCCAAACAAAGACTTTATGCCTGTTGAAGACTGAGCAGCTCAAGCAAATATTTCTATTCCTAATATTAGTATTTCAGTAGGAATCATTGTCAGGGAAAGAGAAGGGAGGAGAAATAGCTTTGTGCATGGATGTCCTCTGCCTGAAATGAGGTGGGGGTTGGTATTGTTCAGGAGAGTAAAAGTGCTGCACTAGGCTGTTTTGAGATGCCATTTAAAGTGGATGTAAGTGAATTAAAATACAAACTGCCAAAGCCTCTCAACTGAAAATGTGTGAAAATTAGACATTTAAAGAATGTGCTGCTCAGTTAGACATACAAGTTGTTGATGTCTTGATGTCAAAATGACTGTGACCTTTGTGCAGTTTGCTTATTTTCTGAGTGTTGAGTGTTGTTGGTGATAGATGTTTCATCATCCACATCAAGGTAACAACATCCTCTTTTTAAATATTTATTAAAAGTACAGTGTGAATATCCCTCACCTGACACTTCCCTTCCAAGTGTGTTTAAGGACCTATATAGCCTTAGGTAGCATCAAAACCAAAATATGTTTAGTTTGCTTTTGTAAAAGCATGATAGTCCAAAATGGCAGCGTCCACAGAGCTGACCCAGGTCCTGATATGTAAATATATCATTCTATGGTAATGAAATCAACAATTCATATAACCAGATTGTAGACTTGTGAAAAAATTAAGTATAATTTACTTAATTTATCTTATAATTGGGGTTGTCAAGACAGCCCAAAATTTGGAGATGGAATGTATTGGCTGTAATCTTTAATAGGTATATAGTTTTGGTTGCATGCTATTAGTAGCTTTTCCAAGCATACAGACCCTGTATGTAATATTGGCAGCCTGTAATGTCACCTACAGTATCTCTAAGCCTATTGGAAATTGGCTATTGTGGAATTTACATAAACAGTGAATAGAGTAGTGATCAGATGCAAATGTGAGTTAAAATACATTGGGGTGGGAATCGGCGTAGACACCATGATATTTTGTCCTGCTGTATCTATCATACCCTTCAAGAGGTTTTGTGTCGTGCCCAGGGACACATTTACTGATGCCCAGCTACCCTCTGCTGTTAGGCAGAGTCATTTTTTTATGACAGCAACACAGATTGTTGATGACCTTTGCCTCTTTACTTTTCTCTGAATGAGTTCAGATTCGCAAGACTAAAAATTCTCCTCGTTTACTATGTTCCAGCAGCTGCTTGCACTGATCCACTGAAGGAAAATAGCATTAAACAATAAAAGCTTGACTATTCATTATTATTTCAGTCTTTGATTGATCTGTTGACTATTTTCTTAAATCTAAGAATATGTAAAATGTTTAAAATATGAAAAATAGTTGGTGATTAATTCAGTCTGTTAATTGCTGCAGCACTGCATTCAGGGTAGTGATGTTGTGATTGTGTACTGAAGAACTCCTCTTGTTACTAACATACTGTATGTGAGTTGTGCTTGAGTGTTACCACGTTTTACACCCTTTTTGGGAGTGGAGGTTTGTCTCTGTGTACGTGTGCTGTCACTCTGACTTCCTGTCTCTATCTGTTAGGTACAGACAACCACAGCTTCCCTCTCTGTCGTCTTATGCCGCCCTTTTTGCCGTTACACTCTGCTTCAGCTGAATAACTTTCATCAAGTTTCTAACCAGTCTTTTTTAATAGGAGAGCAGATACATACGGATGTGGGATATGCTGTAAATTTACAAGACTGAATCACAGTGCAGAATCTAAAGGTTGGTGGATTTTGCTGATGCGTGAAGTCCAATAAATGGAGACTTTATCAAAGATGGTTGTCGTAAAACAGTTTTACTCACTGTACAGTGAACAGAATAGCTCAGATACTGTTCTAGATGTTGCTTAAATTACCACTTGCACACTTACAATTTTCTTGCACAGGCTCAGTTCAGTTTCAGCCATCCTGAGATATTAATATAAAAATTGATTTGCTACAAGCATATGCTTATTCTAAAGACAGGGAAAGAAGGCTTGGCAGAATGTATAAGAATTCTTTTGTAATTAGTGAATTTTGGAAACAGTCTCCCAGTCACCTCAGTATAATAATCCATAGAATTTGTGGACACTAACTGTCAGATTTGTTTTCCTCGGGTTAATGTACTTAAACACCCAACATCCCCACATGTAGTTGAGCTTGTGAGTTGCGGTTTATGCTAATTATCCACAGCACAAGAACACATCAGTGACCAATCAGATTGCTCAGCATAACGTGCCTGTTACATAATCTTTGTGATGGCAGCTTTTCTAAAAGTTAAAGTCATATATATTTTACAAGCAAACACAATCACAAGAGTGGAGAGCATTCTGGTCATCTACTGTACGATCCCCTGCTGCTAATCTGTGACACTTTTATTTTTCTTTTTTTATGTGTGCTGGATCAGAAAAGGTATCTGTGCATGTATTTGTCACTCCTGGTTTAACAGTGTCTGTGTCTTTGTTCTTTAAGCCTGTGGGTTCACACACATTTGTTTGTGTGCCAAGATGTTTTTTATTTGTATTCTGCAAGTCTCTGTTGCTGTTTGAGCAGCAGGATGGCTCCTGTAGATTAGCCAGGATTATAGGTGGCTAAGATTAACCAAGACAGCATCTGTCAAAGATTTACTGCTACATCAAACCCTGGTAAACCAAGCTACTATAAGACTATGATATACTGTATGAAGATAATGTGTCAGAGGAATGGAGAAAAAAAATAGAAATGATTCATACTTAAGGATGTGACATTTGAATTTTGGATCTTCAAAACAGTTGATGATTTATTTATTATGGTCTAAGTTGAACTGCTCTTCTTATACTATTAATTATTACTACTGGTACTTCAGCTCCTGATTTATCCTTTTGATACTTTTACAGTTGTGCTGCATTAGCAGTACTACTGGTACTTTAAGTAGCTTTAAGTAGCTACTGCATTTACTGCTGCTTGTGCTCTTATTACTGTTTTTACCTATGGCTACTATAACAATGTTGGTACTGTACTGCAAACTAGATAATTCATACTAAGATCTAGTATGAATCGTCATTTCATATGCCGTTAAACTTCCAAAATGATTCATCCAGAGATGCAAAAATGTATCATGTTAATCAACAGAAAATTATTAATAAATTAAGAGAAAATGTTATGTTTTATTGGTATTACATTACTATTATACAGAAAGGCCCTTGTTGGGTCTTCTTGCTGCAAAGGAAACAGTGGCTTAATGAGAGAGACTTATTGCAATGGAATTCAAATTATTACCTCCTGCCAGCTTGCACTAATCAGAGGCATTGTTCTTTATAAGGAGCTATTGTGTGTAAAGTTGTGGTGTGTAATAATAATAAATCCTATTGTTTTTCTGTGTGTGTTTTTCAGTCATGTCCCGTAGAAGTTCGCGCCTGGTATCCGGTGGCTACTACAACTCAGATGAAGAATCAGACTCAAGTAGTGTAACAAACATATCCTACCGTGAAAACCCTGTCAAGTATGTAATTTATAGTGCAAAGCTTTTGTCTAATTTCTAATGCTCTTTCCTCTTCCTGTGTGTGTGTGTTTTCCTCATTGTCTTGTTCATTTTTTTTTGTTCAGAGTTTTCAAGAAGAAGGCAGGAACACGCAAGGCCGCCCCCCGTACCTCCACCAAAGCTAATAACAATGCCGGTACACCCAGCCATGAGCCACCCACCACTGAAAGCCACTGCGATGGTAAAAAAAACTAATAACTTCCTAGTTGCTAAATAACGATATAATTCCCTGTGAAAGCACACTTGGCTGAGGACAAAAAAATTTAGTGACATACGTTTATTTTAGAGATTAACGCAATAAACAATTAGTTCCAATATTGTTAAAGTCAGAATTGCCCACAACAAAGTAGTGTGTGGTCACACAAGGTGCATCTCCTGGTTGTGACCAGTTTAACAAAAGTTTAGAGGCTTAAAGAAAAGTATTTCTGTAATTCACAAGAAGAAAATGGCAGAAAAAAAGTATAACATGTTTTAATACTTCTGTCTATCAAGATTCAAGATTCCTTTATTTGTCATATTTGTTGTGCATACATATACACAAGAGAATGAAATGCTGTTCTCAATCAGATGTGCAGTGCAAACGTAATTAAAACTATAGATAAATTTATAAAATATAAGAAATAGATAAAGTATAAAATAAGTATATACATAGTCTTTCTGCCACATTTAGTCCAGTAGTATGCCATCAGTGTCAGTGACTGTGAGGGTGTATGTACATGGGGTTGTATTTAGGGAGGGAGCACAAAGTGGCAATAAATCTGACAGCATGTGGGAAGAAGCTGTTTAGTTTCCTGCTGGTCCTGCCGCTGATGCTCCTGTATCTTCTCCCGGTTGGTAATAAGGAAAAGATGTGGTAAGAGGGGTGATGGGGGTCCATAATGATGTGGAGGCTCTGCAGATGCAGCACTTTAATGTCTTTTATGTTTCCTTCTTTACAGCACTTTGTCCACTGTGGCTGTTTTGGAAAATGTATTTGGATATTTTCTGGGCTTTGTGAACAGAAACAATTAAACAATAAATCAAAAATAAAAACACATTTATTTATACTAAAATATCATGTCCCTTGTCCTTGCCACTCAGGCCTGAGTCCCTTGAGCAGCCAGACCCAGCCCATCATGAGGACTGCTCCCTTCACTGCAGCCACCCCCCGGTCTGCCCTGACCCCATCAACATCCAGGAGTCAGACACCCACCCACTGCCCCTCTGTAACTCCACCAGAGAAGAGCCCTTATGCAGGGCACT
Organism: Brachirus orientalis; assembly: GCA_016785285.1. Taxonomy (NCBI): domain Eukaryota; kingdom Metazoa; phylum Chordata; class Actinopteri; order Pleuronectiformes; family Soleidae; genus Brachirus; species Brachirus orientalis. The sequence continues at coordinate 2,328,622 of JAFBJR010000145.1, read as the reverse complement.
GTGTCTCCAACAGGCCAGGATTGCACCTGAGGCCCAACCACAAGGAGCTGAGTCAGAGTGGAGTGGACAGCTCGGGGTACTCGTCCTCTGAGGGGACTGACAGGAAGCCCATATCTGCCCCCAGCAGTACCAGGGGAATGAGTAGTCACAGTGATGCTCCCAGTTCTGATTACATGAGCAGAATTAGTACTGCCTTCTTTCGTCTAATGGGTGAGTACAAAAGTACAAAAAAAATCACAGTATGTTTATGTGACAGACAAAAAAGATTGATCGTATTGGACTTAAACCACACTTATAATAATAATGTTGTTGAGAGTCAAATTTCTACTGCATGTTAATGTTAATCAGTCAGACTCAAGCTGACCTAGGGACTCTATACATGCTCCACACTTGCTCCACATTTTTGGACTGATTAGGAGAAAGACTTTTCAAATAAAATAATTTACTATTTTGAAGTTGTGTGGGTTAAAAACACAGGGAAGCATGGGCAACATGATTCCAAGAGTCGTCTGTGCTATAAACAGAAAACAGTACACTAAAAACCTGAAAGGGGGGGGCATATTATAGCAGAGACAGAAACACAATCATTCATTTTCCCCAACTAGCGCTTGTATATGGGGACAAGGACAGCAGTCAGAATATTGGTTATATTTTGTAGCACAACTTAACTAAGCATGGAAACATAAAGTCAAAAAGTGCAAAAGTCAAGTTCAAACAAATATGACATGCTATTCTTTCAAAGATATCTAGATATTCCCTCCTGCCCACACATTATCATACTCTCAGCCATACGATGTTTAAAGCCATACAATGTTTAAAGCCATACGATGTTTAAAGCAGAAATATGCTGAATTTTTACCCTAGTTTAACAGCTTTTTTTGTCCTTGTTAAATGGCTTGTTTTGGGGGATTGGAGCATGTCTCCACTCCCCCTACCACCTGTTAGCGGAAAACCAGTCCTGACCTCACCTGGTGTCCTCAGAATGAGCAGGTCTTGCAAGAAACACAATTTGCGTCATGGCATTACCCCATAGCCAGGTACTGGGTTATATGATCTAGACAGCACTAGCGTTATTTTAGATGTTTGTCATGGCAGAGTCAATGAAAAAGAAGAAGAGAAAATCTCACAAGCTAACACACACACACAACTTTTCAGTTGCTTTACTGTCATGATTGACCACTCAGGATAAATTAGCTTTCTTGTGTCCTCTTTTCCTTAAAGGAACAAGAAGGCATTCAAAAGGCCTGGTGTATATTTGAACATAAGTAGTTTTTTTTGCTTGTTTGTTTTTAGGTACAACTTTGAATTTTCCCTCCCATATTAATATTTCACATCAAAAGTCCTAATGTGTATGTATTTCAATGTGTCTGGCTTGATGACACACATTTCATGACATTTCACATTGTTTTGTTTCAGACTCCGCCTCATTGATGGCTGTCACAGCCCAGTCAAAAATAATGCATCTCCCAGTTTTAGGTATGATGCTTGGTGTATGTGTTTGTTTTTTTACTAATAGGCATTCTTAAGTCGATTTGTGCAGCATGTGTTCACATTGTCACGTGTTTTCTACATACATACAGCTTTCACATGACTGCAGGATGTGTTCCCACAGTCGCTACTCAAGACTCAAGGCTCAAGCTTATCAAAATCTTCACAAATTTTTTTCTGTCCCTTTAGCTAACAAGTCACTCAGCAGTCGCATGAAGAAAGCCTGTGGTCTGTTTCTCCTTCTCATCCTCGCACTTCTATGTAAGTTATTATAAGTTTTCTAAAATTCTAATTAAAAAGCAACTCATCGTCCCCCTCAGAACCGTAGAGTATTCCTTTAATTGAAGTAGTTCAACAAGAGGCTAAAAAAAACGTTTCAACTGTTATTTTGTAAATTTGTATGATTAAATTTGTGATTACTCAACAAGAGTGTGACAATTAAAGAGCTGAAAGACTTTAAAACAGTTGAGTTGTTTTTATATTCAAGAATTTATGTTTCCTGACACAAAAATATTCAAACCATAAGTACAGCACCCAAATAGTTCACATAAACATCATCATAAACTTGTGAATTTTGACGATTTCTCTCCAGTTCTGTATTGAATATTTTTATATAGGGGAAAAGGCTTTTTTGTCTCTGGCTTTACTCCATAAAGTTAATTAACGCAGACAGCAGGGTCTGTGTGTGTTTGTACCTGGTGGGGACCAAAAAAAATAAATAATCATGTCCCCATAACATAAATTACTAAATTTTAAGGTGAGGGTTAGGTTAAGGTTGGGGTCAGGGTTAGGATTAGGGCATGGTAATTATGGTTAAGGTTCGAGACCTTTTGATCTCAAAGCAATGATGAAGTCAGGTGCTTCTAAGCATCGCTCTGAAGGCGTTGTCCTCTTCTTCTCTCCAGGTATCTGGTTCCTCCTTCCCTTGCTGACCTTGTTCGTCTCTCACATGACACCCACACAGACCCAGGCATTGACAAAACCCACGCATCAGCCTGTTATCCCTACCACTCCTTCTCCTCTTCTTCCCATGCATCATGCACCTGTGGTGGTAGGACTCAACTGCATGTCACTCAAACTACATCTACATAAATACAACTACATATGGATAAAAACTACATATTATACTGTATATTAATTTATTGAAAATGATTTAACATGACGTCCCTTTCGAGATTAATCTCTCTTTTCAAGGGAGAATTAGCCAACATCACCATGACAAAGTTAATAAATAACAAACATAATAAAAGAAAAGGAGGCTATGAGGACAGTTTGTGCACAAAAGAGGACACAGGGAATAGGGTGAGCTGAGACTCGGCTGTGGCAACACCTAGATATGGTAAGATATAACTGAATACGTTTATTAAGAGAACATTTTTTAAATTGTCAAAGGAAAACAAATACAGAATACCAGGTAGAGTTTAGGCACAACAGTTATACTTTTCATAAATGTTTTAAACTCAGTAAGAAAGATAAGTCTATAAACTTCACTATGTTATTTCTTGCCAGGTAGCAGTACTGGACAAGCTGTTATGACTAATTATATTCCTTAATGACAAACAGCTATTTATTTAAAAATGTTTGGCATTAACATTTGTGTTAAAAGTCCTTCTGTCCCACCAGGATCCTGCTATTGTGTCTGCTCTTGTGGAAAAGAAGATGCAGTATCTCTTGGTAAGAAGCAGATAATCACCTTAAGCACAGTTGTTACTGGCAACTGTAAAACCATCCTTAACTGGCAGTCTCAAAGATTTCAGTTCTAGAGCAGTTGATTGTCAACTCTGCTTGTCTTTTTTTGTCACTTAAATGGTTTTAATGGTGCAGCAATATGATACATTTGCTTTCTATTAGCAGAAGTATATGGCATTTTTTCCCTAACACAGCTGTCTTTCACTACCCAATACAGCAATGACATGACAACATTTTTAACAGTTAGCCATAGATCTAACACCACTGTTACCTTTTTAAGTCGATAGTGTGATGGATAGATTTGGATTTTTCTTTATTTTGTATTTCATTTGTTTATCTTTGCATAATTGTAAGTTTTGCTTTCATGTGATTGTGCGCTCTATTTTGTCAATGATTTTGGGATCAAAGACACTCAGCTCAGTTTGATCATGAAAGGAAGATATGGGTAACATATTGCTAAATGTTACATTTGTGTGTAACCTGAATGTGTGTGTGTGTGTGTGTATGTGCAGAAAGAGCTGCAGTTGAAGCAGGAGCAGCTTCTTTCCCAGGTAAAAATAATTATTAGTTTTCCTGTAACATCACATTCATTATCTATATTCATCAGACTTACTCTGTGGGCAGTGAAATGTTTAATCAGTGGTGCAGTGACATCTAGTGATAGAGGCAAAGAACATAGTCTGTTTTTTGTCTTCTGTGGCTGCTTCTGTGAGCGTTTGCCACATCAGATCATCCTCCACATTTGATTTGCGGCAAAACTGTTGGTGATATACAAAAGCTGGTATATTGACCAAGTGCAAAGGTCCACACCACTGTTCTTAACAGTTCTGCATAACTTAAAACTACAATTTCCTTGGTTGAGTTTGAAAAGGAAAGTCATATCCAAATCAACAGTGCACATCTTTCTCTCACAGATGAAGGAGCAAATGAAGCTGGACATGCAGGGTATAAAAGCTAAACTTGAGGTTGTGGATTCGGACAGACGGCTGCATCTAGAACAGGAGGCTGCTGCGCTGGTTAAGAAGATGGAGGAATATCAGACTGATAGCAGATCTGCTGCCTCCAGCCTTAACCTTAGGGTCCAAGGTTTGGAGGCCCAGAATGCTAAAGTAAGTGACAGACTCAAATCTTTGTAAGGAGAGACAAAACCTCACGCCTTGTCTCATGCCTCTTTGGTTCTCATTAACTTCTGAACTATTCATCCGTTTGCTTGTATAAATATGAAATTGGTGTGAGTGCCTCATTTTTGCAGCTGTCCCAGGAACTGTCATCCATCAAACTGATGCCTCCTCCTGCCCCATGTCCTGATTCCAACCTTGCCCCCGTCCATGACCATCTAACCCCAGAGCTCCAACAAGCTATAGAAAAGTGGCTGACTGACCACATCAAGGTAGGTGTGGAGATAATGAGGTTACTTGTCGGCTAATGAGCCCCTCTTAATCCACTGAGTGTAAAAAAGTACTTTATTGCGATGCTTAATCCCCTGTGTGTTGCAATAATGTCCATTTGTTTTGGATTACGTTTTTGAATAATGTGCTTTACATGATCAGACTTTATTCTGAGGGTCCAGTGTATAAAAATGATTTGATTTAAGATTGCAGAGATTGCAGAGTATAATCTATCATTCTTAAGCCTTAATACACCAGAAAGGATTCTAATTCTTCTTGGTTTGCATATTAACCTTCTTGTGATGATATTAATCTATGTGTGTATGGACCCAAAGTAGTGGACTGTCCAGTCAAGAGATAAGAAATATTTACAATGTTTATTTACAAAAAAGTGAAACAAAAAAAAATTACAAGCCAAAGGGAAACTAAGGGCGAAGAGACACTAGCTTGCTTGCCAGGCTGAGTCCACCAGAGGGTGAACTAGAAAAAAAAAGGAGAAAATAATCAATCACAACAAGCACAAGCAAAAAAAAAGAGAAAATACTAAGATCTTTAGAGAGGTGATGTAGAGTGAACATGACACGCTGAAACCCGCCATTGCCAAACCCAGGGTATATAAAGGGATGAGGGTAATCAGGAAATGGGTTGCAGGTGCGTGGTCGGAGGCTCCGCCTGGTAGACCAGTCAAGTCTCCTGAAAACAAACAGAGCCTCACAGGAAACAAAAACGGTGACAAAATAAAAGGCAGGAAACCGGACCCTGACACTTCTGCTTTAAAATGTGTACCCCATGCTCTGAGTGGTTTGCAGAAAAATCCCAGTGCTTTCCAGAAAATAACAAGTTTGAATGAATATGATGTGAGATGCTATGCAGTTGGATACCGTAAAGTTTGAACTGTCCCCTGTAAGTTCAAAGTAAAACCAAATATTGGATAAAAGTAACAGCCCTAGTGCAAGATGGTGGCCTTTGTAAAGTCAGGCACTTGCTCAATATACACATAAAAGACTTTTTCTAAGGCCATGAAAAATAATTTTTATCCTAAAGCAATTCTTAACATACATGTATTTCTGGGAAAGTATGTTCAGTATCTGTTAGTATCTGCATCGTTGATTCAATTAGATTATTAATCAATTATTAAATAATCAACAACTATTTTTGATGATCCATTTATCGTTTTGAGTGTTTTATCAATAACTAAAACAAGTTTTCTGATATTACTGCTTGGTGAATATTTTCAGGTTTCTTTGCTCCATATAACAAAGAAATCATTAAAACTGACTCATTTTGGACACATTTTTCAACATTTTCTGACATTTTATGGACCAAACAAGTACTTGATTAATGGAGAAAATAATTGATAGATTAATCGATTATTTTGCCCATAAAGCCTCTTAAATGTTACTCATTGGACCAAAATGTGTTTGTATATACAGGGGTTGGACAATGAAACTGAAACACTGGCCAATTTAGTGTTGGAGGTTTCATGGCTAAAATTTGACCAGCCTGGTGGCCAATCTTCATTGATTGCACATTGCACCTGTAAGAGCAGAGTGTGAAGGTTCAATTAGCCGAGTAATAGCACATTTTTGCTTAAAATATTGCAATGCACACAACATTATGGGTGATATATCAGAGTTCAAAAGAGGACAAATTGTTGGTGCACGTCTTGCTGGCGCATCTGTGACCAAGACAGCGTTTGTGATGTATCAAGAGCCACGGTATCCAGGGTTATGTCAGCATACCACCAAGGAGGACGAACCACATCCAACAGGAGTAACTGTGGACGCAAGAGGAAGCTGTCTGAAAGGGATGTCCGGGTGCTAACCCGGATTGTATCCAAAAAACATAAAACCACAGCTGCCCAACTCACTGCAGAATTAAAAATTCAACTCTCCTGTTTCCACCAAAACTGTCCGTCGGGAGCTCCACAGGGTCGATTTACATGGCCGGGCTGCTATAGCCAAACATCATACTAATGAATTATTGTGGTCTAAAACCAGGCGTTTCAGTTTCATTGTCCAACCCCTGTATATTTTTTATGGCCTCCATACCTATATTTCGTGCTGTGTGTGATTGTATCAGGAGCAGGACGTACTCAGGCTTGGTGACAAAGGAAGCATCACAGACTGTGGACGTCCTGCGGCTGACAAAATGGCTGACTTTGCCCTGGAGACTCAAGGTCAGAACCATCTTCATTTTCGCTGTCACTTGACCTAAATCAGCATCTACAAATTGAATTGCCACTGAAGTGAAAAAAAGGCATCATTTTTATTAGTTTTACACTTGGATTGTGTGTGTAGGTGCCAGTGTGATCAGCACCAGGTGTTCAGAGACGTATCGGATCCGTTCAGCATGTGTGACGCTGTTTGGTTTCCCGCTTTGGTATCCAACTGAAAGCCCACGCACTGTTATACAGGTATAGTAATCGGCTTCCATCTGTCATCTTCTTGCTTCCTTTACTCTGAACACACATGCTCTTTCTGTCACGCCTCCTCTTCTGTTCTTCAACCTCAGTTTTCAGTCAAAAATCATGATAGTTGAAGGTAAAATTAATTACCAGCTTAATTTTTTTTTTCCTGACCGTTTTTTCTCCCTACTTCTCTCCCAGGGTTACCCAGTGCTGCTCCCTGGCAAATGTTGGGCTTTCCATGGGGTCCAGGGAACTCTTGTCATCTCTCTTTCTCACCCTATAAAGATAACTCATGTGACACTCGACCACCTGCCACGCTACAACTCCCCCACCGGCCGCATCGACTCCGCGCCCAAAGACTTTGAAGTCTACGTGAGTGCTCTCAGTACAGAAACACAACTGCCTCCTCAGTGTTCTCCTGTATTTCCTTTTGCAAAATTTTTGCACGAGACACTGTTAACAAACCCAGTTTACTTGACTGGTTAATTTTCAGATAGGTAGAGAAGTTAAAATTATACTGAAATGAGAAAAAAGTTACACGAGTGTAATTGTAGCCATTGTTAAGTTTTTCAGTTTTCAGGATATAGAAATGTTAGTCACTTTCCAGGTCTGACTCTAAGTAGTCCCAATTCTGTCATTGTAATTTCTCTCTTTTGCCAGGGAATGAAAAATGACACAGAAGAGGGAACCCTGTTGGGGACATTCACTTACAATGAGAAGGGAGAGTCAACACAAACATTTGAGCTGCCTGTAAGTTCACACTTTTTCCATCTAATTCCTCTTCTATATTATAGTATAAAATAACCCAAGGTCAAAATCTAAATTATATGGCTGGGTCAGGTTTGGCAAGTGAGTAAAACTGAGGTCACGGTAAGGCAACTTTATTTGTGTAACACATCATACACAGTGGCCATTCCATGTGATTCACATAACGAAAAGAAGCTCTTCCTTTGTGTTTCTCAAGCAGTGTTTAGATCTCATGTTGCCAGGTGCTGCACACAGGAAGTGATTCGCTTTATGCCGTGACAAATAGAGGCACCACCAATTGTGTGATCATAATAATCGTAACGATTGAACCCAAAATAAGCAGTAGTCCAGTCGCAGGTAAAAAGGAAAAATTACCTCTGAATCCATTAACTGAAACAAAGGGAAAAAGCAAGGAGTTGGTAAAAGGTACGAGGAAAAAAACACAAACTTAAACTATGAGCGACCGGAGAACCATCTGATTGCAAAATATTACCACAAAACATGACAAGACACGCCTACGACTGTGGCAGCAGAAACCAGGGTATAAGAAGCGGTCGTCCTGATGAGGGAATGAGTTGCAGGTGCGTAATCAGAGGCTCCACCCGCCTGCACTCCAAAAGGAAACAAAGGAAGTTAAGAAAATAAAGGCAGAAAACCAGACCCTGGCAAATTTTACATTAGTAAAGCGAGATGACTGCAAACAAGTTGTAGTGTGACTGAAAAGACAAAAGGAGCGTCTACAAGAAAGTTCTAGAGGTGAATTCTACTGCTCAAAAAAGGCTTCTTGTCCCCGCCCGCCCTGCTCTGCTGCTGTATACACACAAATGCTCCCTCCATCAGGTCTGATAGTGTTGCTTGATGGAGCCTGTTTTCAGATGAATAACACAGCTTGCAAATAATGTTTCATTATTTCTGTTCATGAAGACCAAACATAGACAACAGCAACACTCATCACGAGTTGAGACGCGAGTCAAGTTACACACTGTAGCTTTAAGTCTGTTTTTGTCCATCTTATCTTATCTTTCCTGTTGTCACTTATCTTTTTCTCTTCTGTGTCCCCTTCTCGTGCAGAGCCCCAGTGATGAGGTGTACAAGTGTGTGGAGCTGCGTGTCCTCAGTAACTGGGGTCACGTGGAATACACTTGTCTTTACAGATTTCGTGTCCACGGAAAGATGGCCTCCACTTGAAATCGAAATTTCATCATATTAAAAAGGACATTTGTAATGTACCATTTATTAAAAAATGGACAGTCTGTGCTCATGCCACTGAAAGCATTTTAGGTGTTGACTAAAGGCACTCCTGTGTGTCAGCAGGTTCTGCTGTGTTTTGAACTGCTTCATGTTACAGGTGACTAGAATCATAGCTTGTTTTGGTTTTTAACCACTTCTTTTAATTAATTATTATTGACATTTATTTATCATATCTTCTCCTGCCTTGCACTCATAAATGCACTGTCCCGCTTTGAAGATTTGTGGTAAAACAAAAACTAATTTTGCTAATAAAACTGAAATCACAGTCCTGGTACTTAAACTGGTCAAGTTTTGCATCGTAAAACTTAATCTTGTTAAATGAGTAAGTTACAAAACATTTTTGAATTTTCAGAATTTTACATTTAGAAATTTATATTTGGGCATTTCAGTTGATATTAGATTATTTTACTTAAGAACTTGCCAATTATATTTTGATTAAATTATCAAATGTTTAGTCTGTAAATTTAAAGACATATTGGCTTCCTCAATCGTCACGTTTGTTTTTTTTTTTTGTTTTTTTTTTGTTTTTTGTGACCAACAGTCCAGAATATTCAGAGATCAAGGTAAATTAAAGTAAAATAAGGTAAAAATCAAGGTAAAATAAATAAAAGTATAAATCTTTACATTTCAGACTTTTTGGTAGTTTGTTGAAAACATATTTTTTGCTTTTATTTTTAACCACTTAAATGTCAATATTCCATATTTTTAGCAGTATTAAGATGCAGCTGATGAAGTTCTTAGTCAGTCATGGAAGTTTCATCTCACATGAACTGGTTGACTCTTGTCTCTTCCTTTGTATGAGTTGTGGATGTTGATGATGACTCTGAATACCCTTTAGAGGAATTATACACAGGGCAGCAGTGAATGTTTGTTACTGGTGATTTTTAAGTATTCATATGAACGTTAAAAGCTTTGAAATGCTATATCTTTACTTTTTGTTTGTACTTGAATACTTGAAAGGCTCTCTTTCTAATCTCTCTTAAGTGTCATGTTGACCTCCAATGTTGTACATTTTTTAATGACCAGGAAAGAAATGCATTATTTATTTAGTAAAATGACAATATTAATTCTTAAATTCATGTGTGATGTACATTTTGTATGACTGGGTTGTCTGTACAGTTTGTTTTCATGTGAGATGTGTATAATCTGACTTTACCATTTTAAAATCACACAAAGACAAAAGTGCACATTTTAGGGCAAATGTCTGTTATGATATGAGTGGGTGATCTGATCTTTGTTGGATTTATATTTTGTTTTGACGGAGAAAATATTAAATGCTTTATTTAGTCCTAGGGTAAAAGAATCATTCCACTCTGATTTATTATAAAGTCATTTTAAATGAAATTAAGCAAAGAGGAACAGATTGGATAGATGAGGATTATTAAGGGGATATTATAATCCAGCTTCAGTATTTACATTGGATATACACTTGAGTGGCAATTTATCAGGTACACTCAGGTCACATTAATGCCTACCGGAGGGCATGCAATAATTTTGACCTGAATAATCAAACATGAATAGTGTTTGTCCAGTTTTGTTTTTGTGTCCAGTTTTGTGTTTTAAAGGCTCCAGTATGTGTTGAGCTGGAACAGTTCTGCATTACACAGTGGCGTATTTCTGTTATTTTGCCTCACTGACGTTAATGTAAATGGAATTTAACAAATAATACAAACCCCTGTGAAAATAAGCCAAACTTATTCAACTGCATGAGAAGCTACATCGCTCAACATGGCCATGCAGTTTTTTTTTTTAAGTATTAGATTTACTATAAAACTGCACAGAGTTTACCTTGGTGTGCCTAATAATTTGTTTACTGGGACATACTGGGCGTACATTTCTATCAGTACAGAAAAAAAATGACATAATTTGTGCTGGTAACATGAATTGCAAAGCGTTTGTATTTTGTGTTTACACTGGTTGGTTGACTGGATTCAAAGATGATTCTGAGACATTTTATTTTCATATTTGAAAGCTGTTGAACAGCCGACACACTCCTTATGCTTGTGTTTTTTTTCTCTTTCTGGGAACACACAGTCAAGACAACATGATACTTATTGTAAAGTGTCCTTGGGTCCTTGAAAGGCGCTTATAAATAAAATGTATTATTATCATTTCAGTAAATCCATTGTCTATCAATGCCATTTGATTTATTAAACAAAACATTGTGATATATATATGTGTTGCATTTATTGTTTTAGAAGACGTTCACAAACGCACACACAGTATAATATAACTTTCACTACATTGTTAAATAATGAATGTCTCAATGATTTTTGGCATCGTGGTTACTTTTATATCAAGTCTTGGTTCAGATTTGGCAGTCCCCCCGCGAGATTTGCACAGTACTGCTTAAAACATGAAGCGAATAACCAAATCAGTAATTAAAAGTTGAATGAAATATTTCAGCCAAAAATCAAAATCACTTTAACATCACACAGCAAATCAGAGACTGATAAAAAGAAGAAAAAAAAAGGTCACTTAATATTTGTTTTTTTGGGTAGTCCATATAAACAAATCACAAGTTCCAGGTGTGTAAATGACTAAATACATGCAGTAACTATTCCTACAACGTCTTTTTTACACTTTAAAGCAAAGGTGTCAATGCACCTTTGCAGCCCACCAATCAAATGCATGACCTCGTTTGAGTTTGACGCTCCTGCTTTAAAGGGTTCCTCAGAACTGTAACCGTATATTATAAACAGCCGAGAAAGTATAAAGTGTAAACACAATGGTACATTTTAATAGCTGTATTTCCATCCACACTGCCAAACATGGCTTTGGTTTTCTTGCACAGCTCTTGAAGGTCAGGCTCCTTTTGTACCTGCACAAGATCCACCGCAGTGACGTCCCATCCTGAGCAGCTTCTTGGCGCGGGTGAGATAGCAGAGAGGCTGGAGGACACTGCTCATGGACAGAAACGTGACGGTCACACAGGTGAGATATGATATAGGAAAGAACATTTGGGGCAGTAACTTTGTCAGTGCCAGCTCCAATAACGTGGGCAGGTAATGGAGTTTGATCAGCCAAAACGAAGTCAGCACTATGATGAATGCGCGTCTTTTCATCGGGTGGACTTCCTTCTTGCTGGGCCCCGTTTGACGGAGGGACCTGAGGACCAGCACGTTGCAAATAAATGTGACCACCATGGCAAAAAGAATGAGCGCCGGCACCAGCGTCCACTTGACCACGTCGAAGACCTTCATCAGACAGCAGCAGGTTATAGTAAAGACATTCACCAACAAACACAATGACGGCCTCAGTTTGGGATTCTTGAGTCGGAGGAAGAGCACCGGTTGGCAGACCGCCATGTAACTGTCCAAACTCAAAAGACAGAGCAACACCGGCCTTCCAATATGATTCAGGCTCCAAGCCAAGAATCTCATGGTGCCATATCTTTGAATGCGCAGAGAAATGATGTACTCGGCAAACACGATTAAGCAGAAAAACACATCAAATATTGCCAAGTGGAGCGTGAAGATCTCTGAAGTGGAACAGACACCAGGTTTGCTCAGCAGGAGTCGTATGACCAGAGCATTTGTCGGCAGGGCTAACGGCGGAACCAGCCCTCCGGTAGGCAGGAAGCACCACATTAAATACAAGAAGCATTCATCTGTTGAGTTCTGTGTTATGGTTCTGTTGACTTCACAAGATTCCATGACCCAAAGTGGAGTCACAGCTGAGGGGGTTGATTTTCAGAGTTGAATATCTGTCAAAGGAGAGGAGAGTTTACAACATGCAGCCTGATGTACAGTATCCTAAAGAAACTTCATGCTAAGTCACTATAGTCTTAAAATGTATCTATTTCACTACTTTTGAGTCCTGGATTCCTCAAAATTAAAGTGATGACTTTGAAGTGTAGTAATGACATTTTTCCTTGTTTTACAAGATTGATAAACAAGATGCCTGACAAAACAAACATTTTGAAGAAATATAACTTTTTTGATTTTTTTTTTTTTTTTTGAAGATGCCTTTATTTTAGCCAACCACCGGTGGTACCAGTAGTTTTCATCTCTTAAGCTGTGTTTCCACCGAGTGGAATAATTTGGTTTGGTTTGGTACAGTACGGTACATATTTCTTTTGCATTACCAAAAGAACTAGCCCCAGACGTTCCATTCTTTGGCACCCAAGTCCAACAGTATGGTACAGTCAGCTGGATGGGCGACAGAAAAACCGTTCTTTGTGTTGCATTCAAAGTTGATCGCGCCAGTACAGCGTCACGCTACACAGCCATCGGGCACAGCCCACACCCTGCCTACCAAGCACTGTTCTCAGTCGAAATGCAAGCCCGACCCCAGGCGTTACCATTCCAAACTGCACTATATCGTACCAAACCGAACCATACCATCATGGAAAGGCAGCAATAGAGAAGCCGTTGTGTTGTAAATCTTAATGCACTTCTAAAAAAGTTGGAACGCCGTGTAAAATGTCAATAAAGGTTGATGTGATGCTGCCGTCAACTTCAAAGTGAGCTAATATTTTTCAGGAAAATGTCTCAGTTTCAACATGTGATATGTCGTTTATATTCTACTGGGAATAAAATATGGGTTTATGAGATCATTGCACTCTGGTTTTATTTACATTTTACAAAGCGTCCAAACTTGAATTGGCTTTGCACATGAATGAATTTAGGCCTTGGCAGTAAAATCATAATAATAATGCCATGTTGGCAGGAAAAGCTGAAGAAATCAAGTCAGATTTCACTGCGCACTTAAAATCCACAGAGATCAGTTCATAGCAAAACTACGCAAGATATTTATAGATTTATAGATTTGCAGTTTTCTTGCAAGGGTTATTTGAAATGCTTAGAAAAAACATCACCGGGGGGGGGGCCCTCTTTTTTAACATATTACAGAAATCTAGAGATATATTTGTATATTTAAATATTGTTCAGCTTCAGTATTTTGGTTTAATTTTGGAGTTGAAGTTTGCTCATCTAAATCAAATCAAATTCAGCTTAGGGCTCCATCAAGGCTTGGACAAGCATTGCTCTCCTAAATTCCCAAATTACCAAATGCTATTAAAGTAGGAGCTGTAAGACCTTTACAGGGTCACAGTTTTAATCATGTCCTGCAGGTGATATTGTTCAGCCCAGGTTGTTGACAGAATGACCAAATAACATTCAATTTCCTCCTTGTGATACTTCCATTCTCATCCAAAGAGCAGCGCTTTTAAAATAATGCTTTTCTGCAAAACAATGAAAACATTTTTGATCAGTTTACAAATTGTACATACTATATTCTTGTGCCAGGTGCTACTTTGTAAAAGTATGTTTAGCTTAATGCAAATTCACTCTCTGAAGCATATTCAAATCATGAGTATTAATCAGAGATGTGTTTTCATAGTTTGTGCCGTCGAGCGTGCGGTTATGCAACAGAATTTTATTAGTGATGAGGATTAATGTTTCTGAGAAGACCACACAGTCGGTGGTGATTTGACTGAATGTCCTCAGATGCACTAGTGATGAGGACTGTATGACCATGACTAACCCCAAAGTCAGTCTAATTCATCTAAAAATGTCATGGCATCAGGGCCACTTTAAGTATTTCCTGGTCTTTGTAACATGTACACAACGTTCAAATACAGTCAAATACAAATACATTCAAATATTCAGAATTGAAAACTTCTGAGTTTGAAAGATTGCCTGCATTATCATTCATTATCATTTTTAATGACTAGTCCAATACTCTAAACATTCATTTTAGGCAAGTGTGTGATCAACAAGTTAAAAACAAAGACAAATTTGTTTTAGGTCTCCTCACTCAGAGCAAAAACGTCAAAACCAAAAAAAGTCAGTTAAGCCGAGAACGTATACTGTATGTTGAATGTGCTTTGGGGACACAGATTATACAAATAGACCTGATTATACAAACAGGTGAAATGGTTTGGCTGTGAAACCATTGTATTCAGTCCCCAGATGAAAGGCTGACCAAAAAGATCTTTCAGTGGGATCATACAACTAACTAATTATTCTAATTATTTAAAAAAAATACATGTATGTCTGCATTATTTTCCCTGTCCGAGCTAAGTTACAGTGTCAGGAATAAACTTCCGTGTAAAGTAAATACAGAGGAACTGCTTCACATACATAAGCATCATTGCAGAGAGGAGATTTGGGGCAAACCAAGACAATATGTTCAAATTAAAGAGGATTACTTTACTAACATGTGGTTTAAGAAGAGGACAGAGGTCATTGTGTCCTCAGTGAAGGTTGGCAACAGAAACAGGTTTAAAGGTGTCCCTGAAGAGCAGCATTTATGAATACAATTGTTAAGAACTTCATTTTCTGCTCCACCGTGCGACTGCAGAGCAAAAGTCCAGGGAAAGATGTCTGGCTTTCTGATTGTAATGTGTTAAGTTAGTTATTTAAGAATGAGATCTATGCCTTTGCCAGACTTAAAGAAATGCAAGTTAATTAAGGAAAAGAATATTTAATATTTAATTTATATTTAAGAATCACTTTTTTTTGTTGAATTTTGTTTCAACTACAAATATGACATCTTTGCTGTGGCGTCTTCTTGACTGGGCACTATTGAGTGCATGAAACTTAAATAGCCCGTCAAATCAAAATATAGTCCATATTTTTTCACGTCATCACAAATCGAGTTGTTCGGGAGCTTTATTCTTAACAATATCTTCGTCTAGATGTTAAGAAAAGATCATGGTCTTTTGATTTATCCTCAACATGATACAGAGGGCGACAAAAGAATATTTTTCATAGCTTATTTCCCAGACTAATATACTTGTAGCAAAAACATAACAGTATTTTTACCTTGAGGAGCTGCAGTGTTCTTCACCAGCATGCAGGCAGAACTGAGTGATGCTTGGATTACGTCACACAATCACCTGACAGAAACCCAGACACTTTCTTTGTCACTCTTTACCTGCATTTAAATACAATCAAACTTGCAGGTGAGTCATATTAGCGCTCCCTCCCTGCTGGATAGATATGTGACTTGCTCTGTGGGAGGGTTTTTGGTCCATTGCATAAGAAGAGACTCGTCTGCAGATGAAGACGCCTCTCTTCTCATCGTCACACCCTGTCCATGTCTTTAACAGTTTGAACTTTTGATAAACATCTTGGTGCCAAATGCAATATGGTGCACCAGCATGGCAGGCCAAAACAGTATGATTGTGTCCACATGCGTGTCAGCATAAACCTTAGGAGTGTCCCTTTTCCTGTAGATGTAGGTAGACAGTTGAGTCCTTGCCTCTCCTCTGTTGAGTTTGTTTCTCCAATGTACATGTTGGCGTGTTCCTCGTGGCACTGGACTGCATAAACCCAGTTACTCTTCCGGGTGTGAGCTGTGTGGTCCTGGTGGTGCATTAGTCTTTGTCTTAAGGTGTTGCTGGATTTGAATAAGACAGGGATATGATGTTTGTTGAAAATCCTTTTTCCCCCCAGATATTCTTTAGCCTTTATTGCAATTTCAGAAGGTGTTCCAACTTTTGTATTTTAAATGAACACTTTGTACAGTATTTCACTGCACACACCTGTAAACCAGTGAACTATAACACAATCCTCTGTCAATACATTTCCCCAGAAAAAAAAAAACAAAAACATTAAGGTCAGGGGTCACATTTGGAAAAACCAACAATAACAAACACTTCAACATTGGGTTTCTAAAAAGCAATGGTAATAAAACTCCTGTCAGCCACCTACTAATTACATCAAAATAATAGACAAAGACAACACAAGGGTTCCCAGCCTCTGGAGACACAAAACCAACTGAACAGGGAATCTCACTCTCTCACTCTCTCATTTTCTACTGATTCAGCCTCCACTGAGGGTCGCGGGGGGCGCTGGTGCCTAACTCCAGCTGACATAGGGCGAGAGGCAGTGTACACCCTGGACAGGTCGCCAGTCCATCACAGGGCCACATAGAGACAGACAACCATTCACTCTCACGTTCATACCTGCGGGCAATTTAGAGTGTCCAATTAACCTAGTCCCCAGGGAATCTCTAACCTGCATAAATAACCTCTCAGCCAGACTGATTGCCCTCAGCTGTGGAGCTGAAGGCTCATTACAGCTGGGAGAAGTTGTTTTCACAGTTACAACCACCATATTTTTGTCAGTATTGATCAGTAAGTGCATAATTACCACAGTGACACTCCAGGTTGATATAGAAACAAGGAGAAAGAGAGCAGGAATGTAGCTAAACCAGCTCTGTTAAACCGAGAAAGTGTTGTTTCTCTACATTATTGTTAAAAAGATGGTTTGAAACTGATGCTTTTATGTTCATATTCTGTATAAACACTGGCAAACAGCAAAGTTCAGGTCCTCCGGTCCCCACTAAATGAGAGTAGGGCAATTTTTGCTCCCTCTCTTGCGGTCGCCACATGCCATATGCCCTTCCTGATGCCGAAAGGGTTAAACTAGATGTGCCCGCCTATAGCTGGGGTCAATTTAGAGTGTCCAATTAACAATGAGCAACAGGGTTGAGGTGCCTTGCTCAGGGGTACTCCAGCCCAGAATTGGCAGGGACTCAAATGGACAACTCTTTCATCACAAGCCATGTTCTCCTTCCGTTTGGCTATGGGCTGCCCCAAAAGAGAGTCGGACAGTAAATGTAACAAAAATGTGTGAAAATGGGTGAAGCCCAGGATTATCAGCCCAACAGATCACTTCGGTCCCAAAACGCAGGTTTACTTGCAGTTCCCAGAGTCCATAAAAGTAGAATGGGAGGCAGAGCCTTCAGTTACCAGGCTCCTCTCCTGTGGAACCAACTGCCAATGTTGGTTCGGGAGGCGGACACTCTCTGTATATAAACTGAAAACCTTCCTTTTTGATAAAGCTTATAGTTAGAGCTGGCTCAGGGAAACCTGAACCATCTCCTAGTTATGCTGCTATAGACCTGGACTGCTGGGGGATTTTTCTGTGGTGCTCTCACACTCACTCTCTCACACTCAGGGTATGAATGTGACTTAATTATATGTCATTAACCTTTTTTTTTTTTCTCTCCCAAGTCTGTGTCTGCTTCCTTTCACCCTCTCTCTCTCTCTCTGTCCTCATTTTGATCCAGACCCAGTTTTGATGATATTATTACTATTATTATTATTATTATTATCATCACTAACAATGATACTGCTGTCATTATGCTTTGATTAAAAGTTCAGCAGTATAATTTCTTGTCAATAATCTCTGCTGCTGCTTGTATAAATGACACCGTAGCTATATAAACATGACATAACTGATTCTAAACTTGATACAACTGTATATTTGCTCCTGGTCTCTCTCTTCTGTCTCTCCCTCACCTCCTTCTTTTCCTTTCTGTCCCCCATTTTCCTCTCACCCCAACCGGTCGAGGCGGATGACCGCACATCTTTGAGTCTGGTTCTGTCAGAGATTTCTTCCTGTTAAAGGGGAGTTTTTTCTCTCCACTGATGCCTAGTGTTTGTTCATTGTGTGAACTGTTGGGTTTCTTTTCTCTCTGTAATATTGTAAAGGTTTTGGCCTTACTGTGTACAGTGCCTTGAGATAATGTATGTTGTGATTTTTCTTTTTTCTTCTTCATATGCATAACACAGTGTGGGAACATTAGTAAAACCTTGCATTAGATGTCTCATTTGTGCTTATCCTTACATCACCTGTTTACTGTACAATTGCATCAGTGTGGCAAATGTTCAGCTGCAGTGCTGCTGACACTAAAGTACCCACAGGATCAAACTGGGGACCAGCTTATCATTTTACACCCTGGTATGAGTCATAAACAAGAACAATGATAAAGTAACTCTAAGTGCCTGGAGTAAAATACCAATGACCAATGTCTTTTTTTATACAGCAATAGAGAGGTTGTTCAGCAATTATGGAACCCTGAAGTCAAAGACACAGCCCCCACACATTCATATATGCTTATATAGAAATGTAGTTCATAACTCGACGTCTACATGAGTACAATGCCAACCCTAGGTTAGGCTTAACAGATGTATGTATCCAGACCGTCCAATCACTGAAGACATCTCAGCAGCTCTACTTTGCTTTGCAGTCCAATCATAGCTTGGGTCAGGCACCATGTTGAAACGACTGGGATGGGTTATATCGCTCAGACTGGTCTGATCCAAAAAAGGCATCAATCCCAGTGGGTTTCTGTTATAAACCGCTGGCTCTCATGAGTTCTGTTGACACACACTGGGACTGCAGGACACCGTGAACCCCGGTAAGGTAAGCAGATGTGATGTGTGGATATTCTGTGAGATGTAAAGTTTCAATGACTGTAATTATATATGAATTACAGTAATTTTTCAAGGTGTCGAAAACATAGAAGAAAGAAAATGAAAATTATCCAATCCTCTCAATCTTCCAGAATCTCTCCTTTTTCCCCTGGAGAATGTCCAACAACACGCTGACTCTCAACTCCACTGCCTATGATGGCCCACCACTATGGTACGAGTACCCGGAGTGTGCAGGTGCACCTCACGGCTACACTTTCTACTTTGTGGGCAAGATGTTCAACCTAGCAGTGGGTACACCCTGCAACATCCTGGTCATCTGGCAGATCGCTTCTAAGAAGACCGATGCTTCCACCTCTGACATCTTCTTCTTCAACCTGGCCATCCTGGACACCTTTTTTTGCCTGACTGGGCCCATAGATATGGTTAACCGGCTGGTGCTGGTTAGCGATCGCATCTGGAACTTTATGAGATTTTCTTATGGAGTCAAAGATTTTGCACCACTGTTTTTGGTGAGTGATTGTGCCCAATATGGCGTCTATTTCCAAATAGTTGCATGCTCTTCTTCTTTGGGTTTTAAAGCAGTTGGCATCTAAGACCACCAGTTTTGGTTTAATATAATAGTACAATAATTACACAAACAAATCTGATCATATTGTGCCACCATTTTTACATCATATTAGATAGATTTTGTTTCCTTGGGTTTAAAAATCCCAATTCCTGTAATAATTTTAAAAAAGAGGACTGAAATTGTGTCTGCATATTGCGCCCCACTGTGGAGAAGCAGTGGTAAAGTCTGTTATAAACCATGGAGCTCAAGTACCTCACAGCAAAAAAGGTTCCTGCTCCAGTTCAACCAACATCTTTCTGTGTGAAGTTTGCATATTACCCCCATGAGTGCCAATTTTCTTCAGGTAGGCCAACTTCCTTCCACAGTCCAAAGCCATGCACGCTGACACTCTCAGTCAACCATAGTTGTGAATGGGAATTGGTGCAATGTGACAGACACTCGCAGAATAAACAGTACAAAAAGAACTAGAACTCTGAAGCACACTCTCTTTGCATTAAAACCTTGAAATAATAATTTATTAATTAATAATAATTTGTTTCATCCACCAGATGTGCATTTGCCTGGACCGCTACATGGCTGTGGTCCACCCAGTGTTATTCACTGGTGTCCGTGACAACAAGATCCGCATAGTCTTATCTGTGGTGGTCTGGGGTTTCATCCTGGCATACTCTCTTGCCAAGGGCACCCTGGGATGCGTGGCTGTCATCCAAGTCTTCAGTGGCGTCATCCTGTTTTCCTTTGCGTTCATGGTCTTCTGCAATATCTCTGTCATCTGGGCGCTCCGGCGCTCTGTGGCAGGAAAGGAGGAGATGCACCCAGTGAAGAAGAGGGCCTTTAAGATGGTACTCCTCGTCCTGGCCATTATAGTGTTCAACTACCTGCCGCCTGTGGCACTCATGCCCTTTGCTTCATTTTTCACATTTACGGAATATAACTGTCTGATTGCTACCACTGTGTTCTGCGTCATGGACCTGAGCAGCAGCATTGAGCCTCTCGTCTACATCACAAAGATGGAGCGTGTGGAGGGCAGATGCTGTGGGCAGAGCCCGTCTACGTAGCCCCATAATGTTAAGGTACAATTAAGTGGTCATAAAAACAGTGATATGCATACACATATCACTGTCTACTTAAAAAAACTGCTTGGAGCAACACCTGCACTTGTTGAGCAATTAGCCATTTAATAATTATGCTTCATAACCAGAATCACGCTGTGGGACCAATTAGCAGAAATGTAATGAGTGGGTAGGTTAGCTGTGTCAGTGATCCATAAACTAAATACATAACACATTGTACTTAATATAGATAGTACAGAAACATGCTATGTAATGACTATACCAACTGATGCCAACTAATCAACTAATAGTTAATTAAGTTTCTCACCAACTAATTGGACTTAGTGGGATAGTTCAAGTTTTTTGAAGTATGAGGTATTTACTCAGAGTCAGAACAAACTGACCTCTGTGCACTCCCTGTGCTGAGAACCAGCAGAAGCCATGTTCATTAAGAGCATGGCTATCAACATGAAACTCATAAAATATAGATTTTAGCCTCTTATTGTATGGTATCTTAAAGAGGACATTCACTGGAAAATCAAATTTCTGGTGTTTTTTTAGTGTGTCCCCGTGTCCTTCCCATATCTAAACATCACTAAAGTGTCACAATAAACACTTCAGCCACTTCTGAGAACGAAGGGCTTCTCTGTTTACCTGCGCTGGAGCTAGCGGTTTTGAAAAGTTACGTTTAGTTTAGTTACGTAACTAGCACATTTGCTGTGCAATGAACCCTCCTCCAACAGCTACTCCTGGTCATGGGCGTGAACATTCAACCTGAAGAAGAAGAAGAAGCACCGTGGAGCAGTCAGTCAGTTGGTAGCTGGCCAATCACAAGAGACTCAGTGTTCTGGGGGGAGGGCAGTAGCTCAAAAACAGAGTGCCTGTTCAGAGGCTGGCAGAGAGCAGCAATAAACTGGCTTAATCTGAAGAGACTATAAGGTTTTTGACCATAAATATTATTTATTTTTTCTAAGTAAACATCAGTAATGTCCATTTTTGGTCTATGTCGCCTTTAAGAATATGTCCATTACTTCTCACTATTACAAAGCCTTTTCTGAGTGGAAACTGAAGTGTGTCGTTTTGTAAATCATTCACCCTCCCACACCAGTCCTAGTTTGGTAAGTTTGAGTTACTTAGGTAAAATATGAATGCAGGATCTGAAACACCAAAGTTGCAAAAATAACACATCAGATGGTGACAGCAACAGATTTTCCCTTGGGCCTTTGCACTTTACAAAGCAATGAAAGCTTCAGTTTCCAAGCAGAAAATGCAGGTTAACTGCAAAATAAAATAGTGAAAACATTCTTAAGATGTGTCAGCTGAATGTACAGTGACTGTATCTCCGACTACCCCATTTTGAACTGTCACATTAATTTCGATTGAAAAATCACATGCATTTTACAGTACATGTGAGGGAGAATTTTTATGCTATTTATATTTCCATGTTACACTGCTACTTAAAATGAAAATAAACATTATTTAAAATACTCAAATGTGAGAGTCTCATTTTGCATTAATTTCAAAAGAAACAAAATACATATACATTCACTGAAATTTGAGGACAGAACATCTCGTCTTTCTCAGTGGTACAGAAATGGCTGCGGTTAGCAATTATTTTAATTATCAACTTATATGAATGTCATTTTCCAAATTAGTCAATGTTTATTAGTGCATACAATATCAGAAAATGGAAAAATGAAGATGCTTTTTACCTGAAACTCAAAATTATGACACTCTCAAATGTCTTGTTTTGTCTACAAACCACAGATGAAAAACCCTATAACCACGTAATTGATTATTACAAGAGCAATTAATATAGTAAATAATTACTAATTAATTGTATTTGTGACTTGCATTTTGTTTCCATTACAATGCACTGCTGTTAACCAACGGCACAGGTGGACTGACACCTGCACAACACAAATCGACTTAATTTTTAAATTTGATTTCTGTAAATCAAAATATATATTGGTTCTCTATATACACTATATGAACAAAATCATTTGGCCACACCTGTTAATGTGCGTATAAAAACAACTGAATGGAAATGCACATATTTTCGAAAAGTCTTCACATTTCATATTAAAGTTTCTACATTTGGGGGGAGGTACTTTAACGGACCAGTTGGCATGTCCGTTAAAGGTAGATGCAAATGAATCCAGTGAAACAGTTCTAGCAAACAAAAGAGGACATTTAGAAATTGCGTGTATGTCACACCATCGTCCGCCCTTTGCTGTACTGTAAAAAGTATATAGCGGATGAGAGGAGGAATGTGTGGACTGATGAGAAAACTATTCCATTCTCCACTTAGTACAAGAAATAAATATTACTACACTGATGAAGTTAAGCATGAATGAAACATGAACATATTAACAGCTCTTGGTCCTTTTTAATCACTCGGTACTGATAACAAGGGTGACACGTCCTTCTGCTTATCAAAGTGAACCAACTCGCTTTGCAGCAGTTGATGGAAATACGTATAAAATGTGCTTATATTTTGTGATACATATTTATGGTAACCTGACTTTTGTCATCGTGTTTGCAATAATGTTTTCATGAAAAAATGACTTGATTTATAGAAGAGAGGAACCAGCTATGAGGAAACCTGATTCACTTCCATCTTGCTACTGTTGCACCAATGACCAAACAGCAACTCCCAGGAGATAAAAGGCTGTATTTTGCCTCTTCAGGTTAACAGTTTTAAACCTGAGTAATTTTGTTGTGCATCTCATTAAGGCTTTCCAAGCTGGCTTCAGGTCCGTCCTCTGAGGTCACATATCCTGGGTAAGTGGTGTAAAACTGGGGTGTTCTGAGTTTACTGATGTCACTTCCAGTTTCTGATGATGCAGGTAGAAACAGTGGTATCAGCTTGGCATGAGCATAGTCAATCTCAAAACCCTCAAAAATAAGCCCCACCCCTGTGGCACCCAAACTCTCCTCAAGAAGCCGCGCCACCTTCCTCGCTGCCTTCACCAGCTCTTCATAGTCCTGCTTTTCTAGCCTGAATATATCTGAGGTCAAAGGTCGGCGTGGGACCAGCACGGTGAAACCAGGGGAATTAGGGAAAGGTGTAAGAAAGGCTACATGACCTTGGTCCTCCCACACTCGCCAGTGCTGCTCCTCCCCACGAACAATACGTGAGAACAGTCCAGGGTCCGCAGGTTTGTCCCCAAGGAAAGTCAAGTTTGGAAGCGCGGTAGGTGACTTGAGTTTGGCTCGAATATTAGTTTGGATTTCAGTCAGGCTGGAATCACTCCATCTGGGGGCAGTCTTAGAAGTGCAGTAACCTGGGTCAAAAGCATTATGCTCCTCCTCTCCTGCCAGATGAGGACGCCACTCAGCATCCAAACCATGTAAGGGGAGGATGCGGATCTGTGGGAGGTAAGGTAGAAAGTAGACGTTTTAGAGAAACATGAATTCTGATTTACTGAACTGCCAGTGAATCCTAGTAGCTTTCAGATTCAGACAGCAATATTGATCCCTAGAGGGTAATTCATTTGCAGCAACAGTCCATACAGACATATAACACCCCCCCCCCCCCACCAGTACAGGATGGGTCACCAAAAATCTTAATGGGGATTCAATGGCATGGCAACCTCTAAAATCCAACAGGAATATTTGAAAGCAGCTTAAGTTTGAACACAGGCATGTCAGTGGCATTTGAAGCAACAAGGTGTACATACAAATAAAGCACTACCACAATACTGATGTTGATGTCCTGAGGTGTTCAATCCTTAAAATATCATCATAAACACTCCCCACCTGAGCAGGTCTGTCGTGGTGCTTCCTGCTGACCAGCGCACACCTCTGAACCCTTAACCTGTCACACAGCAGCTCAGCCACAGCTCTTGCCCCCAGTAGGCACGACAAGTACTCTGACTCTGGGAGGTGGAAGATACTTCCTCCAAGGCTGCCAGAGGAGCTGCGCTCCAGAATAACAGAGCCTGGGGTCCAGGGCTGAGGGTGAAGGTAGGCCACCAGTCCTTCTGACTCCCAGATGACATGACGAGGAAGAGTGGAAGACATTCTGTGGAGCCAGGGTGGAAGATCATGAGGGACCTCGAAGAGAAACCCTTCTATAATAAATTATCCATATACTAAACACTAGAACACTACATAACAGTGGAAGTATTGTATTTCATATTGATAAAACAAAAACCTTTTGTCTATATTTAAAAAAAAAAATCACATATTTACAGAAACATGAAGTTGCATTAACAAGACAATAGATCTGGAAGCAGGCATGATGGGGCTCAAAACACAACTATATATCAATAACTGTGTTCTTTAATAAAAACATCAAATTGTGCTTTGTTATCCTTCTGTGGTGATACAGACTTTGGCAACACCAAAGTACTTCAGTGAACTAACTGCCAATATTCACTTTACAGCATTAGACGGAAACACAGATAAAATTGTGTGCAACAAGGTTTTTGTGAAAAT
The DNA here is from genome assembly GCA_016785285.1 of Brachirus orientalis. Taxonomy (NCBI): domain Eukaryota; kingdom Metazoa; phylum Chordata; class Actinopteri; order Pleuronectiformes; family Soleidae; genus Brachirus; species Brachirus orientalis. The sequence continues at coordinate 2,303,412 of JAFBJR010000145.1, read as the reverse complement.
AAAACAAAAAGGAAGTGTATTATTCCATATCCAAAACCACAAAGAGAAAAATCTTGTCTGTGTATTGAACATATCTAGTGCTTTTGAAGAGTAAGAGTGATTATTAGGACTCAACACAGCACATCGGGTCGAAGACACCTGTGTTGTTTCGGAGTATTTTGCTGCTTTAGTACCTTTACAACAATGACTAAACCACCAGGGGCACAATTGTTGTTTGTCAGATATTACCCGAATCACTGGCTGTACACTGAGAGGTGTAATGTGACCACCTTCTTCAATAATTTCCGGCTGAGTCTGCGTCCCTCAACCTGCTTTAAAGCCACTGTATATGAGATCTTGAACTGACCTCTGACCTCCTGAACTTGCTTTCCCTTTACAAAATGGCAGCACTGTCACGGTCTACGAGAAGCCATATAACTGCCTCCATCCACAGTTACAGCCCACAGGAGTTGATGCTTCACAATTCAAGATATCGTGGTCTTCCCCACAATTTGGCCCTACAGGAGATCGCTGTATGTCCATATTTTTGACAATTAAAGCGTCGTAGAAGAAGAATTTAAAAATGCTGTTTACGCTATCTGTGAGGCACTGACACTAATAGAAAGAGTACATTACAATCTTAGCTTGAACAGTATAAATAGTTTTACAGTAATCAGTTGTGTGTACTCCCTGAATTATAATCTGAGCAGTTTTCAAATTACATACATACATTTTTTAAATCAAATGTTTTAAAATGTAATTGTTACATATACTGTTTGGTTACAACTGAAGACGGATGTTGTCTGATTCAGTTAAATACACCTACGTCAACAAAGATAAGAGCTAATAAAATAATTAGACTTGAGCCGGTGTGTCAATGTGGACAGAAAGGACTCAGATAAGTCGGATATATTGTTAAGTGTAAAAGTTTTGCCATGAAAATTCTGTCGCCATTTTAAAATACGTGTTTTTTTAAACGGAATTTGGATAATGACATGACAACACAACAAAGAATGCAGGGGTTTTGGCTTTTCTTTCCTTAAACAAACATTATTAATCTATATAAACTGAGCTTACATACCTCCTAATAAAGACGCTTGTGAAAAGCATAAAACAGGAAAACAGGAGCGAGAGACAGAGAAAAACAGGCCTGTTTCTCTCCACAGAAAATACAAAGTCGCGAGACAACCACAAAACTGTTAAAACAGAAACGGCGTTTCCGGTTCGACACATCCGTCCCTCGGTGCTGACCAACGCAAAACTGATACATTTTTCACAAAACACTTATAAAACTTCCTCTCATACTCTCTACAGAAGAATGACAGTTACAACTGATTCTTCTTCCACCCACCGCTGGTTTTGTTTACTAAGAAGCTTAATGGCGCATTACTACCACCCATTGGACTGGAGGGTAACGTGACATAACAGTATTAAGTCTACTAACAGTAACAAACACATTTTTGAAGAATTAAGATGAAAGATTTTTTTAAAGAAATTATGTATTTGTATGTGTGTTATACATGGCAAACAACTATACACAAAGGTTTATCACGAAGCTATTAATGTTCAACCAAGAAGATGAAAAGGAAATGGCTTGAATTCGTACCTCATACACACTTTGTTGTTTATTTTATTTATTATTTTCAAAGCTGGTTATTAAATTTTCAATAAAAAAATGTTTTTGTGTTTTGTTTGTTTTTATCTACGACCCCCTTGTCGCATACAGTTCACACTCAGAAACCCTTTTTTATTGCACTTTTAAAAAGTGACACCAGGTGGCGTGCTTGAGCTGTGGACGGGGGCGGGGGGCGACAAATTCTGAGGAAAAATACACGTCACACAACATAGTACAGTAAAACCCTGACTCACAATGAACTGTGTATATTGCTCATTCCATTTCGAGCCATTTGTCATATTTTCTGAAGGTGGATTCCACTCACCTTTTGGCTTAGTCACTTCCTTTTTCTGAGGAAAGCAAACAGAAAAAACCCTGAAAAAATAGGTTAAAGTGCTTTTTTTTTTCTTTTTTCTTTTTTCTTTTTTTACCTACGCCCTTCTTGTGGTTACTACGGCACACACCCACACGCATGCTGCCAGGTTACACAAAGTGGCTGCCAGGAATTGCCTTTGAACACCTAACCTTGGTATTTTAACACTTTTGAGTCAAATTAAAGAAAGAGAGAAGGAGCATTAGGCTACTCTCTTCTGTAACAGTCAGTGGCAGTTGGCAGGCACTGCCACATATATGCATTTCCTCAATGCAAGTGGGGCAAAAATCGACATTAGTTTCGCTGGTTTGCATGCGGTCACATAATGAAAGGACAGTGGGGTTTAAAGTGAAAACACGTCGTCCACTCTCTCGTAATAAATCTGTCCTCCTAATCTGCAGCCCATGACCTCGGTAATGAGCTCAGCTGCTCCAAGATCCTCTGAGGAGGACATTAGTCGGGGGCCAGCACGATGATTCACTCAGACACAGGGTTAGGCACAGGGTCACGCTGGGTAAAACATGCCTAAAATACACAAATGTCTTTGCCCCCACAACCAGATCTTTCTCAAGATGACAGATGTGATCTGATCAGGAAACACACGCGATGTTCAACTGTGTTTGAAAAGAACGAGTAGCTCATTTCAATTCATTTTAAACAGGGGCATTCTGAAAATGGCATCCCAAACAGATTTATTTTGGAATAAAATAAGGTTAAATCCATTTAACTTGTGTTCTTTTTAGACTGAGAAAGCAGCAGGACTCAAAAAAACCTTTCTACACCCACTTAAAGATACAGCTATACTGTTTTGTGTACGAAATATTGTGTTATCAACTGATATTGTTTCAACTGGAACAAGATCAACATGGAGGTGACATCACTCCCAGTTCCGACTTTATACTGTAAATGGAAACGCACCATTATTCAAAGGCCACCAAAACTGCGGCCACCTTTTTAGATTAAAGGAATGTCATTATACAGCCACTCAGTGGTCAGATAGATGGTTGATCAGAGCTGCTGAGACTGAGCGTGCCACCACACAATGGTTTATTTACTCAAAGCTGCTTTACATGACAGTTTTGCCATTCACCCATTCACACCCATTTTCCTGACAGAACATAACATTCAAACATGTTTTGTTTCAACAATTCTCCCCCCCCCCCCCCCCCCCCCCCCCCCCCCCCCCCCCATTTTCTTAATAAATAATATTAAATACATCACTAATTATATTGTACTTGGTGAGTTTATGTAAAAGTGTTATCTGACTTCAAAAGTGGCAGAAGAGAAACATGTGTATAAATACAGAAACTAGTAATGCACAACACCAAGTTTCACATTTTGTGTGTCACATAGTTTCACATTTACCTCAAAAAAGTTTCATTTACTGGCACAGAACAGAAGTGTGAAGTAACACCGGATGTGATGTAACAAAAGTGCGGGTCAGTGATAAACCCAGCTGTTCAGAGAATGATGAACAGATATTCACTAAATGACCGTAGAAAGAATCTGGATTCTTAGAATGAGACATAAACGATTCCTAAAATGTCATTTGAAAAAAACAAAACAAATCAAAAATGCAAACATGTCAAGCAGCTGGACATGCCATTTTTCCGAGGTCGACTGTAATGCCTCATGAATATTAACTGACTTAACCACATGTATTTTATGGCCGTGAAAAGCTCCTGAGAATGGAACCACACAGGGTGCACTGTTCTTATGTCAACAATTGTTTCCTAAAGGCTAACCAAAACCTGGCAACATAACTAAAATAGACTAAGGCACCTCCTTAAAATAGTGTAAAGGTGTATGAAAAGACATCATAGTGATTGGTGTAATGGTACTTACAGAAAAGTGGAAATAAGACAGACAGGCAGAGTTTGCAAAATGTATAATTTAACAGAGAGGTTTGAGATAATTTAACATTTTTTTGTTGGTTTCATTCATTTATATTATATTTTATATACTGCATATATAGTATATATTTTTTTCAATAATGGCTTTTGTATTTTCTTCTTTGGTCGTGTGTTATCAGTCATGTATGCATGTAGGAGGCCACAGCAGCAGTTCTGCTTATTTGGTGAAACACCTTTTCCACCCAAAACAAATGTATTTACTGTAAACTGCAGTGGTGTGTATCCTCAGAGCAACTTCTCTAAGCAAAGAGCAATATAAATGTATTTTAATGTTGAAAACATACTGGGTTTTTGTTTGATTGTTTGTTTGTTTGTTTGGTTTGTTCTTTGGTGGTGTGGTTGCATTAAGAGCCGGAGCCTGTATATCCACAGGTGGAATAAAGTCTGTCCATCACATGTCCTGGATGTGCAGTCATTATAGTTCTATCAGCCACAAATAGACTGGCCTGAAGGCACAATATCAGAATGTGTCAGATTACTTGGCTGTCACTGACATACAGTAGACACACTATGAATAGCCTTATGGCCTTACTAGGTTTCACCATTTTGTGAGCCAGAATGTGAATGTGAAATACACTGCAGTGTATATCTCAGCGTGCACTTCATAGACCTCTGAACACTAAAGGGGCTGGGTCGAAGTCAGTTAATTAGTCAAACCTGTTTTTCTGGTTGTCTTCAGGAAACACACTGTTCAGATAGTTAAAGGAGGGGCTTGAGGCAATGTTGGTTCATGAGGCACACCAAAAGTCACTCAAACAAATGCGTGGTATGCACGATACGACAAGGGACGTGTCAAGGGGCGTGTCTTGAGTGGCGCTCAAATGGTAAAATGAACACAGTTGCTGGACGATGGTGACATGCAGACTAGCACACAGGTACGGTTAAAGGGATTGTTCAGTTCAATTCGCTTCGATTTTTGTGCCAATTCGTGGCACCTCATATATTGAGGCCAAGATCTTACAGTTAGTAAAGAGAAACCCAACAGGAACACAATGAGCAAGCACCTGGCAACAGTGGTGCAAAAAAAAAAAAAAAAAAAAAGGAAGAACTCTCTGACAGAACCACACAATCCATTTTAATATTTATATAATGCAAAGGGAAACAACAGTCATTTGAAGAACCAAAGACAAATTAAACAAGTACTAATATTGTAATAGAATAACTTACTAAACACTGAAAAAGAAATGTCCACAGGCTCCACCATTTTAGATTCAGCAATAGGGTTGCCAGCCATTCTCACTCACTCATCTTCTACTGCTTTATCCTCCACTGAGGGTCGCGGGGGCGCTGGTGCCTAACTCGAGAGAGGCGGGGTACACCCTGGACAGGTTGCCAGTCATTCTGCAAAATAAATATTTTTTACCAATATTTGAAAGATAAAACAGGTGTTCCGTACTGAACAGATACAGAATGCACTTTATTATGACCTTATTTCTGGTTAAGTCGGTGAAAAACCATGACAGAAAAATTACATATTAGGAGCCATGAATGAATGCATAGTTATTTTCTATTATAGCAAAGTGTATCGGTTGTTATATTTTACATGGACTCATTGCATGAACAGGTACCAATAAGTGCAGCAAATAAAGGTTAACGCAGTTGTATATTGTCCACACAAAAAACACTGCAACCACATTCTCCATCCAACAAATTCAAACACATATATGATTAACTCCAATAATGGCTGAACAGGTTTACGTGAGGCTCAAGAAAAAAACCATGTATTGTAAACAGGGAGCGCTGGATTCATACTGTTTCACTCTTTTTGTACAAATTTAATAATGTGCTGAAATGTTTCACTGTTGAGTTCTGTATTTCTTTGTTATAGCCAGGCATATTTAATGATTCTTAACCTTGGAGACATCCACAAGGGTCACATGATGATTTCTGGGGGGTCACCAGATAGTATATAGTAATAATTATAATAATGATATAATAATATATCATATAATATAATATTATAATATAATAACTACTCCTAATCTTAAAATAACATTTTTAAGACTTGTATAATAATAGTTGGTAAAGTGCAAAAAAATGTTTTCATATGAAACATTAATTTTCCACAAAAAAAAAAAAAAAAGAAGTGCAACTCCAGATGTTACTGTGGATTTGGGATACAAGAGAATTAGACTAATCAGTTTTGGCTGTTGCACATGGTGATTATAATCAAAATAAAGTGAATAAAATGTTTTGCATTTCAAAATAAAAAAAAAAAATCAACCATCAAAGTCCTCATCAAGAGTGTTACTTCAGTGATTCCTTACTACAAAGCAGCCTGTTGTGTGCTGGATGCAGGACAAATCTTTAGTCCAGAGCGGCTCAGTCTTGAAAACCTCATGGACTGAGACACATGATCTGACTGTGTGCAGCGACAACAAAAGTAAAACAGCATAATGTGACTGGGCAGGAATAATCTGCGCTTCTTTGCTTGGAGGCCCCGCACACCCATCATCCACTCACGCAAGACATCCATCCAACACATCCCTAGATCATTTCAACTAGACACCTTTGGATGTATTTGCCCATATTTTATGAAACAAACTTGTTTGAGGTGTCTCTGACAGAAACCAGACTCCGTGGTCATGCAAACCTCAGCTAGATTCTTAGGGTCACATGCCTTGTGTAGAGATGACACGCGTGTATTTTTAAAGCATGTCCACTCCCGCACACATGCTGCAACAGGCTCAGTGGAGCAACGATATGTAAAAAAAATATATATATTAGGTATCATTAAGCAAGCAGAAGAGGATCATTGCTGCAAATGTGGTGCTTTTATTTCCAGTGAGAAAAACATTGAAACAATAACATGGTAAAGCTCAACATTTAGTGGCGGCCATTATGAAATGTGCTAACAAATGCCTTCGTTTGTATATAGGTCACTGTTTTCCCGTACCTTTTATGTGGTGAACCATTTTTTTTTTAAAGATGACACGCTGTTGTGACGCAATTTACAGTATAAATAGTGAAAATGACACATTTGTGAATGACATAACATTTCTGACTAGTTTTACTGCCATTTCCTGTAACCCCTGATATTGAATTTGAATAGGGAACGCAGCCATTTTTCAAAAGATATATACTTTTTCCACAAATTTTATCAATCACTTAAGAAAAAAAAAGACATTATGGTTGTGTCAGAATGGTTTGTTCTTATATGTGTAATGGTACAAGGTACAAGTTGTACCGATGGATCACAATACAACGCCCTGAGAAAAACATACTTGTTGCTTTAATTGTGTAGTGGCAACTATGACAAACACTATAGTGTCAATAAGTGCACAGCACATACAGTACTACATACAATAAGTAGGTCATGAGGAGATCAACTCAGATCACTCTGCGTTTTCATTTAACTTAGTCACTTTTAGCTTTCATTTGAAATGAAATCAAACAGAATTTAGATTTTGTAAATGTTGTAAATTTGGATACAGATTTTCCTTAGCGTGACCAATATGGCACATGTATATACAGTATTAATAAAGAAAAGACACTATATCTTTAATTAGTTATTTAATGACAATTATAAATCGCAACCCTGAAGCAGGGAGTTCATCGTTTACTTAAATTGCTCTCATATATGAAACAATGAGTAATTACCCATGATAATAATAATATATAATATAATAACTGGGCACACAATTAAACATCTGTTACTGTCAAGGAACCCGTTTGTGGCCTACACACCAAAGTCATGATGAAGCAGCGTTTATTATCTGTTTGGATCTCGGCCCACAGCTGCAGTTAGCTGTTGTCATCTGCTGTTATCTGCGTCTTCCAACGAGGGCAAGGCCTCACTACGACAGAAATCTGGAGGGAGCAGGATTGTCAGTCCTTGTGCGTGTTTGGCTTCACTGCCGCGACTAAATTCGCACAGCTGCTTCTCACAAGTCAGCAAATTCAGCTGACTCACAGTGACGCACACACACACACACACACACCACAGTATCATGGTCACACTCACTTCAGTCAATACCAAAAAGCATTATTGAAATCGTAAACTTATACTTCAATGTTACATTTAAGAGAGTTATTTTGTCTGTGATGTAGAGTAGACAAGGGTAGAGGAAAGCTTTAATATTCTCAGTCTAACACCATACAGGGGTCAAAAATGTGAGGCGTGTATTTTTTGTGAAGTGTCAAATTTAATTTATAGGAAGCTACATCGGGCCTACTTTGGTTGGTGTAGTGTTAGCACTCTTGCCTTTGCAGCAAGAAGACCCGAGTTTGTGACCCAATCAGAACAAGGACCTTTCTGCATGGAGTTTGCATGTTCTCCCCGTGTGTGTGGGTTTTCTCCAGGTTCTAGACCAACTGGACACTCTAAATTGCCCAAAGGTGTGAATGTGAGAGTGGATGGTTGTTTGTCTCTATGTGTGGCCCTGTGATGGAATGGTGACCTGTCCAGGGTGCACCTCTCCTTTTGCCCTATGTCAGCTGGGAATGGCACCAGCGGCCCCATGACCCTCATGTGGAGCATCAAGCGGTAGAGGATAAGTGAAGGAATGACTGAATGAATGCTCTTATTGGGGGAATTAATGAATTAATTAACTACTATGTCACAAATGCGGATGGAATATTGTTCTCAACTGCAATAGTGTCATTCTGTGTAATGGTCCACACTTCCTTTTTAAATATTTGATAATTAAAAGGTACAGTGTTGACATGTGCTCCCTATTGTTCACGCTTGTATAATTCTACAGATTATTTGTGTTCAGTACTTTTTAAAAGCAGGAACCAATCAGATGTCAGAGAGTTGCTGCATTGGCTGTGCGACTGGTAATTCAAGTTCCAAACGAGGAGAGATGTTTTTCTTATTCCTCCCTCCATTTTACTGTGTGCGCTGTTTTTGCTACGCAGAGGACCGCTGAGCAAACCATGTCTGTCAACACACAGTGTGGAAAACATCTGTAGTGGTGGAGTAGAATGCTCCACTCACCTCCCCCTGTGTTGAAGAGCCATACCATATGTAGTCTTTAAAGATCTAGATATCTTTAGATATCTAAATATTGTTGAGCTTAAGTTATTTGGTTTTATTTTGTAGATGAAGTTTGCTCATTTAGTGCAGATTTGTACATATGTTCTAAGTTTTAAAACCCCAAATCATTAATCTGGTTTACTTGTTCAATTCAAGCTCAGTATAACCACTTGAAAGTGTAAATTAATACTTGGCCACTTTTGTGATTTAATTACCCACTAAGGTTAGAAAAAAAACAAGAGTGACACTCTATACACAATTATAATTAATGCAATTAATACATTTGTATCAATAATAGTCATGCAGTGACTACTCCTCGGTGGTGGTGGGGTGGGGTTATCATACCTACACTGTCATTATGACAGTGCAGTTATGCTGGATATACACACACAGACTCTTATATCTGCCCTGCCATCATGAATTGTAGTAGGCAGGGTTCTAGTTTATTTTAATATAGTTTGCATCTTTTCTTGAGCCGGTTCCAGTGCAGATTGTTTTCAGTCAACTATACACACACGCACACTCTTAGCGTAATCCCAACTTTAAAGCTAAACTCAAAAAAGCCATTTGAAGTACTGCAAACCAAAATGCCCTCACAATGATGTTTTGTCTTAACAACCAAATAAAGACACTTAAAGACAATGTTAAAGACAAAAATATGCCCTTCAAGCTTTGGACCAAGCTGTACTGAGAGACATCTGTGTCTCTGACCTCAGGTCATGAATCCTCCCTTCTCACTATCACCCACCTGTGACTCCCACCATGTGAGAGACTCGTGAGTACTGTCTGATTTCATTACAAGGACCTTCCCATAAAACACTCTCACAGCTGTTTCTCACTTCCCGCCTCATCGTTTCTCATTTCCTGATAAGAAGCTCCAGGTGGAGACCCAACTAAAGGAGACTTCACATCAGCTCTTTGCGGCAGATGCAGCCAGTCTGAACTTGTTTTGCAGATTAAATACTTTTACACAATGACAGGAAGTATAAGACACTTTATCTGTGGATCTCTTCCACTGCTTATAACATAGTAAATAATAAAAATAACTGTTTTAAGTGTAATAACTTATCTGTAGGTTTTCAACTGTTTGCAACCACAAAGTTAGTCTTCCAGTGTAATCCTTGGCATCTAAACCCTTTTCTTGGGTGTGTAATTTCTCTCAAACTCAAATCAAACAGAGCTCGGAGACAGGAACTGTGCCACTCATACTGGGAAGACGAGTAAACGTAGTGAAACTCTGCATGCAGAGAACTGAGAAAACATTATTCCTTGAATAGTTGACATTATTTTATAGGCCAATAGGATTCCTCCAGTCAGATACATATGCAAGAAATATGTAGTAAATTAAGTCATTTGAGTTTTGTAAAAACAATACAATTTTTTTTATAAATCTTATTTTTAGATTGGATTTTTTTTTATCAAGCAGACAGCATCAACTACTGACACTTGCATGTTAAAATGTGCTACCCAGCTGTTGAAATTTGGTTCAACGGCTGTTTATCTATTACTTCATAACAACTTGAACAAAATCTATTAGATTTGTCAATTAAGAAAAAAACAAATTAAACTAGATTATGTTTGACATCACTGTAACCCAAGGGAATTGGAAATGTTTTAATCTTTCAAATATACTGCCTATCTATGACATTCCTTAATTTCACATTTCATAGTAAATAACTACACTTGACTTTATCAAGTGCTTTTCATACGTTAAACTGTCAAATAAAATGACACATTTTGAGTACTGACAGACATTTATTAGAAAAGAGCAAAGCAAGTTTACAAACCAACACCTGCACTAAAAGTCTGAGCTAAGTGACACATGTTGTCCACCATTAAATTAAAGCTAAGATCAGCAATAAAAGGAAAAAAAACTATATACAGGAGAAAAAAGAAAGTTTAACAAGATTTCATTAATGGGCTTGAGGCCCCTTACTGGACTTTAAGCTGTTAAGGAGGTCACAGTGGGAAAAAGGAGTGGGTAACAAGTTACAAGTGAATCTCACTTGGCTGACAGGAGTGAATTTACTGATGCTATGGTCTGGATGTATTTTAAGCTATTTACTGGTGGAGATTAAAGTCTATAACACTACTTGGAGCAACAGTAAGCACAATTTTGCATGCTTAAGCTACAGAAACAAATATATACTCTGCCTGTTGGTATATTTACTGCAGAGTACACAAGGGGATCCACAGGGGACTGAGAGACAAGCATGTACAGATGCTTCACCCAACTAACCCTCAGCCCCCTGCTCTACACTAATGATTTCAACTTCCACAAACTCATCACCTCTCATTCAGAATTCGTTGTTCTCTAATCAGTGGCCAGTTTCACAAGTCTGCTCCAACATGCCATTTAGGTTTAATAGCTCAACACAAACACAAACATTTTTATTAAAATATGTGAGCACAAACAGAAACGACTTTACTCAACAACTAAACATTCTGATTTAAGCCACAGAACTGGTCTTGTTGCGGCGCTTGCGAACTTCCTCCATCAGATCCTTCAGATACTTAATCTCTCGGCTGATGGACTCTGCCTTCTCTGCTAGCTCTTGATTCCTCTTTTCCAGCTCCAGGCGCTCGTCGTTCAGCTGCTCCTGCTCGACCCTCTTCTTCTGCCGGTAGCGAGTGGCTGCTGTTTTATTCTGCTCCATCTTCTTCAGTTTCTTCTCAACCACCTTTGGTGCACCAGACACTGATTTGATTTTGGAGGCCTTGGTCGAGGGAGAGGAAGCAGTCGCAGGCTCCGACTTGGTGTAAGGCTTCGTCCTGGAGGACCCAGATGTAGAGAAGGAGGCAGGTGGAGGAGAAGGGAGACGAGGAGGTGAGCCAGCCAAAGACTCGATTCCTGAGTCGTCATCACAGTCGCTTGATGGAGAAGAAGACTTACTGGGTGACTCGGGGAGAGATACGAGGGGAGGCTCATCTTTATTGGTGACCACCACCACAAGTTGAGCTGAGAGCACAATGGGATCGATAACCTGAAGGTTTCCACTGGGATCTGGAATGATGGTGGCAGTGAAAGATTTACCCTCTTTTTCCTCATCCTCTTCACTTTCTACCTCCTGTGTGAATGTTGGAGAAGGAGGAGAAGAGGGAGTAGGAGAAGGAGGCTCGGTCTTCGTAACTACCTCCTGATCAGGAGCCCCTTCTATCTTCTTGGCCTCAGATAGCTCGAGGAGAGGGAGCTCCAGAGGCAGAGTGGGAATACCAGGCAGACTAAGGTCAAGGTTTTCCTGCGATGTAGGGATGGTTGTGCCATAAGAATCTAGGTCAAGATCCATGTGAGAGTCGAGTGAGGCCAGGAGAGTCTCAGGAAAGCTGAGAGAACCATCAGATGAGCAGGAGTCAATGAGGGAATTTAGGTCGGTTTTCTCCAACATCCAATCCATGTCAGCCAAAGCATCATCTGATGACAGAAAAGATTTACTCAATTAAATAAATAAATAAAAAAAGGACATTGATATTGTACCTTTTTAATGCCAACTAATAAAACCTACATTGAGCTACCCAGTCTGTACCCGTGAATAGACATACAAAAGAGATGCACATAAAGTGAAAAAACATCTGATATTGTCATATTTCAGATATTAGTGGTGATCCAGATCGCCATCTGGATCCAGGATTTTTTTAAGGATTATTGATCATTGCAAGATAGGGCCCTTTTCAGTATCTGTCTATGTAACTCCACAATAAATAGCCAGGGCACTTGGCTATATCAAGGATTGATCCGGATCCTGTGAACATTCCAGATATTACAATCCACAACAGGAAAAGAATAGGGGGCTTGTGGGATTCTGGACCCTGTAAGGCAACAAATAAAGATAGAGACATGCAACTAAAACTTGTGGATTGTGGATGAGTCTCTGCCAATTCTAAATTTTGTCAATAAGTTTGTGGTATCTTTAATAGCTATGGAACTAGATCCAGAAGAAAACCGCCATTACAGACATAGATTTTCATGAATATTAAGGTGATTTCAAATACTGAGAATATAGTTTTGTGGTCAAGGAATCTAAGTTAGATTAAATAATTTTAGGACTAATAACTTTAGGTGCAAATCACAATATAGGAGGAAATAAGCTGCTTGGTGGAGGTCTGCACTCTGAGTGCTTTTCAGTCTTAATATAAAATATAAGGCACAGAATTTCTATCTCATTCTAAACTTACTCCTAAGTCACTGGGTTTTCAATATTTTGTACCTTCAAGAATCACTCTTTAAACAACTAAGACTTGGAAAACTAAAGCCAATCTCACCTTTGCCATCATCTGCTCCCATGGAGGCATCAAGCAGGTCGCTGGCAACCAGCCATGGGAAGCAGTCCACTTCATTCTTGGTTCTGAGAAATGAGGAAGGATGGGCAGCAGGAGGAGATGGCGGTGGAGAGAGGGCTTGGTAGAGAGACAGGGATGATGCGTACATTGAATAAGAGGGAGAGGGCGAAGCTGGCGCCTTCCCCTCGAAAGAGGAGGAGGGAGAAAGAGCTTCTTCTTTAACTTGGTCCAGAAGGGGCCCCATGGGGTCAGCCATCAGAAATGAGGGTTCTGTGGACAAACATTTTTATATTAAATTATATTCTGTACATAATATGCATTTATTATTAACTTATTATAATAGTGTATTATTTATTAGCTTTTTTCCCCACTGGACAACCATAGTTTACAAATGTTTGTGGGTATGCTTTGGTACCATTATTGATTGACACCAACCTAAGCACAGGGCCTCCACGTCCTCCATAGCCCACCGAGAAAGTGTCATGTCTGCTACTGGTTAGTGGTACGCACAATGGGGGGAACAAAAATAAAGGAGATTCCGGTGACGGTAACGAGTCAAGAAGCTTGGTTCTGCTGTCAACGGCAGCAAAGGTGAGGGTGCTTGCCGAAAGTGACCTGAATGAAAACAGAAACAGATGCAAACAGTGTTACATGGGAAACAAGGAGCATACGTGTAATCCAGTCAACATGATGTTTTTTTTTAGGTGGTAATACATGGGAGAAATAATGCCCACAAGGTGAGAAAAATATATCATTGTTTAACATGTTATGCCGGGTCAGTGGTAGACGACAATGAGCAGGCCTTGTACTATTAACATGATATACACATTTCCAAATTACAAAAACCCTTGTGCAAACAATACAACTTCCTTCTAAGCATCTACATCATACATCAACAGAAATGGGAGGTAAGTTTAACTAGTCCCTTCCATTAGTGTCACAGTGTTGCTGACAGGAAATGCCCCGCCCTCAACCGGAGGGGCGGTATTTCCTAATTTGGTCATGATTTTGCTTCTAACTCCGCCCTCATCCGTGCTCATGTGGGAGAGCACCCGCCATTTTCACAACACAGCCATCTGTGTGAGGCCTAAGCGAGGAGGAGGTGTGCGCCATTTTGGACGCCACGTTGTCAAGAGTACTGACGTACACAAACATAACCAGTGTCTGGGAGAACAGTTCAAATATTTACTACATCTGAGAAACAAAGACAAACTTAATATAAACTGCGTAGGCATGTTTTTTTTCATGAGAATTAAGTTGACACCAGCACAATAATATCGAGTCTAAAAGGCTCACAGCATACTGTCGGGCTGGGACTAACTGACAACCTAGAGCAAAACGCAGACAACAAGAAGTCTTAATCAAAAACATTTAATTAACCATAATCGAATAATATATTTGTAACTGCTTAGATTAGGACACGAAAGCGACATTTAAATGATTCTGAAAAGGTTATAGAACACTTACGCCATTATGCCAGAAATTGCCAGTGCCCTTCGCCGATGCACTGCCGTGTTATTGCCGCTGCAAATGTCGCCGCCGCACGCCCTTATATAGCCATTTTATCGGGATTGAGTGTGTAGTTCTTTTTTCGTGAATGTATAAAGGCAGGGCGCGGGGAGTTTCCGCGGGAGAACTGCAACAAACAACCGCACAACACTTTAAGACTTTGGAGAACGGAGCAACGGGCAGATTGTCTCGCTTGGTTATAAAGACCAAAGCGCCACAGAAAGTGTTCCTCCGCGGTATGCTCCACATGGGGCGGGGACTAAAACTAGCCTTATTTTGATTGGTTAGATGCAAATATCCATACGCTTAGCAACATAGACCCGTACTGAGCAATGTCAATTATACGAAACCTGGCCTTCAAAAAAGGGTCAAAGTAAAATTGATATACAGTAAGCAGTAAGCACTACCCAGCTGTTGATACATGGTTCAAGCTACAAGGGAAAATTAACCCAAAGATTTCAGGTCACAACATGTGGATTTTATGTCAATCGTGGTATCTCTGTGTGATAAAAATCAGTGGTTTTAAAAGAAGTTTATTTTTTTTCCAGTTTTAGTCAATAGAAATTTATTCAGTTTTCAAAGGAAAATAGAGTTAGATCTTTTTTTATTTATTTATTTTTTTATTTTTGAGCCTTTGGTGAGTGGTCCTTGCATCATACATCATGGTCTTTTAATAGCTGATGATATGTCTTTACAGGCAGCGTCCAGTCTTTGGCTCAGCCAAAATAAAGAGGACTCTTGTGAATGAATTGCAGCTAGTGAGTAAAGTTGATGAACCCTAAAAAGTATACGACCACCCCCTGGTGGTGAATGTCAACTCTTTTCATAAAATATTTTTAACCTCTTTCGTCGGCTGGGTGTTTGAATACAGCAGAGTATGACACTAAACTCTTGCTCAGTCTAATGTATATTTAAACAACGGTAAAGCTGATGAAGAGGTACATTTTCATACAGAACATAATACACTACCAGTCAAAAGTTTGAACACACCTTCTCATTTAATGTGGCTCATAAAGCTTTATGTTTTAGTATTTCAGCATTTCCCAAATAAGTGACTGACATTGATCAAACTGTTTTATTGCTCGCTAGAACATTGTGCAACAGGCTTCTGTGATACACACAACACACACTGACTCTCTTAAACCTGCTTTGAATGAATGAGTTTAATTAATGGTGGTCACACATATACACACAAATTCAGCTTTTAAGAATACCAATTTACATGCAAATGTATTGCCAAAACTATCTGAATGAAAATGTAAATAAACAAGAAAATCAAACATGAACTAATATGACTGGAAATGAAAATATTTAATGAATTATGAGTTAATTTGCTGAAACAAATGTATATTGAATATAAAAAATATCTTGAAGTTTTATATGATGACTTTATGTCAGACGTTACTATAATATTAACGTCTGACAAAGTCATCATAAAAAACTTCATACAAAACACCACAACTAATGAATAACTGTTGCAAGTCAACCATGGACAATAATCTCAAACAATAAAGTTACCAGTGTTATAACTAGACTGCAATATTTTCCAAACTGTACACATTTTGGAATTAAACCTGATAAAAATCTGCAGCCAGTCATGTTGATATTGAGTAAACTGAAGTTAGGTAAATCAAATGACCTCTGTGTGTATAAAATCCAAACATCAGCATAGACTCAGGCTAAACAAGCACATTTTCTTTAAGCAATGCAAAGTTGATCCAACTCCCAGAACATAATGCAGTCAAAAATCCACTTGATCTACATAATGCAGCCTGGATGCACCCTCTTATTGCTGTCTTTGAATATATGTGTGTTGTCTATTTCCTCTCCTCAACAGTCCTGCCAAAGTATTCCTTCTGGAACTGCTGGAACTCTTCCTCAGTGAACAATGACTCAGACTTGACAGGTTTCTTGGACTTCTTGGCTGATCGGTCCGGATGGTTCCTGGATTGTCTGCCTGAATTGTGACTCAGAATCTAGGTGAAAAAATAGGCAATCAATGGAATCAATTGAACAGACAATAAAGAGAGGCAAAAGTAAATGTAATGTTTATGGCAAGCACGGATTAGTAAATAATATATAAACAAATCATAAAATAATGTTTCTGTTTATTTTAAAACTGATGAGACAGATTTAATCTGTTGTACAATTGTGCCAACCTGTTGATCTAAAAATGTCACTTCTTTAAAAGCAGTGTGTTGCAGAAGAACAATTATCAGTGCCACTATCATTGAACTCCTTTGCAGATATAGGTGTTGCTATTATTACTAACAATGTAACAACTAGTTTGAGACAGGTTGAATTCATCAATTAGAGCTGTGCATTATGGTTAATATGTTATCATGGCAAAAATGTCAAAGTTATTTATATGAATATTTGTGATTAACAATCTGTTAAAAAAGGTGAATTTTTGTGACCAAGTGAAAGCTGAAAAAAACTATTAATTGTAGTTTTCATGGGTAGAAAAGAACAGACACCTGTGACACAGAAAAATATTTTACAAGTCTGAGATAAATACATTTTAATCAATTTCATCTATATCTTAAAAGTGTGAACGCACAATGCATGTAAATTAAATCAGTATAAATGAAAATGTTTATTACAATCTTTTTTTTTTGTTGCTACAATTAGTTATTGTTTTCCAATCCAATCCTCATTTATCTCCTCTCAGCCCCACTTGTCAAGGTCACAGATTCCATCCACCCTGGTTTCAGATCTACTGGAGGTTTTTACATATCAAAATATGATTAAGTGCCTTGATTTCATGTGTAGTATGTTGTGATGTTGTACACAGCAAGAATAAAATGATAATACATGTGACTGGAGAGTGACCACTGCTCTTGTTACCTTTAAAGTGTCAGAATCTGTGGTTTTGCAGCCAGTATTCATAAAGTACTTGAGGTTTGCAGTCAGATGGCTCTTCCCCTGTTTCTTCCTGTACTCCTCTACAAACAAACATCAAAGGGGATGAGACAATTTAGTGCAATGGTACAAGGAATAATATAATATAATATAATATAATATAATATAATATAACTACAAACTACAGATTACATAACTTTACAGAAATCACATTTTGAGATAAACAACACCAAAAACATTCCTAATGTACAGGAAACTGCATGTTAAAATTTGCTATAGTGAGAATATATTAAGTAAAAAAAAGGTGTCAACAAACATGTTAAATTGAAATACTGGCTTCATTGATAACAATGGCAATGCCTGGTTTGTTGAGCCACTAACGGCCACCTACCCAATAACACAACTTGCAGCACTTCAACACACATGTTTCTAGCAGAGTTATTCAAACACAGTGAGCTGTAGCTATGAGTTGGAAATGCTGAATGTTACCAAACCTAAACAGCCCCATTACCCTACTCAAAATATCCTTCTCAATATATAACGAGGGTCTGTGAAGGGGAATCAAAAACACAGATGGATGAAAGCAGAGAGGAAATTGAAAACAAATGCTGATGGGGATGCTTTTCTCCGGCACAGGGAAGCAACTTCAAGGTTAGGTAATGCTCTCTGTCATGTCATCTATAGACTTTAAACATAAAACAATGGGACAGTTATGTATAATGCCGGGCACAGGTGCAGCTCCTTCCGTGTTCTGGAAACTTTGGCAAACACAATGTGTTGAGGTTACACAAACTCTTATAAAGACTAAAGGTCGCTGTTGTACTACATGTTACAATGTCTCCCCTGACTGGTTAAAATACACCCCAATCATCTTGGCAGATACAGCAGTAGTAGGAGGGCTACTAGTGTTCCAGTGCGGGAAGATGTGCAGACTGACCTACTGCAGACTTGATCCTCTTGTCCTTGACTGTAGCTTTGCTCTTGCCGGGACCAAGGCGACCCTGCAGCCGTTTTACCTGTTTGGTGACCCCCTGTCTCTTTGTGCTCACCAGCTCCATCATAGTGGCCAAGCTTGGGGTTTGTTGCTGCTGCTGATTCTTCTTCTTTCCTTTACTGGCATCTGAAAAGGGAGAAACCGTGGTTAAACCAGAAAATGCCTTCCTCTATATGTTTGAGTAACTGGTTGTTAAATGCTAAAAAAGTGTTTGATTCTAATTTTGATCTTTATCTTAATAATCTTTATCTTATCCCGATAAAGCAGACTGAGCCAGCAGCGAAATCACTGGAAGAAAGCAGCTCTAAGCTCTAATACTATAGCCAATGCTAATGTTATTTAACGAGTGGGATAAGAAGCTACACTGACCCTTAATATCGTCGCTGAGCAGCTCCAGCCCTCTCCTCAGCAGAGACACTGACATCCTGATTCAACAATGATCGATGTTCATTTATTTTCTACTTATTTTAACGACAAAAAGCTGTCAGAAATGCTGCTACAAGGCAACGTGTTTATCAACATCCGGCTGTGCACCGCTTAAAAACAACCGGCTCGATAACAGTCGCAGAAAAGATCCTACCTCCCCCTTCTTCTTCTTCTACTACTACTATTACGACGACTACTACGACTAATAATAATGATCACAACAGCAACACGACAGTTTAATTTACACGGCATATCATACGAGGTGCTGCACCGATTAAATACTATTTACTTAAAAAAAAAATAAAATAAATAAAAATAAATAAAAAATAAAGCACAACTCTAAACAAATTCTTATAAGGTAATAGTAAAAATAAGGAAAAAATAATTTTAAATTAGCAGAATAAGACAAAGAATAAAAAAAATCAAATGAATGAAAAAAACATAGATCATGTTCGGAGTAAAAAATATTTGACAAACAACATGATTTAATTATATATCAGGCTCAACTGGCCCGAAGAACACCGTTTTGTAGCGATGTGATCAAAAGTAGACAACTTGTAGCAGGTGAAACTCAGGCATTGGGCGCAAATAAATGACAACACATGAAGACACGAATAATTCTGATTCTGTAAGTTTGAAAACAAATGTGTCACACTAATGCGTTCATCTGTAGATTTTTTTGCTGTAGTTTAGTTTTAATACAAAAATAATCACAACACTGTGACGCGTCACTTCCAGCTGTTGCTCACTGACCTGGGGGCGTGTTGTCTGTCCCTCTTATTGCTCCCTTTATCCACCGTACACGCACTTGTCCTACACACATACACGCACTTTGGTCTCACTTTATCTATCCAGAATAAACCATGGCGTGTCCAGCGAGGGTTCTGGTCTCCTCTAAGTGGCTCTGGGACGCTATAAAGGCGCAGGGGAAAATACGCATCTTGGACGCTTCTTGGTACTTGCCAAAACAGCGGCGCAACGCCAGGAGCGAGTTCAAGCACAGGCACATACCAGGTGCGGCTTTCTTTGACATAGACCAGTGTTGTGATCAAACTTCCCCCCTGGACCACATGCTGCCGTCAGAGAAGAATTTCGCAGACTACGTTGGAAACTTGGGAATAGACAGGGACACGCACGTCGTGGTTTACGACGCCAGCGAGTTCGGCGCGTTCTCTGCGCCCCGTGTGTGGTGGATGTTCCGAGTTTTCGGCCACAGCTCGGTGTCGCTCCTCAATGGGGGGCTCAGGAACTGGGAGCTGGAGGGTCGTACTGTGAGTGACAGGAACATCAGACCGATGCCGACCGAGTTCAAGGCCACACTGAACCGATCCTGGATCAAGACTTATGAGGACATCCTGGATAACATGGACACCAAGAAGTTCCAAGTGGTCGATGCCCGGCCAGCGGGGAGGTTCAGAGGACTGGACCCTGAACCCAGAGACAGTAAGTGGTCTGAAAATGGTTCTACAGTGCTGGCCCAAGCCTTTATGGGGCTGTAAGCAGAATTTGATTTGGGGGCTCCCTTCCACCGCCTCTGAGTAGCCCGTGCTTCAGTATTATTGATCCAAATGCAAGAAAATAAATTGCTATAGGTTTATTATTATTCCAAACCAGTGTCACTTTTTTTAAATGTTTTTTCTTCAGGTTGTAAAATCACAAAATTGCCTAGTATTGATTTGCACTTTCCTATTCAAAGTGAAGCACAGTGTGGTGGATCAATAAACAAGAAAATAATAAATAAATACAACAGCAGACATTGTGCACTAAAGGTGCAATTTCCAACTACAGCTGCTATTTGACTGAAGCATTTGGGGATGCAATTGCCATTTCATTGACAGACATTGCAATTGCAATTTGATTTTATGATGTACTTTTTGAGTCCAATCAACAGCAGAAGAACTCAACTGCAGGATTTGCAATTTGTTAATAGCGTTCTTCCAAATCGCGATTTCAGTTTGACAAGCAATGCATTGTACGGTCATCAATGTAGTTTTTGTCACTTGTAGTTCAAACTTTCCTTAATAAGCCTAAATAATCCAGTCGGAAAGAACTAGAAAATCCTAAACCTTGAAACCTTTTTTAACAAAGGCACTTCCCTGCTCTAAGCTCTGCACATTAAGATGTGTCTTCCTGACCAATAAGATTTAGTTTCCTAAGTGTGCATGATATGAATCATGCAGCAGCAGTTTTCAAAGCAGTTTTCAAAGCAACACAAACTCAGTTTTCATTCAGAAAATCTGTCTTAATGCTTTAAGAGGTTTAAGGATTTTCGCCAACCTGACAACCTCTGCCTGTTATTGTGTTGGTAATAAAAGCACTTTCAGTATGATGTGGAGGTCCAAGGTTACGGACTCAATTTCTTCAAGCAGCTGATCTATTTGCTTCAAAGATTAAAATTACTCATGAAACAAAATCGTGTTAACATCAATTTTATTATTGATTTATTGAACTAGTCTCCTTCCTCTTCCTGGTCGCGCAGGGATGCTCTGCACTCCCGGTTGGATCCGAGAGAGGGTTAATCAAATGTATCCACATCTTTGATTTTGTGTAATTCAGAGTTACATGCCAAAATGATCATAATTCAATTGGGTAAGACAAGTTCATTTCACATGCAAACGCTAGTGACAAGGGCCAGACCATGTGCTTGGCAATGTGTTCTTTACACACAGGTGCTTCTGATTTCATCCCATTACACATAGTATTTGTTTAGGTGGTGATCTGTGCACACTGCTCATCTTTATTACATGGGGTTTAAACATAGGTTACTAAATATGAGTGTCTTTATTAGTGGAAAAATATGTTATTATAGCAATAATATATACCTTATATGTAATGCCAACCTCAATCCCACCCAAGCCCTTGATGCTTATGGCTGAGAGGGTGGAGGACGCAATGTCCTCCGCTAAGCTCATGGCCACACTGGTGGAGGGGCTGTCCCTGATGCTTTTGTTTGGCCCTTCTACTTTCATTGAACCGCTTTTTTACACAGGGAAATGGTTTCAGTATGTCAGGGCAAACCTGATTAACAATATTGGTAACCTCCTCCCAGGCTCCTTTTGCATCATCAGCCTGTGGAGGTGTGTTCGTGAGACCATATATTCGGCCACTGTGAGCTTGGGCCTCCCAGACCAGAACATAAGTTTCCTCCTGGGAGAAGTTTGGCCGTCTAACGCTACTGCTGTCTCCTTCATCCATGGTGAAATTAAACTTGCACTGCGCCTCACCCGCAGCGCATTTAAAGGCTCATTTAAGTGAGTGCTGTTTAAAATTGCGTTGACATCCGTGGAATATTTACACTGGTCGCTTGATCAGCTGACTGTTGTGGGTGGAGCGGTCTGGCTCCAGCCTGATCATACCGTACCATTTAACTCTGGTACCCCAAGGAAGGGTGCCAAAAAATGGAGCAGTTGATCCACAATAACAACAGTATTATGACACAGTGGTTCTGTGATATATATGGCTTCATGCATTTTCAAGACAGACATGTTAAAAAACAATATTAAATATTACAATATTTAAGTTAAAAATACAAAATATCACAAAATTTTAAAAACCTTCCCCACTCTGGTCAACATCTACCCTCATTTCTGTGATGAGCCACTGCAAGAAGTCAAGACCTTTTGACAATAGTGAGTTGAACTCGCAGGAAAGATTGCCAGTGTATCACTAATCATAGCTCATAAGTCGGGACAAAGAACTGACCATATATTGTGTCTCACCTTGCAACCCTGCAACATGCAACCAAAAGGTGCATTTTTTGGGTCTGAATATTTCTCTGTTCGAAAATAGCTCTCCTATAATAGCAAATAGCAACAACAAAATAGCAACATTTTCTCATCCTGAGAGTGTCCTAAACTGCAACTCTTCAATATTTGCGTATGTCCACTGCAACCTTTTGACAACTTGCTTCACCAGATAGCCTCTTGAATTAAACATGCTGCATCCCACAGTGGGCCAGTGAGTGAAGCCAAGCGTCTGGTAGTCGCTCTTCATTTTCTGGCTGCAGGGATAAACCAGCAAACTCTGGCAGCCAGGTATAGACTTTTCTTCTATAGACTCTCTCTCTCTCTCTCATTTTCCTGATATATTGGACTATTTGCTCCGCTTAATCCATCATCTTAAACTCTAGCTGCAACATGCACTGTGATGGACAAAATGAATGCAAAAAAAAAAAAAAAAAAAAATGAATGGAAGGCTCTCTGTTTTGAGTAGAAAAGAACACCAAAGGGACGTGACAGAGCAGCGGTTTATGACACTCTTGGGAGAACAGGATGGGATAGGAGAAATAAAAATGAAAAATAACCCTCTCCACATTTATAACTCTTTTTCTCTTCCGTGTATTTCCACAGACACAGAGCCTGGCCACATCCCTGGCTCCATCAGCATGCCCTTCCACTCCTTCCTGTCCCCATCAGGTCACTTCCTGCCAAAGGAGGAACTCCAGGCTTTGTTCAAGCGGGCAGGTGTTGACCTTACTCGCCCAATTTGTGTCTCATGTGGCTCAGCCGTGACTGCATGCCTTGTAGCACTTGCAGCACACAGGTGTGGGCACCCTGGGGTGTCAGTGTATGACGGAGGCTGGTCAGAGTGGTACACCCGTGCTGTCCCAGAGCATATCATTTCTGAAGGACGGGGGAAGCATTTGTAATCGGCTGAGAATTGATCAGAGGGGTACTGACTGACACAAAAAGGAGGACTTTTTTAACTTGTTGTTGGGGAAAGTGAGATAGTGTTTAAAGGAATATTTTGACAATTTGGGAAATACCTGCCAAGGTTAGACTACAAGAATGACACTGCTCAAATCTGCATGCATGAAGTTGCTGCTAGAGATGTCATCTCTTGACTAAGTTTCTGTATGTTGCTGTCATTAGCATTCGACGCCCACCTCCCTATGTCACCTCATGAACCAGATAGGTGAGGAAAGGCACGGGTGCTGCATGCTTTCCATTTGTAGTCAGAACAGAGTAAAAAAAAGGATTCCAAAATGGCTGCCTCATACAGAAACTGCTCCTTTTATCATTAATAGCACGTTTACTGTATTTGTTTCACAGCAAATCAGTCGTACGCGCGGTATTTAATTGTGAACCATAGACATGTTGCCGTTTGTGTGCACAAAACACCATGTAGATCATTGTTCTTGACTGGTATTGCTAACAGCAGTTGTCAGCTTGAGATATGCTTGCTTTTCCGACTTCACAACTGAAATGCAGTTAACTTGGGGATGCCGTCACTCCCCGTTTTGACTTCAGAGTTCCAAAGTAAATACAGCGCAGCATTACTCACCGAGAGAGGACTGCTTCTTTATCGAGTTCTGGCTCCTGACTAGTTAACGTTCAGAAAATGCTAGCAAGAGCAGGCTGCATTTTGAAAAACCATCACCTGTCAACTCCTGCCCCCCCAACCCCCCTCCCCCTTTTGGTGCCACGACCCCGTAAACCTGAACACACACATTACATAACTTCACAGGATGGAGCGATTCTTCCACACACTCATTGATTTGCACAGCTTTTCTTCTTAACCCTAACCACGATACAAATCTTAGTCCCTCAGAAATTAGTAACTGGTTATTAGCCTCAAAAGACCAGATTTAGGTATCCATGAGGACTACTGGTCCTTAATAGGCTAGTGTTTATGCCAGAAAAGGGTAACAAGTACAAGTGTGTACTTCTATTATAATAAATACGTGTACACACACAACACATGAAAAGCTGTATAAGTAAAACCCCACGTTTTGAACTGTGTCACTAAGAGAGAAATTACAGCCCCTCCAATTTACGGTAACATGTACATGCCAAGGTGAGATTCAATTCTTTGTCATTCGCCTGGCACCATCACTGGAAAGCAATCTCTTTTTTGTGCAAAGCTAAACTTAATTCTCTTAGCGGGTTTTGTCCCATTTTCTCCGCCTACACTCTTCAAAGACTGTATTCCTGTTGCTGGTTCCCCGTCTGGTGTAGTGTTGTGTTCTATATCCAGAGGTGACAAGTACACAATCCAGTCCAACCAATCAAATTCAAGGGTGTGACAAAACGATTGGTTCGGTTTATTGCGTCATTGCAAGGTGTAGAGACAAGTGACTTTTTTTTTCCAGACGACTTTATATATGGATTTCTATCAGAATGTGATGAATAAGATAAAATGGGTTTTAAAAACCATTAAAGGACAACACCTTTAAATTCAAACTAAACTAGCGTGATCTTATTTGTTGATCCAGTTCAGTTCACAGACAGATAACACAATATATTCTCTGTCATTCTCCGAAAGAGAGCAAAGTTCCCAAAATGTGAAACAACTACTTCAACATAAAAAAAACAAAGAATAAATTAAAATGTAAAGGAAGTTTTTATTTTTCCAGACACTTAATAGATGATTCAAAAGAAGAGCCTGTGGTGTGTGACATTTGAATCTTTTTTTGTTGTTGTTTTTCAGCTGTAATTTTGGTGTCTGAATAAAACTTTGACAGTTTGAAATCACAATGAGTCGAGAATTGCTGGTGGTTTACACCACAGTATTCACAATTAATATGCACAAATTCAATTCTTACAGAATAACTACAATAAATGCACAGCTGGTGTAAAACAAACGTCTGTAACATTCAAACCATCATCAGATGAGTTCACACAATGCCGACTCTATGTGTCTCAATATACCGGTGTTTAGATTGAACCCAGGAAGTGATACATTTTATGTCAAGATGGATGGAGGTAACAGCAACATTATGTTTTCAAAGTGAGACGGCTTTAATGTTACTACAACAGACTGGAGTAAGACTAAATACACAGACAGTTTGCAAGGTAAGATGCCTCTTACCCCACACACTCTGCTGTATGAACACAAATGCCCCCTTTAGTCAGGGCTGTTAGTTTTGCTTGACAGAGCCTGTTTTCAAACAAAGGATGCATCATACTGTTAATGTGACAGTGTTTCTGAAGCAAAATCACATCAACAGAATAAAAACACCAAAGGTTAACTATGTTAGTAATGGTCACTGGTTCTTTCACGAAACTGAAATTTTGTTATGTCTGTTCTGATGTTTGTGGCTGGTTAGAACAGATTTTTTTATCCGTACAGTTCATCGGGAAAACATTAAAGCCTTCAACCCTCCACGTGAAATTGGCGTAACCTCTCAGAACAAGAATTAGAGCCTCTACTTTGAAGCAATAAGCGACATATCTCTGACACACAGACGCAAATATTCCATCAACTCTCACTCGAGACAAGTTGATCATTTATGTTGACGTCAGTATGGAAACCCACCGTTGAGTGACACACAGAGGGAAGTGACACTTCCAAAAACACCATCTTCCTCTTTCGTATATCTCAATGAAGAGGCCACATATGAAGTGAAAAACATTTCATTTGTACTGTAACTGTAATAGTACAGAGACAATAGTTTTGGCCAAACATTTTCTTCCACAGATGGTGAACAAACTCAAATAGGAGTCGACCGGATTCCTTATCTCTGCAGCTCCAGACCGAGGGAGTAGCCGTCTTATCCTGGCTCTGACTGGTGAGTTTGTTGTTTTGACAAGGAACTTATATCTGTTGTCTCACTGAGAACATGTCAGATAACAACAGGACTCTGCCCCTATAAGCTAAGGTTACAGTTTTGCTTTTTATTAATAGCACTGTCTCGTTATAGCAATATATGTTGGACCACAGGACATTTTACTCTATTCACCTCTGCTTCCCCCCCAAGAAACAAACAAAAAAACAATTATCTTGATTAGAATTTCAAAATCACTGGATACTGCTAATATCCCTGATGAATGTCAGATAATTAAATATTAATTTAAGCAGAATCATTTCACTTACCTGAGGCGAAACATTCAAAATAAACCGTTTGTGTAACACATATTTATCAAAAATGATCAACAAACTGCATATTCAACTTTTCTTTTGAAGGAGTGAGTTAAATTGTACTGCTTTATTTATTGCTGTCATCGAATTATCCCTAATTTGTACAATAGATCTTCCTTTTTTTCTACAAAAAATGTCTGATTTAAACAAACTGACACAGTAATTCACTGCTGGTAATTGTAATTTCACACTTCATCCACTTGAGGGTAGTAGCGTGTCAGGACAGTTAGTATGTTGTGCATCTTCAGAACAAAAACATGTGCAGTAGTTTTCTCCATCCTCAGTATTTTTTAAATGTTTTGTGATGATGGTTTATCTTGAATGCTCAATTTTAAAATGTAAATATCCGAAGCTCTCCTGAGTTTTCCTGTCTGGAAAGTAGGTCCCACTAAAGAGTTTAGAAATCAGGGTGTTGAGAAATATTGTTAAGTTTCATGCACTAAAACACTAATATACTGACTGATTTGTGGACATATTGCATTTCTCTGTGGCCGTCCTGTATATTTATCTGAGCTCTATGACGTAAAAACAACATTTTCCAACCGTCAGCTCATACACAGGCTGTAAGTTTGGTGTTCCAATGCAGTGATCTGTCCACTCTGAGGCCGCCCACTAACAGAAATGTGAGAAGTGCAGACGCTGGAGCAGAAGTTGTGTGCATGATTTATGGTTTGTAAAAAGATGAAGTATTATATCTCAGTATTATTTCACCTACTGATCTGTCACAGAATCAAATATGTAAGTCAGGTGACAGCGGATGACAGTCCCTTCCACTCTGTAGGTGGAGGCACAAGTCAACATACAACAAACCTCCTTATGCACTCATGGTGAAAATAAGAACAAATGAAACATTTTGACTTTTAGTTGTTGTGCAAATGCAACAAAATATAGATATTAGGTGTGGATGTTAGTGCTGTTTTACTGTTGAACAGCACAAGGGTAGCTGTTTCCCCATTATTGTCTTTCTGACAAATGTGTCAATTTTTTGTTTCTCATTCTGCTTTCCACACCTTAAAAAAGAAGTGAAAAGAAACTAGAACATATTCACATTTGAGAAGCTGAATCGTTGGTGATTAATTTATATCATTTAATGCAGCCTTATTAAAAGGGAAATACTGTTCCATAACAGAAGCGATAACACAGGAACCTTTCTCTCCATTTCCTAGTGCAGTGGGTCCAAATCTTTTTAATACCAGGTACCACCTGAGAAAATATTGAGCTCTCAAAGTAACACCATTATCCCAAAATTAAAATACAGTCGTGTAAAAAGGTCAAACAAAGTCAGCTACGGACTTTTCCCAGAAGGCAGATTTATTCCTAACAACACCATTTGCTCTCTCATCATCCTCTTTTTCCTCACATACTTCAGACACTGGTATAGCAGAATTAGATTAAGACAGAGTGAGTGATAAGGTGACTAATTATTATTATTTATTTATAATTATTTTTGTCATTTGTTTAATTATTTTGCACACTCCAGTCAAAATTCCTCAACTCCACTCCGATCTCATAGTACCTTAGTTTATACAGTAGAACAGTATTTCTGTCTTTCCTCCATATACCACCAGAGGAAGCTCATGTACCACTGGTGGCAGACTTACCACAGTTTGAGAACTGTGGTCCTAGAGTACTTGTGATGTCTGTTAATGCAGTAAATGGACTTGACTCTGCCCCCGTCCCTATGGCAAAAAAGAAGCAGTGAAAGCATGGCTTATAGTGGGTCAGTGTGGACATGGCTGGTATAATATTTCACCATAAACACTGCAATCATTTTGTGAGCCAAAAAGTTTTCTATCTACGCTAGCTTATCTACTCTAACTCTGTAACATACTTCAAAAAGTAACCAAAATCTAAGGCTTGAATGTAATGCTTTTAGAAAACTTCTACTGCTTCTGTGTGTGACACAATGACATCTTTAAGAGGCAGCGTTTAACTCAGTGCCTCTATGTCTATACTTAAAATGATAATTGTAACTTGGCTGATCATAAGAGAAATGGAAAGTAAAGCAGACCAAAAAGGGGTTTCCTTCCTGCTATTTCACAGTTTGTGAAACAGGGATGTAAAGGAAACCACATAGACCACGCAATTGTTTTACTCACAAAGTTTTCCTCTTTGACGCCATTTCTGTGAAGACGTGAAGACGTTGTCTTGAGAAAAAAAAACCTTCAGTACAATGGAGTCTACAGACATGGAGACAACTCACTGATCACTTTGTACATAAATGATGGCAAATTGGAAGAGTTTTCCACAGAATGAAGCTGGAGGTAGGTTCTTATATGAATTAACTCACAGTGAATGAATGGAGTCTGTGCCTGGAAATGATGCTGAGATTGATACTGATGATTTACTGAAAGTGCGGTTAGTTCGTGAGGTGTTTGTTTTAAAAAAATGACACTAGGGAATGAAACAGCAAAACCTTTTTTTTGTACAAATAGAGTTTTAACATGTATATAAAATCTAACACTCTCTGGTAAATTTGGGGGATTTTTTTTAAACAGTTGCTGTGAAATACAGTCATGTGAAACCAGACGGTGACAAATGCAAGGTAATTTCCCTGTCAGTGGCGCTATAGCAAGTATATATTTCTGTAAAAAATGCCATTTTAGCCTGTGGATTTTTCCACAAGAAAAGTTTAACCTTTGTGCAAAAACACCCAAGTTTGGGTTTTTGACTTTAATTCCACTGAGCAAACGATTTAAAAATAAAAATTAAAAGTTTTGCAATAAATTATGCCAACTTGTCATTTTAGAGCTGTTGATAAGAAAGAAAAAAGGAAGGAACATGTGAGGGGAAAATGTGTGTTTTTTTTAAATGGGTGATGTGGTTGGTGTGGGTGTGTGGGGGAACAAGTAAGAGGAGGTGGATGATGTGAGAGGAAAATGATCAGTGGAGGAGGGAGGAGTCAAATTAAAGAAAAATTAAAAAGATCCAAAATTAAAAACTTAAAAGTGTTTTCAATGGCGACCTAGAATCTACAGACAATAGTAGCTCTAGGAGGCCCAATGTTTGTGTGCTAGCATGAGGTACAAGCAGTGGTGTCAAACTGGCGGCCTGCGGGCCACATGCAGCACCAATCGATTACCTGGGTTATCTGGCCCACAACTTGATATCAAGTTGTAATGAAAATATGGCCCGCATGTGGCTAAGGCACATCTTCCAGCAGGGTGGTAGAATATAGACAGAATATAATACAAAATATATTTACTAGGTATGCTTGTGTTATAGCAATTAGACATTCAGTTGTAATCATTGCATTATTCAATGCATTACATTCAATATTATATTACATATATACATGATATAATTATACATTAGTTCTCTATTTTTGACATTTATATATATATTATGCCTCATATATACAGTACATATTTATTTAAACAAAGACACACATTTTGTCATTTTGCCTGTACACCACCACAATGAATTTGAAATTAAACAATCAAGATGTGAATTAAGTGAGGACTCTCAGCCTTAATTGACCAAAAAAATAAAAAATAAATAAATAAATAAAAACAAATCATGTAACATTTAAGAAATTATTTGCACTTTTATACATTAATGTCAATTTTCAGGGGGTCAGAAATAATTGCACAATTGCACAAAAGCAGTTTCAACTGTTGAATTTGCTTTTGACGGATTTTCACTGAAATTTTCAAAGAGTTGTCAGTGCAAGTGAAGTAGGCCATCATTCAGTTGAGAAAACAAGATAAACCTACCACAGAGAGAGCAAAAACATTAGGAGTGACCAAAACAACAATTTGGTACATTCTTAAAAAGAAGGAGTCCACCGGTGAACTCAGAAACATCGAAAGACCTGAAAGACCACAGAAGACACGTCAAGTCGATAATCAGAGACTTTTTCTGATGGAGAAGGAAAAACCCCAAGTCAAGAACACACTTGAGGAGGTAAATGTGTCATTGTTAAATTCTACAGTCAACAGATGCCTTCATGAATGTAAATACAGAGGGTTTATAAAAAGATGCAAACCACTGATAACACTCACGGACAGGAAGGCTAGATAACATTCTCTGGACAGATGAACCAGAATGGTGGGAAGAGAAAAGTGTGGAGAAAGAAAGGAACAGTTCATCATCCAAAGCAGACCAAACATGGAGTGGAGGCAGTGTTATACTGTATGGCTGCCAGTGGACCAGGCTCAATTGTGTTTATTGATGATGTTGCTGCTGATAGAAGTAGCAGGATGACTTCTGAAGTGGACAGAATTATATTCCAAATTCTGCAAAACATTTCATATTACAGATGGATAGTGACCCAAAACATACTGCAGAAGCAACACAAGAGCTTTTGAAGGTAGTGAAATGGAATGTTCTTCAGTGACCAAGTCAGTCACCTGATCTCAACCCAATAGAGCCCTGAAGACAGAAAAGACCTGCAAACAAGTAGCAACTGAAGGCTGGAAGCTGCGGTAAAGGCCTGGAAAAGCATATAAATGGGAGGAAACTCAGTATTTGGTGGTCCATGGCTTTCCAGACTTCAGGAAGTCACTGACTGCAAAGCCTTTAATTTATCATGATTAATCGTAATGATGATTTATATTTATAAAAATGCTTATAATCTCTCATCGGTTTACAGTATGTACTTCTTTTGTTTAGTCCCTCAAATTAATGGTAGTTTGTGTCGCTATGTTAAGCTGCTAACTTTCCCACACCAAGGACCATAGATAAAGTCAGTGTGTTCCATCAAAGCAGACAGTGGTTTCTGGTCCACTGCTGCTTCTGCAAGTTCAAACGTGTGGTTTTGTGACTTCTCCATTTAAACTCCTTCATATGGACTTACCTAAATGACATAAACTTACCAAACAAGGTGAGCTAAAAATGCAAAGTTTCTCTATGGACTTTGGTGCTGGAGAGTGAGTGGTTTACAGACTTCAGTTTCTAGTTGTGCCGCTTCTGCTTCTCTACACCGGTGGCAGTCGAATAATAAATGAAACAATATACTTTTCAGATTTGTGTGTTTTGTTTTGTAGGACATTATGTTGGTGCTGTTGGTCTGAGCATTTGCCCATGCTTTAGAGCTGGGCATGATGCAATATGCTTGCCATCTACAGTTGGTGTATCTAGCACATTTTGTGGCAATGTATCAATAAACAATGACTAATCTGACAAACCCTCACAGTTTCTATGCTGAGCAGACATACTCCCTTCTGCTTACACCTACATGCCACTGTTGCAGTTTATCGTAAATGAATCCATCAATTAACTAACACTGAACTGGTTAGTCAAACCAACACTTGACGTTAATGCACCTAAAGCAAACTCAGTCGCTAACATGTGAGTGGGTATTTGCACTTAATGTGGCAATGTTATAATGGAGACATCAGAAGTAATCCAAGGAGTCCATTTTAGACCCATGGATTTAAAGCCTTTTCATTCAAAAATACAGTAGAATTTATTTATTTATTATAAACTTTTATCTTAGTGTAGTTGCAACTTTTATGCTGTGCCAATGAAGAGGTAAATATTACAAATTCGGTGTTCTTACAATGCATTCTACAAGGGATGCAAATCATCATAGACTATACGTAAATAATAATAGGACACAGTCCTCTATTCAGGGAAATGAAGCCAATATGGAAGTGTTTGAAACCTGTATTTCCTCAAAGGACCACCAAGGGGCGACTCCACTGGATTGTGTATAAGTTTAAAAGAAAATTTGCCTATTCATATTTTTCGCATTTTTGTGAGCAGTTTATGGTCTCAATTAAATCAGTGTCCACCTTTACAAAGACTAAACTGAAATATTTTTAATCGTCTTGCCCTGAAGTGGCAACAACTTTGAAAAACTTTTGCATCTTCAAAAAAATGTGAGACAGGAGGACCATACCTTTTGTACTCTCTTTTTTTTCTTTTTTTTTTTTTTCAATGGAAACACCAGTAGCTTTCAAGAAAGTTACTGAAGTGGTCGGCGGGCATGTTTATTGTGCGTACGTAGTGTGTGTGGTTTTGTTTTTTGCTTGTTTTTCTATGAAGCGTACTGCACAAAGAGACAGATAAGAGCTTCATCTGTTTCATTTCACGGTTGGATGAGGTTAGGGGGAAGTCCAAATGTCAGAAAGAGACAGATAAAGAAAAACACAACTTGGTAAAGAGCTACGTGAAAGGTTGGATTGTCAAGCAGCTTCCACTTGACAAAGTGAGACTTCAAAGAGTTCTTACTTTACCTTACCTACCTTACTGGAGGAGCGAAGATTCCCCACTACTGAGGGCTGATTGAGATGATGTTAATAATCCTAGTCACTCAGATGGTTAACTGACAAATGTGAGTTGACTGTATGTGTTAGTTCATCATTTGATTTATGACTTTAATCAACAAAGCAGAATAATCCTGGCTTAAGTATTTCAGAGCAACATTAGTATTCCGATTCAGAACAGAACACACTAAACTCCAAAAAAGCTTGAATTGAATTAAACGTTGTTTGTGGAGCGCCAAATCACAACAATACATTATCTCAATGCACTAGATAGTCAGACAGAAACTTTTACAATAGTATAGAGAGAAGAGAAACCAAACAGCTCACATAATGAGCAAGCACTAGGCATCAGTGGAGAGGAAAAAACTCCCTTTTGACGGGAATAAATCTCTGAGAGATCCAGACTCAAAAATGTGCGGTCATCCACCAAGTGGAATGAGAGGAAAAATGGGTGACAGAAAGGGGGCAGACCAGGAGCAGATATATAATGGTTGTATCAACTTATAGGTTTAGAAAGGACGGTTGTGAATCAGTTAGGACATTTTTATTGTACTACAATGTCACAGCATAGATTGTTGATTAAAAATGTATACTTATATGGCTTTTAGTCACAGAATAATAATGATGACAATATTATTACTGCTAATGATAAAAATAGTCTCGTTCAGGATCCCGCAGCAGTGTGACTTACAGGATAGTAAAGCTATTGTAGAAGCAGAAGCAGATTAAATGTCCAGTGGGTAACATTTAGCAGGGTCCACTGACAGTAACTGATTAAACTACTAAGTTTTAACCCTAACCCTAACCCTTGCTTACAAAGGAGGATTACATCCTTTCAGCGAGTAAGCACAGGAGTCCCCCAGTCTCACAATTAAGTGCAATCAATTCTTACAAGTACAGTCACTCTACAAGTCACTCTTCAACATAAAAGGGGGTAGGCTATTTAGTTTTTTTTTTTTTTTGATATCACAATATTGCTAATGTTTGCATACATTTGATAGGCTACTTGCCAACTTTTTAGTCCTTTTTAGAAACTCTAGATTTCATTTTTTTTTTTTTTGCTGTTATTTTATTATATTTTACTAATAATTTACTTATGATTATTTTATTCCACAGAAGAAATGTTGACTTTTTTGTAACTCAATAGCTACTCCACAGTTTACATGATTTTGGATGTGGGAGTTGCA
This sequence comes from Brachirus orientalis, assembly GCA_016785285.1. Lineage (NCBI taxonomy): Eukaryota > Metazoa > Chordata > Actinopteri > Pleuronectiformes > Soleidae > Brachirus > Brachirus orientalis. The sequence goes on along the minus strand of JAFBJR010000145.1, from coordinate 2,269,226 downwards.
GCATCAGAAACTTTACATAGGCTAATTATTGCTATGTGTTGCTAATATTGGCTTCAGCATTGTTGACCCTCAAACACAGTCACAAAATAGCCTGATTACTTTTTTTTTTTTTACATTTATGTGGCATTAAGAGGATCTAAATATGTATTCTATTACCTCGCCTGTTTAACAAGTGAGAACCTTTTTAGTTGCAGAGAAAAGGGGTACTGGTTAAAGTGTCAACTTCCTGATACTTCCCGATACACACATTTCATTGTTACCTGTAAAACGAACAAGTAGGATGGTACACTTCAGTTTTTTGTTTGTTTGTTTTTTTTAATCCCTCACTGAGATGACAAGTTAATGGCTATGAAGCAGATATGACTTGTTATCTGAGTATTGCAATTTTCAGAACAGGAAGTAAAAGGAAAGGTCATTAGCAGGAAGTGCACCTATCCGAATAACGAAACATTTTTCTCAGAAAAAAAATAAAAAAAATAATTAAAAACAAAATAAGGTGATGTATAGATATTTTTGAACAGTGTGGTTTTGCATTTGGAGCTGTTGGGTTTTGTTCTGTTTGCAGTGGGCTGTAATATAGTACATATTACACATAGTACAAATTGTTCTTGAGAATGAAGACACACAGACACTGGTTTCCATGACTTCAGAGGACATTGCATTGACTTACATTCATTTTCTGGAGACTTACTCCTTACCACTTAACCATCATTACTAGTGTCCTAACCCTAACCCTAACTTCAGCCTAACTTTAAAAAATGTCTTCACCTTAAAATGTAGTAATCAACATTATGGGGACTTGAATTTTGTCAGAAAGACAAGTCCCCATAATCTGACTATGTTAACAGATTTAGGTCCCCACAACATAAGGAATACCAGGTACACACACACTTATTTTCCATCCTGTTTTTGACTGGTTAAATGTCACTATGGTCCAGCTATTGTTCAATATTAGTTATTATTAATTATTACTATTATTAATAACTACTATTAATTATTACTGTAAATGGCAGAACCATCACATATGAGATAGTATGAATATGTGTGTGTGTGTGTGTGTGTGTGAATACATACAGGGAAATAAAAGAGGTGAACAAATCCAGTTCACAGGCAGTAAAATTCTACATCATTACCAGGCAGACCCCTCTAGACACTTGTGTCATATTTGCATTGTGAAAATTTTAGCTGCTAATAATAGGAACAGTAGCATATGCAGTAAAACTGTGACCGTGGCAGTCAGTTAGTGAAAGGCAAATGAAAGAGGAAACGGCGCTTAAGTGTTAACCACAAAAATTAAAAAAAATTCACCTTTGAGTTTTACTCAGGGCAAATTCAAACTGAGAGGGGTTATGTTCATAACAGATAAAATAACATAGAAGTGACCTTCAAAGAATTTTAATATTGCATCATGTCATTTTCTCCGAGAGAGAGAGAGAGAGAGAGAGAGAGAGAGAGAAAACAACTTGTGACTGTTTATGTGATCTTCCATTTAGGGCGTCAGATGAGATGAAAGTGCTGTAAGGACAGACCCTACACTTTCACCAACAGGTAAGATGACAAAGCAAACTAGTTGCTCATAGTTCAGGTTTTTTTAAGTGGTGGTGTCTGAGGCCTTGAATTTCACCACAATTGCTTTGTACATGTCTGCTTCTAAACTGGTAAACTTTGCTTTATTTTCCACTGAATAAATCAAATGTGCCGTCTAAGTACAAAGGGAAGTTTGGATAATATGTTCATTATAGACTCACTGGTGTGGTATTACGCTGCTGCAGCTTATCTGGTTCAGGGTCTGGCATGTTGTGCGTTCAGTGATGTTCTTCTTCATACCTTGGTTGTTGAATTACTGTAGCCTTCATATCATTTCAAACTAGTTTGGTCATTCTCCTCTGACCTCCGGCATTGATAACACATTTTCTCACAGTGAACTGCTGGCCATTGGATATTTCTTTTTGGATCATTCTCTGTAAACCGTAGAGGTGACTGTGCATGAAAATCCAATCAGATCCACCGGCTCTGAACTACTCAGACCAGCCCATCTGGAACCAACAATCAAGCAACATTCAACGTCACGCCTTTTCTTCACATTCTGTTGCTTGGTTTTGACCATGTCTACTTGATGCAATGCACTGAGTTGCTACCATATGAATGGCTTATTAGAAATTCAAATTGATAAGCAATCAAACAAGTGTACCTAAAGAAATGGCTGGTGGGTGTGTATCTGGGTCATTTCAACAGGTGTTAGCTGGTTGTGAAACAGTGCTATTTCTGCTTTTTTTGAATCACAGCTATTTCTAACAAAATGTGTGGTCAGGGTGTGGGCAGTGATAAATATATATGTACAATATATACAATATATATATACAATATATATATATATATAAAATATATGTTATTGTATATTGTCAACAGCCATAACTTCATCTGCACAAGATGAGAAGAAGGAGGAAACAGTGAGTTATAGCCAGAAGCTGTCAGCCATTTTTGAAAACCAACCATAGATCTCCTGAGAGGAAAAAAGAAGACTGATGAATAATCTTATAAATGGAGAGGAAGAAGAAAATCCCTCTGCTGTTTCTTCTTGCTGTGTTTGAAGTCTGCTTGGTCAAGATGGAAATTTGTCAAAGCCAACCAGATAAAAGTTAGTTATTTATTTATATTCTCATTATAACATGGTGGATTTCAAGATCCAGCCACTGATGCAGCTCTTCCCACAGATCTCACCTGCTACACTGACTACAATCACAGCATCACCTGTGCGTGGAACAGTAAAAATGAGCCTGACCACTCTGATGCTGCATGCACACTACACGCCAAAAAGGTGACAACTAAAGGCCGAAAGTAAGGAAAAATGACTGCAGATTTCAAAACATGCATACAACTAATGCTGTGAGTGCAGTAAAATTATTATTATTATTATTATTATTAATTTATTAGACGTCTACATAGTGCTTCGTGTCAGATGGAGCCTGCAGACATGTCCAGTCAAAAGATGAGGAGGTGCATCTTGGATTTCAAAACACCCTACAGAGTGAGTCTGGATTACTATACTATAGTTTTACTCTTTCTATTATGAGATAGGACCATTCTGTAGATCACTACTGCTAAGATGTAGCAGGACTGATCATGTAGACATTGTAAAATCATCACTTTTAAAACATATTAATTGTTTTTCAACACTTTGTAATTATTTTATGATTGAAATAAATCTCAAATATGTCTAAATGAGTATATTTAAGCAGTGCTTTATCTCTAGATTCTTCAAAATTACAGAAAGAATTACAGAATGTATTGTCACATTATTTTGCTTCATACACATCGTTTCAACATTTTCTAAAGTTACATATTTCATAGGTTTTTGACACTAAATTCTCTCCAGGAGGTGGAGGGGTTTTATATATATATATATATAATATAGCAGGTGAGACATCTGTGAGAAAGCAGAAGACCACAGATCTTTTCCTGGCCCTAACCACATGATTTTTGAACCCGAATAACAGGAAAAGGTTGTCAACAGACCTCATTTCAGCCAAAAGCACTAGGATGGGTCCAAACATTATTATATTGATATGCATAACGATAGACATATAAGTAAGTAACATAAAAGATAAGTTCATGTGTATTTGTTGCAGAGATGTACAAACGTAGCATAAGATTCTGTTAAAGGCTTACTTTTACTCCATTTTGAGTAATTTATTTTTTTATCTCTCAATTTCCTCAGTTTGTCTCCCATGACAACCTGTCCATTAGCCTGACCTGTGACCCTAGGAAGCAAATCTTGACAGTTTTCTTCAAGCCGGCTTGCCACAGTGAGAAATATGAATTCTCCTTCCTTGTGATTCACCCTGTGAGTTTTCTAAATGTGACCTAAAATAAACTGTTTGTTTGATTCCACAGTAAAGCTAAATCCACCAGGAAAACCAGATGTCAACTTTACCACTGTTTCCTGGTCCTCCCAAGTTAAGGAGCAAGGACGCGTCACACTTTTCACCTCAGAGTTGCAGTGGAAAAGTCAGGATCAGTCATGGAGTGTGTGTATACAATCTTGTGTTTAACACTATAGGCAAGGTATTTTTGGTTTTATGATCAGTAATTTCATGATGACCTTTCAGCATAATATAAATCAAGTGAGCTGAGAGAGAACTAAATACCTGCACATCACTCAATTTCTCGCCTTGAGGATATTTGGCCAGTAATGGAAGACTATGACCAAAGTCAGCTCTCCTATAGAGCTCATGTAGCTGACGTCACACAATCCCCGATGCCATTTCTGAAGGAATCTGCACTGTAGAAATCCATAGATGTACCTAAAAAGTTACATATACCAAGCAATATGCCAGGCAACTTGTCTCTTTGCAGGCTGTATTTGTAAAAAGTGAAGATACTAGGTAGCTGTTTTATCCAGAACTACCAAATCAGTTGGGGGGACACACCAAGGAGAGAGAGATTTAATGTATCAGTAAACATCCAAAGAGATGGCAGCATTTGATCAAACACGCCTTAATTTATCATGAGACGATCAATCTTGTTAATTATACCTGTTTCTACTGCGACTCACGAAAAGCTAATAGTGGTGTAAATAAACTGAGTCACATGATGTGCAGAGCCCTTTGGCTGTAATACGCTGCTGACCATACATTTCCCTTCAATCAAGAAGTCACTATTACAGCATTGACAACAACTGCCTACACTGTAAAGTAACTTAAAAAAGGGGAAAGACTCTAAAAAAGTGGGAGAGGAAATACAATATAAACCATTTGACAGTATTGCAATGAGGTATATGAAGCATTGGTGTCTGTCCATCCTTCATTGAAGGGAGGAGCTCAGGACATACAGTACATCATACATCATCCATCAGTAGAAAATCTAATAGATCCAAAGTGATAATCAGTCACTTGATTATCCATTTTTTTCTTCTCTGCTAGGATCCTCCTGTGCAGAAAGAGCAGACAAAAACCACAACATGTAATTGGAACTGCGAGGCACAGCTGGACCCGGATTCACTTGTACGAGGAGAGACATATGAAGCACGTGCTCGAGTGCAGGCTGATGAATTGTGGGCCATGTCAGTCTGGAGTGACTGGGGCCCCACTGCATCATGGGAGTCACCTGTTGGAATAATAAAACCAACATCATCAGAACACCTACCAGGTAAATGTTTCCAAGCAACACATACCAATATAAATAATAAACAAATATTACTAAGAGTTCACTGCTTTGAACAGTGGTAGAAGTATGACATGCTCACCTCTTATTGTGACATTTATTTTTTCAGATTCTGTGAGGGGTATATTGGGCATCATCATCACAGGCACAGCACTGGCCTTGTTTCTGACTGGCATAGTCTTTAAGAATGACAAAGCCATTTGGTAAGCCGACAAAGTTCCACACAGACACAAAACTTTTCCAAGATAGATTTTTTTAATAACTTTCTAATCTTCTTTATTTTTTTTCCTTACTGTTCTGCTAAAACACTTTGTCATCCTTTTTTAGGGTTTACAAGAAGATCATAGGCCAGCCCCCACCAGATCCAGGAAAGTCCTTCCTGAAGGATTTAAATTTCCAGGTGAGCTAAGGAAACCAACTTTTGTGTAATGTTCATCAGCTGATATGAGTTGACATTTATTATTCATTAAAAAAAACACACTTGATTATTGTGTTGTGGGTATTGAAGCCCCATTGTGCAGCATGACCAGAGTCATATAGAGTTGATTGGCCTAATTGCATTGTATGAAGTCATTTGACAACATTTTCAACGTAACATAGATTTAAATGTTATGCACCACAACTTAATAGCTGTAGTAATTGTATGTTTTGCCATGGGAGGATCAGAACAAGCTGCATAACAGTGATGTGCTATTAGGGCAAATTAGTTTTTAGTTTGCAGGTGCAGAAAATTGGTATCATTTATATTGAGTTGTGTTAAACTTTCATACAAGTCAAATAGTGAGTTGGAAAATTAGGGAAAACTGAGGGCAGTTATAGCATACTGTGATTATAAACCCTAATCCTAACCCTAACTAAACCCTTCCCTTTATTTGCCAAACAAAAAACAAAACAACGAGCTGGAAGGTGCACTCAAGCTGAAGGGAGCTGCACAGGTGCAATAAATGTCAAACATGAATCAAAAGAGTAGGATGTGCAGCTCATGTAGGAGGCAAAAGCAGACCAAAATAAAGCACAAAACACTTGTGACATTTATATCACAAATGCAAATGTTCATCTGGCAACAAAGAAAAAAAAAAAACATTTTTCTTGGTATTCTCTCTTTCAGAATTGGCTGAGCCCTCATTTCACCAGTGAGTCCCTTCACTCGTCTTTGAAAAGAGATGATATCGACTTTGTCGAAGTAATCCCCACTGTTGATCATGACACGCTCTGCGGCAAAGAGATGGCTCTCCCCGATAAGATGAGAAACGAAAGCATGAGAATTGAATCGACCAGCTCCAGTTTCTCCAACCCCAGTTACTCCCAACTTTGTCCTCTTCCTCCTCCTCCTCCTCCTCCTCCTCCTCCTCCTGTCACTATGGCGACAGCAGACAGTCTGGAGTCCTGCGACAATGATACAAGCAATAGATCTACTGGCTGTCAAGACAAAGACGAAAGTGCAGAAAAGTATAAGGAGGAAAAAATAATTAAAGAAATGCAGATTGTACAGTTGCTATCAATAGGCAACAACAACAACAGTGAGCAAGTGCGGGTAGTTTCAGATTATGAGAAGGTTGAGAAGCTCCAGGAACACTTCAGTCTCCAGAGTCTAGATTTAGGTATTTGCAGTGACGAAGAGGTGAGTCAGGAGAGTCTGGAAGCAGACAGCATCAATGTAAGCGAGCGCCATGATGAGGGGCCAGAGAGCAGAGAGGGGGTGAAAGGGTTGGAGAATAAAAAAGAGGTCATCTTCCAGAAAATCTTTGGAGGTGATGGAGGAAGTGTTTTTTGCAAAGGGTCCATTCATGTGTGTTCTGATTACGAACAAGTCCTCAAATTGCAGCCCGCCAGTCCTGAACTTCCGAGCCTAGATTCAGGGCTAAGCAGTGGGGGTGAGGAGCAGGTGAGTCACGAGGAGAGCCTGGAAGACGTAGAAACAACAACTGAAACCACAAACTTCCTGTTTCCTCCTACTCCCTGTGCTTTGTCATGTACCATGCCCTCTTTCCCACAACTGGCGTTTACTTTGTCTGGGACAGGTTTAAGTCCAGCTTTGCAACCTTCAAGTCTAAGTCAAATAGTTAGAAGAATTGCTTTGATGGAAATCTCTGGTGATGGATACATGCCAGTGAGACAGGAGTCAAGATAAAGCTGCAGTAGGCAGGATTGTTGATTTTTGGGTTTCCGCTGCAGGTTGATATCAGTTTGAACTTTGGGGGAACTTTAAAATCAGTTTGGGTTCAGATTATACAGCCTAGAAGTGCATCAAAGTGCTTGAAGTAATTACTATTGCTGTGCTTCCATCATGGTATGGTTAGGTTTGGTACAGTACAGTATGGTTTGAAACAGTAAGGCCCTGGGTCGGGTTTGCATTTCGACTAAGAATAGTATCTTTACTTAGTAGGAAGAGTTTGGGCTCTGTGAGATACAAACGACAACAATGAATGTTGACATCAAAAGTGACACAACAGATAACAGTGCAGGACATCCAAGCGGCTCTTTTATTCCTGCTTGGTTTGTGGCTGTGTTTCAACAAGATGCTAAGCTTTGTATGAGAAGAGACTGTGGGCACTGAAGAAACACACGGTCTCAAGGGAGTGACATTTTTCTGTTGCACAATCACCTGACTGACCTTACTCAAAAATGAAATGGTACAGCTTGTTATTTTGGTGCTACTCCTAATGGAATTGCAAAAGAAATATGTACTGTACTGCACCAAACTGAACCGTTTCACTTGATAGAAATACGGCTTATGTGGTCAAGCAGAAGGAACTCTGAAGGGGATCTGAATATCTTTGAAAGAATAATGTGTCCTGTCATATATATTTTGATTTTTGGAAAACGACCCCATCCTGAGCACTTCTCATCAGATGAGCACAGAGAAAAGGCACTCATTTATTTTGTCACATCAAATAAGAGCACCTGTCTACATTATTGTACATGTGGTAAAATGAACTATGAAGAGCGCGCAGGACTGAGGACAGTTGGAGACAATGAACAATCATACTTCTTACACATTTAATACTAAGTGCACATTGTTCTTAAAGGAAACTGAATTAATGCATTTCATAAGCGAAGGTGAAAAGGAATTTACTTATTTCCATTTTTGTTATTATATTATTATTATTTATTCTATATAAACAATACCTGTCATGTCTCACGTCTGGTCTGGGTTGCTCTCCCTAGTTTAACTTAGGCTGGCTAACAGGTGAGGCGGGGACTTCATTAGCGCAGCTGTTTCCAATTACTTAAACCCTGGTTTCCTGCTTCCTGCTGTCAGTGCGTCTTCCCAGTCACTCCTGGTAACTCTCGTCACGTCGTATTTTCGCTTAAACTAGTCTCATGTCTCTGTACTGCTCTCTTTTGTCGGCTTTTTCCCTAATGCTTACCTTTTTGTTCCTTTTTTCAGTACCTGCCAATTCCTGAGCTCTGCCTCACCAGCTGGCCAGCCTCAATGCTTTTACTTTAGTTTAGTTTTTGGACTGGTTTTTGAGTTCATTTTTGTGTAAATAAATCTTGTTGTTCTTTTTTTACTCCATTTTCATTTTTGGTCCTTTTTTCCCTTGGTTGATTTTTGATTAAAAGGTGACATAGAATGGTCTTCTGAACCAAAAATCAAGATTACTGATGTCTACTTAGATAAATTAAATAATATTTATGGTCAAAAACCTCATAGTCTTTTCAGATTAAGCCAGTTTATTGTTTCTGAGCTAATGCCCGCCCCCCAGAACACTGAGTCTCTTGACTGCTCCGCGGTGCTTCTTCTTCTTCAGGTTGAATGTTCACGCCTATGACCAGGAGTAGCTGTTGGGCAGGGTTCTTTGCACTGCAAATGTGCTAGTTATGTAACTAATGTCGACTTTTCACTTGACCCCAGAGTGTTGTTTGTTGAGTGTGTTGTTTTTATGTGTTTTACTTTACATAAATGAACAGCCAGACAAACTCCTTTTCAAGAGCCAAGAAAAGGAGCATACTTGCTCCTTTAATTGCCTCTATCATAGCAAATCAATTCAAGATGACACATTGAACTGGGGTAAAACTAACCAAAATGTATTCAGTGAATGACTATTACCAAAGGCAAATGTAAAGAATTTATCATTAACTCTGACTCTACCAGGTATTCAAGAGGTACTGTACGTATGAACACTAACAGTAACACAATCACTCAGATAAGAAGAGAGTATGTATGTTGCAGTAAAGTTATCAGAATGAAAAATAACATAAAGTTATTCAATTTGTACAATCTTAATCATGTAAAGAACACTTAACATTACAGCCATTGCTTTCTGAGAGATTAACACCAGGGATTGCACTGGTACTGCATGAGAAACAACAGATCTGTAGCCATGCTCTTCTCTGTTTTTGTCAAAGTTCTCTGAATTCTTACCTAAGTTGGTACTAAGCACTTAGTACTGTATTTAATTCACTATTAGAATCAATTGGTTTTACTTAACATGTGAATAAACCCACCCACTGTCTCAGTCACACCCTTGATCTTGTACTTACTTCTGGCTTAGGTATTGGAAATTTAAAGATTTTTCCTCAAAACCCCCTCTTAACTGATCATTATTTACTAAGATTTAATTGTACAATAATTAACTACAATAAGATTAGGAAAAAATACTGCTGCAGGCAGTGCCTGTCTCATAATATTAATACATTTAAAGAGACAGTGCAGCCTTTATTTAACTGTCAGGATTTTACACCCACTTCCATTGATAATCTTGTTGATGGTGCAGCAGCTTCTCTCTGTACTACATTAGATAGTGTTACCCATCTGAAAAAGAATGTGGTGAGTCAGAGGAGAGTAACACCATGGTATAACTCCAATACCCACGCTGGTAAACAGGTGTTACATAGATTAGAAAGAAAATGGCGTTCCACTAATCTGGAGGAATTTCATGTATCCAGCACTATAGCGAGGCTGACACAGAGTCGCATCCCCCCAGTGGTACAAGGTCCCTTTTTACAAAGTACAAAGTGTTAGCCAGTTAGATCCCATTCCCACCAAACTGTTTAAAGATATTTTTCCTATTAATTAACAGCTTCATACTCATTCACTCTCTCATTTTCAACTCTTTATCCACTGAGGGTTGCGGGGGTGCTGGAGCCTAACTCCATCTGACATAGGCCTGGAAGCAGGGTACACCCTGGGCAGGTTGCCAGTCCATCACAGGGCCACATAGAGACAGACAACCATTCACTCTCACATTCACACCTACGGACAATTTAGAGTGTCCAATTGGCCTAACTGTGGGAGGAAGCTGGAGTACCTGGTGAGAACCCATGCACACATGGTGAGAACATGCAGGCTCCATGCAGAGGGCCCATGCAGAAGGCCCCTTGTTCTGACCAGTCGCGAACCCGGGGCCTCTTGCTGCAAGGGAAGAGCTGAATATCACGGCCCGATGAAGCAAACAGGACCATGCCGTCTGCAAAAAGCAGAGACCCAATCCAGAGCCCACCGAGCCAGACCCCTTCAATGCCCTGGCTGCATCTAGAAATCCTGTCCATAAAAGTTATGAACAGGGTCAGTAACAAAGGGCAGCCCTGGCAGAGTTCAACCCTCACTGGGAACGGATCCGACTTACTGCAGGCAATGCGGACCAGGCTCTGACACCGGTTGTACAGGGACAGATTGGCCTTTATCAAAGAGTCCGGTACCCCATACTCCCGGAGCACAGGACTCACTGAGGGACACGGTCGAATGCCTTCTCCCTCACAATATGTTTGGGTCTGCCAGGCCTGACCGACATCCTCCCCCACCATCGAAGCCAACTCACCACCAGGTGGTGATCAGTTGACAGCTCCGCCCCTCTCTTTGCCTGAGTGTCCAAAACATGTGGTTGCAGGTCTGACGATACGACCGCAAAGTAAGCACAAACAACAGTCGGGAAACCCCCCCTCCCCATAACTTTGTTGTTTATCTGTAGTTAGTGAAGGTTTAAAATGGCCAGACTGTAAAAGTAAAAGTAAGTAAAAATCTTTACTTTGACCTTTTTTACTTTTAATTATGATTAAAATTCACTTTTTATTAAAAAACATATATTAAAAAAGGACAAAAGTATCACACAGTTGAACCATATACTGTCTGTTCTACCCTGTATTCAATCACATAATCACATGAATGTTTGCAGATGTGTTATATGAAGTTGTTAATAATATTTTATATTATATATAAATAATATATTATATATAAATTATATAACTACTAACTAACGAATAAAAACTGATTCAAAACCTCAGTTTTCACTGAGTTTTTCAGTGAAAATCACCACAGAGAGGTTGTAGACAGAGAGGGGCTTCCAAAACTATGATGCTGCTGTTTTATGACTTACAAGAAAAAAAAAAGCTCACAAGTTATACAATAAAAATCAAGAATTTCTTATACTATCAAGAGAGCTTTTACTTCTCCTGCAGAGAAACCACTGGTCTGGTTTCTGTCTGTGTCCCTGTTGGGTTTTTTTGTTTACATGGAAAGTGAAATGCACTCTGGGATACGAGGGGGGGATGTGAATAGTCTAACCTTGCAGCATTCCCTTTGGATTTATCTGTGCAGGGGAGATACTGGCGAGCATCACTGTTGCTAGGGGATGTTTGTGACACTTGTGCACCTGTCGCCTGTACCTGATTCACTGCTTTGCCGCCGGTCTCGACTTACCTCTACGCAGAATGAAGAACGAATGTAGCCTGTAAAAGTCTGAATTCTGTTTAATGGAATAACAAACAAATATGTTTTCTGCCTGTAGGAGCAGCGTGCTCACATGATTCCTGGAGATGTGAAATAACAGCTGTTAATTTAGAAACTGAGACCTCAATGGACAGAGATGTTTTCTCATGGAACACAGGATGTGGAATGATGCTGTGGCAAGTGCTTCTTCGAACAATAGGGTCAGTGGTAAGGCAGTGATACACGTGCAGCCGCATATTTACCACCCAGTACTTGTGTGGAAAGAAATTTTATGAGGTGATGCATTCACAGACAGAATGAAAACTTTACCAAAACCATGGTGTTGTGTTTAGAGCTGAAAGGTGTCAACTTGAAGATGATGGCTGCAGCTGTGGAAAGTGGTTGGTTTCCTGCACCTTCAAAAAAAAAAACAAAAAACAAAAACACTCTAACCCTTACTCAGTTCATGGGATTAATGTACTTTATATATTTTTTTAATTGTGCATCAATCTTTTTTAATTTTTTGAAAACAATTTCTCTTTACATGCTTAAATGTACAATATACAGTAAAAGATTAGAAATTCACTGTTGTGCTGTGAAAGAGCACTGTGGAGAAAATGTGCAGTTTGCTATTTTTTTTTTCAAGGTTTTAACCCACTGTTGGACAGCCCTTTTGTGTGTGGCACTTTATTTTCCCCATATATTCACATGTGTATCTGTGTAGAAGGGCCAAAGCTATGTTATGTCGTGGCAGATTAGCTGCAGCTTTTTACACATGTGCTTAGACACATGAATTCTGCTGTGATATACTGTACCTGCATAGGAGTCTTCAAAAAAAGATGTGTTTTAAAATTTTTAGGCTGTGTCCATACATACAGTAGGCAAAGATGGATTAATGAACGGATTCTACAAGTTGTTACTATCCCGATATCTTAACTATATTCATCCCAACATTTTTATGGTGCTCTGAAGCCAAATAACATTGATTATGTTATATAATATATCTTAATGAATGGTTTATGATTAAGGGGCCCTATTATGTTATTCACTCCTGAACTGAAAGAGCCCCTCAGCCAAATACCACTGGTTATTATGTGATGTCTTTCTGTGGCCAGTTAGGTTAAGTTATCTACCCTGATGTCTTGATGGGGCCTCAGTTAAACAACAAAAAAGGCTAAGTTATGTTAGTTTTGTGTTGCCTGGCAAATGGGGTGGCATGCATGTGGGGGCCTTTTTCAACTCGGTGTCCAGGGGCCCACTGGCTCATAAACAGTCCCAGACAGTAGGAGGTTATTTTTGAAAACTGGGGTTTTCTTCTTCGGGGTTTAGAAATAATGACGAATGACAGACAGACAAAACATCACTACTTGCTCTGGTTGGTACAGTGCTGTGCAAAAGTCAAAGGCCATCATTAGACTTATGGTTTATGTAATGCATTAATGACCATACAGTATAATTATTTCTGAATAACTTAGTGGAACACATCAAGAAAAAAAGAAAAGAAAATAAAAATCAAAAAAGACTCCTGATTCATCACCACAACCCAGGTATAGAAAAAAAAACAACACTTTCTTTTCAGGTGGAAGCTGTTACTCAAGCTGTGGCTCCACCCATTCGAAAGACTCGGTCCTGTAAGTGTCTCCTGACCTTCGTCGTCATCCTCACCATTATCCTTGTTGGTGCAGCAGTCGCATTGGCCTGGTACTTTTTGGGTGAGCAGTTTTCTCTCTCATTGTCTTTTTGAATATTGTTAATATTATGTAGGGACATTGCTGTATGAAAAACATTCCTAGTTACAGATGGTGAGTTTTCAAAACAAACTGCTTTGGTTTACATTTGTGTTTTTAACTTTTTTAACTTATCAACCGATTGGATGGATTACTATGAAACACTGTGCAAGCATTCAAGTTCCCCTGGTGATGTACTGGAACTTTCCATCAAGTACTTTTAGTTGGTTAGTTATTTACTTAGTTAGTTAGTTAGTTAGTTAGTTTATTGTCCCTTTTGGTAAATACATTTTCTTAGTTTCTGTATACACGGGTATCGAACGCCTTACATACACTGGCAGGTAACAGATGAACAACATTCACAAAACACATAGCCTAATCATGTTGATTTCTTTTTCGGACTTTGGTGTTAAACTGAGACTGGGAGTGTTGGAGGCTTCTAAACTCAGAGACAATATTGATTGTGTTTGTGAGGATGATCCAGTTTTTGATTGTGAACATACTGTTAAAGCATGTAGAACAACACATGAGAACTGGTCGAACCATGCTTTGTATGAAGCAGAGGGAGATTTGATTAAATATATTGATATAATTGTACTTTATTCACGTCACACTAATTTTTGCTATCTTTTTGAACAACAGAGTACAAGGTTTGGGTTTTGGAGCCTCGTGTTCAGCAGCAGTATGCAGCCTACATCTCCATCCTCAACAGGAAATTCTCTACTGATTTGTCCTCTCACAACAGTGCTGCATTCAAGAAAGAGGCAGAGGGAGTAAAGACGGTGGTAAGCCGGAACCATGAATTTAAAGTTGAGGACGAAATTATTAACCCCACTATGAAACTTTTAAACACAGCATACAGCATAGAATTTTCAACACAGATTATGCATACTGGAAGCATTCCCTTTAGTCAGGTGAGACTAAACTAGAGCCCTTGAGCCAAAGAGACATTGCTTATGTTTGGAAAAAGAAGAAAGGGAAAGATTTTGAAAGTAAACCTGAAGCAGTCAGCAGCAAAACTGGGTCTGGGTCGTCACTTTGTCTTCCAACACGATAACGACCCAAAACATACGTGGCTCCTGGTGAAGAACTACCTCCAGAAGACCAAAGTGAATGTTATTGACTGTCCCGCACAAACTCCTGACTTAAATCCCGTTGAAAATCTTTGGGGCGAACTGAAGACGAAGGTCCATGCCAGAAGGCCATCAAATCTGGAGGAGCTTGAGAGATTTGCCAAAGAGAAAGGGAAAGATTTTGAAAGTAAACCTGAAGCAGTCAGCAGCAAAACTGGGTCTGGGTCGTCACTTTGTCTTCCAACACGATAACGACCCAAAACATACGTGGCTCCTGGTGAAGAACTACCTCCAGAAGACCAAAGTGAATGTTATTGACTGTCCCGCACAAACTCCTGACTTAAATCCCGTTGAAAATCTTTGGGGCGAACTGAAGAAGAAGGTCCATGCCAGAAGGCCATCAAATCTGGAGGAGCTTGAGAGATTTGCCAAAGAAGAATGGACTGGGATTAACAGCATTTGGGAAATACCTTTAAAAAATGATAGGGGGGGCTAATAATTTCAACCTCAACTGTATGTGACACTGATGTGTACTAGAAAAGCTCCCCACATCCTCACATCCTTCAGGGACATAGAATGAAAAATGATAGAAAACAGAAATTACCTGAAGATGCAAACCACTGAGTTATGGATGGATGGTTGGTTGGTGGATTGACTGATTTTTTTCTGTCTTTCAGGTAGAGGAGATAATGAAAGACTCAAGTCTTTCCCGATACTTCAACTACACCACTGTCTTTGCCTTTGGGTATGTGAGTTACACTTTTTCTCTGCTTTAGTTATAACTGCGGATTTATGGACACACACAGTGTATAGTGGCTGTCATCTTGGAATCCTGAAATCAAGGTTTGTGCGAGTGATCTGTGTTTTTTTGACAGCTCCCTCAAAATGGACAAACAGATTAGTTGAGCTACATCACTTGGCAAAGATAAAACTCTCCCTCTATACATACAATGCTCAGAGTTTAATCCACGGTTTGAAATGCAACTGTACATAAGATGAAATTATGATTTTGCTGTACACTGACATCACTGTTGGGCGACGTCACATGAAAACTGATGAAAGTGTAATTTTTCTGCCTGTTAAATGTGCAAATACAGCATTTGGTGTTTCTCTTTTTTTCTAAAGGGAGGGGAGTGTTGTGGCTCACTTCTGGATAGTGATGTCCGTGCCAAGCAGCCATGTTGAGAGGGTCACACTTAAAACAGTCACCACATGCCTGGAGGAAGGCCTGAGGGGATACAGAGGGTCAGTGGAGGAGCAGATGGCCAGCATGAATGGATACGTCCTCCACCTCCCTTCACTCTCTGTCAGTGGTGAGAGAAAATGAGAAAAGAGGAGCAGTGTGTGGCCAAAGGACACTATAAAACAAGCTTTTCATTATTATTATTATTATTATTATTATACTTACTTTTCATTCATTTTTAACACAAAAGCCACAAATCAGACTTTCTTGAGATAAGTAAAGGTTTGCCCCAATGTTCTATTTTCATACGACATTTTCATATTAAAATCAAAAATATTTAATTTCATAAATGATTTAGCTAACGATATTCAAGCAAAATTACATTTATATGTGGATGACACAATCGTCTATATTGTACATCTGCTCCCTCTGCAGCACATGCGATTGCGGACTTCCAACTGTATCTCAGTTATTACACAAAGAGATTTGAAGGGTGTAACATTTGTTTTAAATAACCAGAAAACAAAGTTTATGATTTTTACCAAAAGATTGCTTGCAAAATTTATTGTGTCCAATGATACACTGATTTAAAATGTGTCCACCTGTAAGTACTTGGGAGTATGGATTGATGAAAAACTTTCATTTAATATACATATTTCTATTTTATTCTATATATTTCACTCAAAATGAAGATTGGCTTTTATTTTGGAAATATATCAGCATTTTATATTTATATATTCAGCATTTTCTTTGGCATGCACCCTCCTCCATCTAAAAAGGATCCTCGATTCAGTGTATAATGCTTTTCTATGTTTAATTTCAAATGCTAATTCTCTCACTCTCCACTCCATTGCTGGACATCATTAACCATTTGTTTTTCATGATCATAGAATAATTTCTAAGAACTCTTAAACTAAAAGCATCCATATCCAGTAATGATTTTAAGAGCATCATAAAGAATGCAGTGAAGGAGAAATGTCATAGTTTTTCTTGAGAGGTCACTGTGCTTGAATAACTGTCATTTTGTTTTATTGTTCATTTTTGTATCATACACGTGTTACAACCAGGCCTAGGGGAAAACCTGATCGCAACTGGAGTGTGGAGACTCCCTCTTCCCAACTCCCAACAAACCACCATTAACACGCTAAAGGAGCAATTTTAAAGGTTTTATTAAAACAAGTACACAAATGTTTGCTGCAGTCTGGCTGAGAGTGGTTAAAGGGAAGTCCACTGCAGCTGGGATGATCAGGCCTCTTATATTGGATCCTCCTGTGCAGGACCAATCGGCTCTCAGGATCCACCTAGACACTCACACACGTCGTTCAATCAAACATGCACACCTGCAGCCCATCACACACTCACATGCAGGAACACACGACCCTGGGGTCATAACACATGTGTTTTATATAGATTTGATTTTGTATGGCTGCTACCTTGGCCAGGTCTCCATTGTTAAAGAGCTTTTTAATGTCAAAGGGACTTCCTTGTTAAATAAAGGTAAATAAAATAAAATAAATTTGCAGCTCCACCTACAATGACCTGTAAACAGTCAAAGTCACCACAGCAAATGCAGACTTTGCAAATTGCAAATTAGCTACAGGCAAATTGCAAATTTAAGGAAGACAGCCCAGTCATCTACTATCATTATCATAAACTACAGTATTAATATAATATTATAATAGCACCACAAAAGTAAAATTAGGAGCAAAGTGGGCTTGGAAGTTTGTTGTTTATTTGTTTGCTTGATTTTATAATTGTAATAAATGCAATACAAACACCTCCTTTCTCTTTTAAAGTCAGATGGCCACTCCAAAGCACAAATTCAGTCCATCAATATACAAAGCCATGGCTAGAATCGGAAGGAAAACACCAAAAAGATATTTCAATATGTCAATAAAACTACCTTAAAAAAAAAAAAAATTAAGATCTCATGAAACTAGTTCAGGTCTGACTCAGTCTGTCTTTTTTGGCATTGTTTTCCAAAGACTGTTACCACTACCAGGAGGTGGTGTCCAGAGGTCCCATGGCTCTACGTGGCCCCGACACACAGCACTCCTCCTGCCTGTGGCACCTCCAGGCTGCTCCTGGCTCCCAGCTGGAGCTCCAGATGGAGTGGCTGCTGCCGCAGTGCCAGGACAGGCTGGTGGTGTACAATTCCCTCACTCCCACAAAGAATCATCTCATCACGCTGTGAGTTTCTCCCACAGTGAAACTGTGCAGTGACCTACATTGTTTGCATCCGATTAAAAATGTACCCATTTTACGTCCATCTTTTCTTCTGTCCTCCCAGAGTGTTTGGCTGTAGTAGACATGAACGTGTGGTCAGTGTCCTGTCTTCAGGCGAGTGGATGGCGGTTGTTTGGAAACAGGGTTTCTACAGCTACAGGCACTCGTTCTCCTTGTCTGCACGGGCCTGGGATCATCAGGGTAAGACCAAACCAAACTCTCCCAATACATTTGTTATTTAAAGAAGTGAGAAAAAATGGTTAAATTCAGCTTTAAATTCATATCAAATGTGACAGTGAGCATTGTTACGTGTCAAAAAACACAAGGCAAGAAGGGGACCTGTGGTTCAGTTGTAGAGTGGATTGAATTCCAACTGAAAGTTAGAGGTTCAAGTTCCCAGCTGATATGTGGTTTATGTTCTATTGAGAATAAAATATGGGTTCATGAGATTTGAAGTTGAATGTGTGAATGGCACAACTGTTGCGTGAAACCACTTTGAGTGTAATTTGAGTAATCTAGACTAGAAAAAAAATTATATTTTGTTATATATCTGAAATTGGTCAAAATCACTGCATCAAATATGGGGTGAGGGCGAGCAAAATCAGGTATGATCCATAAGCGATGATTGTTTTGACAATAATTTTTTACTTATTTACTTTACACTTATTATATGAAGAAGATGTTTGCTGTGTACTTCTTCCTTAATGGAAGTAGAATATGTGTTGTTTGGTTACAGCTAGGTGTTACCTTAGCAACTGTTAAGTTAAGAACATCTTAGATTAAAGGTGTCAGTAACACTATATCTGATTGATATACTGGTGTGTAACACAAGAAGTATTATGGAGTCATCCCTATTCTTAGCAATATCTCATGAAGCCACAGCAGAATGACACTTCATAGCGTGCATTGCAATCTTTTGCAGAACCAGAAGGGGCAAAAAGTCCAAAATTGAACAAAACAATGCAGGGTTCAGTAAAGACAGGCTCATGAAGGGCAAAGTCAAACACTTTACAAATGTTGTAAACACTGAAAAGAACACAAAGGAAATGACTAGAAGGCAGAGAGGAGAATATATACTGTGATCTGAGTGGATAATGAGAAACAGATGGAAAACAATCAGGGAGTGGCAATCAATGTGGCAGGAGTGCAGGTGGAACTGGAAGGAAAAGTGATCAAAAAAAGGTGATTCATGTTAGACAAATGGGAAACAACAGGAAGTGAAAAACTCAAATGAAATAAGATACAAAATAGATTGAGCAAAGTGAACAACATACACAGGGAGGACTATAGAATAAGGTCATATACACATGTGGGTAGGTATTTTAGAAAACAGAGGCTTTCCTCCTATGGTTTTAAAACCCACACATGTCAAGTTCCCAAAAAACATCTACATCAGGATGAAATCACAAAAAACACTGTCAACCATAGCTGTAACACCACATTGGCCAGTCAGAAGAAAGATCATCAATGTAGACATGCTAAAAGTCCAGTTAACTGCACTAACACTTGCACAAGTTAAGCCATGTCCGTTGCCATCACAACATTACACACTGACATAAAACTGAGGAGACACTGGTACATAGTGTGAACTTACCTGCCAATAACTCACTTTTCCCTGTCCACACATAAACACTGTGAACAGACATTGTGAAAATCTTCCCCTTGGCAGGAGATTTTTTTTTAACACATAGATTGCATGTGTATGAAAGGCTAAAAAACACAGAGAAAAAGCTTCAATACTCATCAAACATGTGGACTGGGTCTAAGACAACACCAGTAAGTGCAATAAATATAATGCACGAGTAGAACAAAACACCAAAATGACAAGAGGATAAATGACGTACTTGTTTTCCACAGAATGTAACTCCATTATTGTCCTGAAGGCTGTATCTGGAATCCAGGGAGCACTGAGGACACCCTTTTTCCCAAGCTACTACCCTCCTGACACCAACTGTACCTGGACCTTTATTGTAAGAGATTTCTTCTTATGGCTTACGTTTCCTGATAGACCAAGAGATTTATTTGTAGCATAGCTTTTATAAGAGTTGCATGTTGTTGTTCTTTGTCATATTTTTGTATTGACTGTCCTGCATGTGTAATTAGATGCCCATTGAAGGGATGGGCTTGTCTCTGGAGTTTGAGGGCTACAGACTGAGCACAGCCAGCAGTGATAAGGCCTGTACTCAGGGACAATGGGTCATCCAGGACCGCAGGTGAGTTCTGCCACAGAAAAGTTAAAAGTCAAGTCTGATTACTCCTTAGTTGTTGAGTGGTCGTTATTCGGACCCTCGAAGGGACTGAATGAGTTCAGCTCATGATAGAGAAAATCAAGGAGGGTCAACTCCAGCTGCTCAAGTTTCCGATTATTAGAAAACAAAATCAAAGTGTGTTTTAATTAGGTATTTTAATCAGGACAGATTTAGGCCCGTGTCATACTTTCTGCATCCACAGGGAGCAACTTGACATGTCTGCATGAAGGACTTCATCTTCATTTTTATGTCCCTATCTTCTTTGAAGTTGAGTTGTATGGGTACGTGTATGGGTACGCGTATGGGTACGTGCCGGACGACCTTCCTAACATAACCTCAAGCAAGCGTAGATGATCACCGTCGTAGTTGTCTCTTTTTACCAAAAAAAAAAAAAAGTGTTCCACGAACTGACGTGTACTTGTGTGTAGCCCCTCACTGTCATGCAGTCATTTCCTCCTCCTCGCTTCCCCTGACAAGGGTTTTCTCTGCTTCTTTTTCGCCAGCTCTGCAATGATTGAATGTTTAAAATGATGCTATCGCTGCCTTGCCCTTATAGTCGATACTTGGTACAGTTTCTCACAAGACCCGAGAGTTCGGGAGACTTCCTGGTTTTGAGGACTCTTTGTCGGTGGGCCTGATCTCAAAAAGCTGGTTTACCACAAACACGTGGTGGTGGGGGGGGGGGGGGGGGGGGGGGGGGGGGGGGGGGGGGTTGAGACAGTCTCCAGTGTCTCCCTGCAAGCCATGTAACCATCACAATGACTCTGAAGCTCTTTAATTAGGGTAAAAAACCCGCATTGCTCTGCTTTGAGTTTGACAGTAACGATGTGATTGGCTAATTGAAATTGTTGTAAAATCTGATTGTATTACCAAAGGCGCCCAATATCAGCTAATTAGAAACAAGAGGGAATGAATGAATGAGTTGTGACTGAAATGAAAAGCCAAGCTTAGAAATCCAACTCATTGGAATTACAAATTCACAAGATAATGTATTCTAATAATGAACCTGCATGTAATTACACCTTTGTTGCATGACATGTAACCAAACAGACTTCACATTGCAGTTTTCCTAAAACGATACTCAAAACCAAAAAACAAACTGCATTTTGCACAGGTGCAAAGGCTCGGGACTAAGAATAACTGAAAACTTCACCACACCACAACCTCTATATATAAACATTTAATATGCACAGACCTTCTTACTTTTACAGGGAATGAGTGACATTGTTAAATAGACATAATAACATACTTTCATAAAAACTGACTGATTACATTATGGGGACTTGATTCTTGTCCCTGTAAGGAAGACAAGTCCCCATAATGTGGCTAAGTAAAAGGATTAAGGATACCCACAACATAAAGAATACCAGGTATACACACATACAGCCAAAACACTATCCTTAATCGACCATAACCACTGACCTGAACCTAACCACAATTCAAAACTTATAGCACTAAACTTAACCTGTTAAAAAATGAGGACCAGGTTTTGGTCTCCATGAGGACTGGAGATCCTGACAAGGTCATGTTTTATATCCGTAAAGGTCTTTAAAAGTACACACACACATGCAGCGTGCTTTGCACAGCATTTATAGTGAGGACACTTGGCCTGTTACCCTAACCTTAACCATTACAACTAAATGCCTAAACCTAAACCTTAAACTGAGTCTTAACCCTCAAAAATCCCTTGAGAAATGGGGTGTCTCTGTAAAACTGTTGACCTGGTGCCTGGTGTGATGTATAAACAGAATTAAGTTCATGTCCACATCATCCCACTATTGTATTCTAGCCTGAACAAGAGGGGGCAGCAACATCCCATATGTGTCCTTGTTTCCCTCTCTATAAGCTTTGTACTCATTCTTGTGCGTTTCATCCATGTTTACTGTTGGTTTGTTTTTTTTCTCTGTAGGCAAACATACTATAACTGTCCATGTGATCTCAGTGTCTCTGTCCCTTTCTCAGACTGTGTGGTACCAGGAGTCTGCAGCCGTACAGCCACCGTCTCTTCCTGATGTCCACAACGGCCACGGTGGTCATGACGTCGGAGGTGTCACTCACAGGGCCAGGCCTTCAGCTGCACTACAGCGTTTTTAACCTCTCAGATCGTAAGCTGAGGATGCAACAGAGAAGCTGCCAAGAAATTAAAATGTTATGTGATGATTATCTAATGTTATTTTTACCTTGTGTTTATATTTGTAGTCACTTATGTGTTTGTGTGTGTGTTTTAGCCTGCCCTGGTCAGTTTTTGTGCAGCATTACCGGCTTGTGTGTTCCTGCCTGTGATGGGATCAAGGACTGTCTGAATGGACTTGATGAGTTGGACTGTGGTATGGATACAGTGCTTTAAAATACAAACAGCAAAATATTAGGTATTTTGAGACATGACACAAGAGGATACTGGTTGGAATTCACCTTGAATATAAATAACGTAACCCAAAGTATAAATGTTTCCAAAACTCTTTCAATTCACAGGAAGTCCCTATTTTTAGTTACGATAACAGACCATTTAATTTTAGTCACCTTTTAATGATGTCATACTGTCTCAGCTGCAAGAGTGAGGATGGAAATATTCTGTGCTACTAGTTAACCAATGTGTTGTCCTTTATTTTATTGTCACTAATGACAACAAGACAACAATTCCCATCAAATGCATTGCAGCCAAACGCATTTACAGATTAACTGCAACTTTCTTCAGGCTTTTCAAAGTAAAAGGAATTGAGGACACTAGGATATAACACTATATACTCATGAGTGAACCAAACCACAATCCTCCACCAAACCACTTGGCCAGTTTTATATAAACAGAGCTATTTAAACAGTTCTGGGGGAATAATATTTAAACATATGTGAGACGAGCTCCTGCTTGTTGTGGATATTTGGCAACTTCAGTTCTCATATTATTCAGCTTTCCCTATGTTGTAGCGCGTTTCCCATCATATTTTAAATAATGCTGCATTTAAGTTGTTTTTCAGTCAGTGTAGACGTTATTTTCTGTGTTTTAATAATGTTACAGGTCTCAGCTTTATTGCTTATCTGTTTGAACCAGTGAATGTAGCTTTCAGTGACACTACAAACAAAGGATGAACGCTGGCAGGGGAACTGTGGTCACTGTTAGTAGTTAATCTTCATTTTAGTAGAAATTGATGTGGTAATCACTCCTTGTGACACTGATTCTTGTTTAATAGCATTTATCATGTAACTTTGCAAGATTTTTAATTATATTTACAATATGTTGTCTCTATAAACTGTCCACTTCTTATTTACAAGTAATTTTAAAGTGAATAATGCAGACTTCCTTCCCATAATCTGCTTTTAAGAAAGTAACATTATTCTGTTGACGACTTAGTTAAATCAAACTTTCACCGGATAAAACTATTGTGTGTGTGCGTGTCAGTGTGTGTGGCTCAGTACCCGTGTCCAGGTGATAGTCAGTGTGTGGACTACAACAAGGTGTGTGACGAGCACCCGGACTGTCCAGACGGCGCAGACGAGTTGAACTGCACTGAAGGTAACGTATAAGCAGCCTAATAAATGATTCTGCATATTACACACAAAATAGAGATGATGGTGGGCGAAGAAATATGGTCAAGCTCACACTGGTTATGGCTGTAGCACGAGTTTAAACACACAGAACAATCAGTGCTGTTTATGTTTATGTTTGTTTATGTGTTCAGGTGTGCAGTGCACAGATATGACTTATAAGTGTGCAGATGGAACATGTCTGAAGAAGCCAAACCCAGAGTGTGACTCTGTTGATGACTGTCCGGATGCCTCAGATGAAAAACAGTGTGGTTAGTGGTTCGGCCATACACACACACCCACACACACTTTGAGCCAACATAGAACAGAATACAAGAAAACAAAACCACAAATACTACACTATGTCATTTCTGCAGACAAACCCTTTTGTTTTTTTGTTTTTTTTGATGTTATACATTAAAGTGGTGAGATATTTGATATATTCTGGTTTCCATTGACAAATTAAATCAGAATCTAAGTACTTTTTTTCTTCAAAAAAAAAAGTACTTTGATTCTGATTTAATTTGTCTTTTTGTATTTTAATTTGTATTTTACAAGATTTAATTTGTCTTTGTAAATTATTCCCATGGACTTTAGAATGAATCTGAGACACACCGAATGCAAATAATATAAAAAACAATTAGTTTCAAGGAACAGCAACACTTAATACTACTGTACAATTTTTTTCTACAAAATTTAGCACATAGTTGACCATATTTGCAACTATGTGTGTGTACCTGGTATTCCTTATGTTGTGGGGACCTCAATCTGTTTATCGTCACATTATGGGGACATGTCGTCCTTATGGGGAAAAGAATCACGTCACCCATAACATAAATTACTACATTTTAAGGTGAAGACATGTTTTAACGTTAGGGTAAGTTAAGGCACTAGTAATTGTGGTTAAGATTAGAGTAAGTCTCCAGGAAATGAATGTAGGTTAATGCAATGGCTTCTGAAGTCATGGAAATCTGTGTGTGTGTGTGTGTATTCAGACTGTGGCCTGAGGCAGTTGACCAGTCGTATTGTGGGAGGGACCAATGCCTCAGAGGGGGAGTGGCCATGGCAGGTCAGCCTGCAGGTGCGAGGTGCCCACATTTGTGGAGGGGCACTGATCACCAACCAGTGGGTGGTGTCTGCCGCCCATTGTTTTCATGAAGACCGGTACGTGTAGGAAGAAAAGCAGATGGGGAGGAGGATGCGGTTTGATGAGGGAAGTGTTAGAAAGTGCTTCTAAAACAACAACAACAAAAAAACCCACAACCTGAAGCACTTTTTTGAGCATAAATGAAAAGCCTCCTATAAGCCTTTTGTACTCTATATGGTCAACATTGTTATTGTGTCTTGAAGTATTAGTGACAACAGGGACAAAGATTCTTATCTTATATAGCCTACACTTTTGTCTTTATAGGCAAGAATCAGTCATTAACTATTGATTAAAAGTTTATGTAGAGAAGTGACTAGATATTGGAATTTCATTAAATGAGGAGGTTTTTAAACCGAAGTGCGTAACTTTACAATTTCCCATTTTCTAATTATTTCACATAATACTGAATGAAAGGTCAAGACAGATAGAAGCAAAAGGAGCATAGCCCTTGAAAGTGAGGCAGCTGCAACACTGAAAACAAAAAAAAAAAAACTTTAGAAGTGAATTCTACATCTCAAAAAAAGACCCTGAGCATTCAGCAGTTTGACTTTATAAATTTTTTTTTGCCCCACCCTGCGCTGTCATATACACCCAGACGCTCCCTCAGTTAGGTTTGATGGCAGTGCCTGACAAAGCCTGTGTTCAGATGAAGGATGCAGCTTATAAATAATGTTACATCATTTTGTTTCATGAAAAGAAAACAGAACACCACCACCACCACCAACAAAAGATCACCAAAAATGACGCACTGCAGCTTTAAATGTAAAAATAGAGACGAACTTCAAATGCAAATGCAAAATTATTCGTCATTAGGGACAGAATTTCCCTATTGATCCTCTAACGCAAAACAATTCTTTTTGTTCTTCTCCTGAAGTCTCTACCGTCCATCACTGTGGACAGTCTACCTGGGTAAACACCTCCTCAGTACCAGCATGCCCACAGAGGAGGCGGTGCAAATTCTGCGGATCCATCGGCACAAATACTACAACAACGAGACCTACGACTACGACCTGGCACTCCTGCAGCTGAACCGGTCCACCTCCATGCTCCAGGCTGGACATGCTCGACCCGTCTGCTTGCCCCCGATGAGCCAGAGGCTGGAGCCGGGCCGGCTCTGCTGGGTCACTGGCTGGGGGGCTCTGCATGAGGGAGGTGCGGAGGGAAAGAGGGACAGGAGGGTAAAATGGTGATGGAAGCAGTGTCGGTGGCAGACCGACTGCTAGCTGGTGTGGGTGTCATATTTTTGGCATTATTGCTCAATAATTTCATAATAACCTTTCAGCTGAATGTAAATCACGTGATCTGAGAGAGAATGTTTGTGGCTTTGAGAAAATCTGGCTTCTGATGGGAGACTCTTACAAATCACAGAAGAATTCAGTGAAAGAGGGCTCTCCTAGGTTGTTCTTCTAAGGCGCTGCTGGCACTGGTAACAACTGCATATGCAGCAAAGTAACCTCAGGCAAAGAAACTAAAATAATGATATGATATGGGCACAGAGATAGAGAGATTATCTTGAGTCATCTGTCGCATCTGGTGGAAAAGGTTTTAGAAAGACAGGCCTTCGGACAAAACATTGGTATTTAAAAACCTGGGATGAAACTCAAAAACAAAATATATTTGTGGCAATTCTACCATCTACTGCTTGAACGGATCTAATTTACAGCTTCTGCTTCTGTTTACACCATGTGACATTATTTGTATGCCGCCTCCCTATCTGAAAACAGGCCCTGTCTTGCAATACTATCAGGCCTGAGAGAGGGAGCATTAGTCTGTATACAGCAGCAGAGCAGGGGTGGGTGGGGACAAGAGGCTTTTATCCTGTCAAACTGCTGAACAATCAGGTTTTTTTTAAAGCAATACAATTAATTCCTGAAACTTGTCCTGGGTACTTCTTTTGCGTACGCTTTCTTTGTGTGTCATACTCCAGCCTGTTCGCTGCCATGTCTCTTCAGTACGGTAATGTTGCTGTTGCCTCCCTGGACTCAAATGAAACAAATAATTTCTTGTGTGCAGTGCAGAACTGTGAAAACTTCTGGAGCTGATACATTTTGAGACATTTGCTGAGACATTTGCACTACAGTTTTAAAGGGTAATTTGGTTCCAGTCATAGCCACTATCTGACCAAGGCAGTCCATTTAAATAATATTCCTCCCTCACTTTTTATTGCTACACCAATGCTGCTGGCAAAGAAAGGGACTTTCCTGCATTGCACTGCCTGTTAATCTGTTAGTCTGCCTGTTTTTTAGCCAATCCAGAGAGAATCTGAGAGCAGAGCCATCAGTGCCAAATCCCACTGTCTTTCCATCTGTTGCAATAAATGGAGGACCAACAAGAGTGTTCCTGACCGAGCCATCAGTCTTAGTTATGCAAGGACAAAGTGGGACATAACATTATGTCTTGTAAAACCCCATTTATAATGGCTATGCAGTTTTATAAATATCCACCATTTAAAAGTTGACTTTTATTTGCTGCTTTTGACTTGAGGGTCATTTATAAAGCACATGGTGTCTATGTTAAGTTTTGATGAAAAATTTCCATTACAGGATGAGCATGAAACAGTTTTTTTTTCTGTGGTTTTTGTGTTCTTCAATATCATGCACTATTTTCACAGGAAGTGATCTCACATGACCTTTGCGGTCTTTAAAAAAAAACAACTTTTTTTTTTAAGTAGCATGTTGAAAGCAATTTGCGGCATGTTTTACAAGAAAAGACCTTTTGCAGGATATTCATTTTTTTGGGTTCAAAGTTTTCCTCTTTAGCTGACACTGAAAAGGGAAATCAAAATTTAACAGTAAAGATGAAAGGGACAAGTTTCTCCTCAAAAGTATATATAGTTTTTGCATTGTTTCTGCTGTAAAAAAAAATAAGAAAGAATATATGACAATTCTGTTCTCCTAACCTTTTCCCCTCTGACCTCATCCAGGAAGTGCTACCAATGTTCTTCAGAAGGCGGACATTCGTCTGGTCAGTCAGGAAGACTGTGTTCACTCTTATGGGGAGTTGATTACTCCCAGAATGCTTTGTGCTGGTTACCGCAGCGGAGAGAAAGATGCTTGCCAGGTAATGTATGTAGCAACTCCATTTCAAGGCCCAGTTTCAATTGCAAGATGCACTGTCGTCAATATTCAGTAATGGATTATATGACAATCATGGAACTCTATAGTATCAAAGTGGGAGTCTGGCTGCTGAATAGAGGGCAGTATGTAGATGCTGAACAGCCACATATTTCCAACAGGAGAGGTGGAACATATTACAGCTCCAGTAAAAAGGGTATGACTGGTCTTTTATTTGTTGGGTGGACAGAAACACAACTTCATTTGCTGATATTGCTTTGTATAAAGCGCAGCTGGCAAACTGACTTCCATGAGGTGATAGTACTGTATGTCAGTGTTCTGTTTAGAGGTTGCTGTGCTGCCCTCAAGTGTCCAACATGAATAAGTCTCCAGATGATACCCATATCATTTCACTCCACATAATATAGTTCATTAAAATGTAACTATATATACAGTGATTTACTTGGGACTGGTGTGTAAGTGCAATTACAGTAGACTTTTTGTTGAAAACAGCCCTAGTATATTTTCTGTCCATTTTCATTATCCTGAAAGAAGGGGTGCCTCTTTATGGGAGATTATTGTTCCCCATAAACACATAAAATGAAATTTCAAGCCAGATATTGATTTAGTAGCCTTGTCAACAGTGTTGTGAAGTTAACATTGTGCAGATGAGTCATCAATATCTAACCACCTCCCTTTTCAACACTGCCTGTCTGTGGCAGGGAGACTCTGGTGGTCCCTTGGTCTGCCAGGAGCCATCTGGTCGCTGGTTCCTGGCCGGGGTGGTGAGCTGGGGCAGCGGATGCGGGCGTCCAAACTACTATGGGGTCTACACTCACATCCCCAGACTCACGGACTGGATCAAGCAGGTCATCAGCACCTCCTGAGTCACTGAGGATCATCATCATCATCCCAGTGCAAAATAAAACATCTGAATAAATGGGGACAATAGGCACAATCAGATGGTTTTACGTAACATCTCAAGCAAATAGCAAAGTGGCAGGTTTTATGTTGAATCTGCAAAACTATGTACGGTAAAAGAAACTAAAATTAAAATAAACTGAATAAAATCATAGCTAAAGCTGCAGTGCATAACTTTTGGCTATTGTTAGTATTCTTCATCTGTTTCCTCTTCAGGAACAGAAACAATTTAACCTTACTTGTTTGCTGTGTTCTTCATCTGAACACGGACATTTATCCTGTCAAACTGCTGCATGAATGGGTTTTTTTTTTGAGTAGAAGAATACACCTCGGAAAGTTTTTGTGGGCTCTTCATTGTGCCGTCTCGCTCTACTAGCCGAGTTTTGCTGTGGCCTCCATCTGTCCTGACACACAACAAATCATTTCCTGTGTAGAGCGTGGGAACATCACAGGGAGGCGTAAGACTTAAATATCACAAAACTGACTAACCCCTAACCCTAACTTGAATACTTTAATAGGAATTAAATTAAATTACAAATCAATGAGGAATGTTTCTCAGGAGAGTTGGAAATGTCATGATCATGTACCGTGAAAGCATAGATGGAGGTATTTAGAAAAGGTGTGAACATTCACCATCTTTTGTTTCCACACAGCCATCTATTATATTACATTTAACTAGTCTACCTCCAACAAGTCCAATGTCCAACAATAATGTATTTGTTGCAAATTTTATTGGTTTCCTTATTTAGTTCATGTCCTGCCCCTCCACAAAATAACATGGAAATTTGTTTAGGTAGATAAATGCTACTTCTTTAAAATTATGTTTTTCTCAGCCACAAGTTGACTGGTTCTTCCAGATGAATGTTTACACCAAATGTCTCAGCAATCATCAAACTATGAACCTCATACTGTAGAAGAGGACAATAATCTGGTCTATCCAGAGTCAATTGGATTCACCTGTTCTTCTTCTTTTGGCTTCTCCCTTTATGGGTTGCCACAGCACATAATCTGCCACCATCTTGTCCCGTTCCTTGTGTCCTCTTCTGTTACACCAACTGTCCTCATGTCCTCCTTAATGACATCCACGAATCTTCACTATGGTCCTCCTCTTTTCCTCCTGCCCGGCAGCTCCATCTTCAACATCCTTTGTCCAGTATGATCACTGTCCCTCCTGTGAACGTGACCAGGCCATCTCAACCTTGCCTTCCTTACTTTACTTCCAAACTGTTTGACCTGAGCTGTCCATTGAATATGCTCATTTCAAATCCCGTGCATCCCGGTCCCTCACAACAAAAATCTCAGCATGTTCAGCTCCTCAGTGGGATACACCTGTAAATCTAGTTCAGCAGCTGTATAGCAATTTCATTGAGCTGTTACAGTATGTACAGTGTTTAGGAGAAAGGAACTGACTGATATCACTGCTATGCATATTTATAGGCCACTTTATTTTCAGTTTCTGAAAGATTCCTCCCTTTTGTGGAAATACATGTGCCTACACCCAAAGTAACAGTTCATCTCCTCAAAGTGTCTGATTTCACAAGACGCTTTTGCAGGTTTGCAGACATAACATTTAATGCCGTTTTCAAACCATAAGTGCTTACCTCTGGGGTTTAGTAACCATTTCATTATAAATCCAAAGAGATGTAATTTTACATTTCATCTTATGTTATTAACATTCACAACAGCAGCACTATTCTCAAGGTTACTAAGAGCTGGTATTGCAGTGGCATCTTTCCCTGGGGCTATATGCTTGTGATTCATTAAGTAAACAAAACTGGGATGTGTAGAAAATGAAATCTGTTTGACTAATTTGCTCTAGAAATGAGCCCCAAATCCTCTTGAGATGCTTCAAAATTTCCATTTTCGGTGTAATTAGTATTTTATTAGGCTGTAAACCATAACGACTGTCATGCTCTGCGAAGCATAACAACAGAGCTCTGGGGCCACAGAAATCATCCATCATGTTGCTTGACACAGAAATGTTGAATGCTTATTAATGATGACCTTCTGTTTTCTGTAGAGAGTTGTGACACATACTGTGACTGACAACAAAATGTCTCTCTTTATACAACACAACAGCTGAAATTGTGTCAATTTTGTTGTTAAAACTGATTACACAAGTCAAAGTTTATTTATATAGGCTGTTTAAAACTACCACAGTTGACAAGAGTCAAACTAGAGTGCCAAACTATTATAAAATATAAGTTAAAATGACACAAATGAAATCATAAATGAAAACCATGAATATGAGAAAAGTAAAGTATTACACAGGTTAAGGGTTAGAAAAATAACATGATCCACATTAATATTTGTCCCAATAAGTGCATTATGCCAGTACAATGAAAAGAATATGGCTCCTTCTGTATTTGAAATATTTTTTTATTAAATCTGGCACAACACATCTTTTGTTGGAAATTTTTTATTGCCTTCTGACATTAAATTACCCAGACCACAGCTGAAGGAATGTCCCTATAAGCCTGCCATTACCTGCTGCACAGACTTTTTTGTTTTTTCTTTTTTGTTTACAGTGCAAGTAACCCAGGTGGGACACCCACAGTCCCTAACTGATACCTTGTCCATTAGGCCACTGGGTCCATGTCAGACCTCTTACCTAAAAAAAGGAAGCTGCTGGGTTTGGCTCTAGCTCCCACTGAATCCCTCAAAAGAGAAACAAAAGAGAAGAAATGAATGAGTTTACTTCAGCCTTCTCTACAGTTTAAGTTTAAATTTAATCTATCCCACTTCACAGCAGTGAGCCATGACTGCTCAAATGTATCATATAACAAGCATGAATCCTAGCAGCCCATGAGGGGATGACTGGACTTTGTGCAATGAGAGAAAACTACTCTCAAAAAAGAATGAGGCCAAGTATGAAAACGCCCTAATTGAATTAAAGTAGGCCATAGAGCAATGCCAAATAGCCTCTCTGACCTCAAAACCTGGACCAAGTGCATTTCATTTCACTGGAACATACTTCACATTGCACAACTGATCAGCCATAACCAAACAGTTTGATTGTGGCTGTAACATTTAGGAGGGTTTATTTATTAGCCACAAGTCTGTTTGTAGAAGTGTATAAATGCTTTAAAATACAAATAATTTGGTTTTTGAAGCCTCAAAATATAAGCCTTCTATACTGGATGTACTTTAGGATCTTGCGTTGAAACGTTTCTACAGTGGCCCAAATGGACAAATCACCCAGACTGTGTGTTTCTCATTTTAAAGCAGAAGCTCACGACACAAATGAAGAAACCCCTCATAAACCCAATGTATAAACCAAAGCAAGAGGAAATGACAGAGCGAGTGGAAGAGTGAACAGAGTTCATTTTGATTTAGTTTTAGTTATAGTTTTTCAACTTAAATGCTCACTTTACTTTTTGATTGAGATGTGTTACTTTGGTCTAAATATCATATTTTAGTTGACTGAATCCACAGTAGATTTAGGAGACAAAAATCCACCGTTTTTTTTTTTTTTTGTTACATTTGTTTCAATTTGAATACAGTGAACTCTTGCCTTTGCAGCAAGAGGTCCCGGGTTCACAACTCAGTTGGAACAAGGGGCCTTCTTGCAAGGAGTTTGCATGTTCTCCCCGTGCGTGGGTTCTCACCGGGTACTCCGGCTTCCTCCCACAGTCCAAAAACATGCAGATTTGGGGACTAGGTTAATTGGACACTCTAAATTGCCCGTAGGTATGAATGTGAGAGTGAATGGTTGTCTGTCTCTATGTGGCTGGAGATAGGCACCAGCGCCCCCCGCAACTCTTAGTGGACAAAGCGCTAGAAAATGAGTGAGAGAGAGAGAGTGAGTGAATACAGTGAACACTACACTTGGACTTATTTTCAGCATGTCAGTTGGTATTTATATTTAAAATCTAACATTTGCAACATTGGTTTGAACTATAATTTCAATTTAGCACAACAACTTAGCTGATAAAATAGTGTTAGTGGGTGGAATTTTTTGTGATGCCTTTTTTCCTTTGATTTTGGCTCCGAATGATTTACAAAAAGGATTTTGACTTCTGTAACATTGTTTGTGAAATTCAACCATATATTGTCTCTTCTCTTTCTTCCTACCGTGGTCATTTCGCGTTCCACATGTGTCCTCCTTAGTGTTGACATCAGGGTAGATCGACTTCCGTAGCTCACAAAGAGATTCGTTCTGCCTGGATCTCTTCTTATTATTATACTCTTCACAATTCATCCCTCCAAAACATTTTGGTCTAGTTTATATTTGTTGCCAAAAGTGTCAGTAGATTTCCGCATAGTTTTTTTGTTATATCAACTTTGTTCTTATTTAGTTAACCTCTCATTTTGATGAACATTTTACACTGTAGTTTATGTCAACAAAATTAACACTGGTTGTGAAAGAGTGTTTCCTTTCTGGTATGTGAAGGCCACTCTAGTTCACTCACACAGACAGTGTGTTCTCCTCGACTTGATTGATGCACACATTTGCTTTTACAACATTGGACATGTTCAAAAACTCACAGCTGGAGAGTGGTAATAAACACCACAAAATATTGTGATCACACTTTACATCAAAAATGCAGTTATGCCTTATGAAGATGTGCTTGTGTATGTGCATTGATGTATCTTTGTCCACAGCAACATGGAATCCTCTTAATCTCCATCTAGTAGTTTGCTTGCTGTTCTCACAGCTGTTAGATTAAAATATCTTCACTGCACCCAGTGAACCACTGAACCATGAGGACTGGCCTTGCAGTATGAGCAATGACCCCGTGCACAATAGGATTTACAAACCAATTTTTCAGTGTTTGAAGATAGCTGGGGATACATCATAGATGCGGGCTGAGATGCAGAGCATTTTATCACCCTAACACAGACACAAACGTACAACTCCACTCAGTGAGCCACATTCAAGTCACATGACTTGCTGGCTGTTGAAAAACACAAGCATTTTTTTTTTTTTTACAATATTTATGTAAAATATAAGGAGCAAGAAATATTCCTCTAAATTCATTGATATGGCAACAGTGCAATTTAATTCAAAGGGGGTGTCCCGAGGTCACACAGTTGTAATAGTGATGCAATGATAGATCAGTGGTAGAGCAAGTCATCTTTCAAATGGAAGGATGTGTGTTTGATTCCCAGCTCTGCTAGTCTACATGCTGATGTGTGCCTGGGAAAGTTAGTTTTGAGTCATGGAAGCATTGAGAAATTGGTATTTTTAAAATATTAATACACAGTGAGGTCAAACACTAACTAAAAGACATACTTCATCCATCCATCCAGTTGCTCTCAGTTCTATCAAATAATTTAGAGGTTAATCTGCCCAGCCCTGCAGCAGCAATACTGTCTGAGTTACTTTAAGAAGAGCCATAATACTGTATACTATAAAACTCCAGCATCATTCTCGAACCCCCAAATTGTAAAACAAGGCTTCTCATTACCTGACCGTTTTTATGCAGTAATTTTACAGCCACCTAAAGACAGCTGAATATTTTAACCACATTCATGTGATGTCAGCTCATGTCATTAAAAGTGAGTTCATCACTGCTGGGTACAATTTAAGTGGCAAACCAGTCATGACATCAACCATAAGAATCTGAACACGACTGAAAAAATGAGCTGTGTATTTCGGATATGAAGGGATTAGCTCTGGACATCCGTCATACAGTAAACACATGTGTCAGTCTGAGCTTTTGTGTTGGGAGAACCTCAATCCCTCAATGTTCAATCATTCCTTCACTTGGTCAGTCCTTGTATCACTTGACCTGCGAGTTCAGAGCACCTGAATAAATGCACAGTCAATTCCTGGTTTTCATTAAGCCAGACTGACTATTTCCTGTAATTTGAAAGCCAAAGATGCAGAGACGTTCAACAGTTGGTGACTGCAGAACGCTGAAATTATCTCGAATTCAGTGGAAGCTGTACACGAAGGGATGCAGTCTTTTCCATATTAGGTCATGCTAAATCCCTCAGTCAGGGATAAATAGTAAAATAAGTCATAAAGTCATTGTCAGAAGTTCTACTTGTAAACGTTACCTTACAACAGAGGTCTCTAACTTGTGGCCTGTGGGCCACATATGGCCCTCAAACAAGTGTGTGCAGCCCACCAATTAATATCGTTATGATGAGATATTTCTGTATGTTTCGTTTTTTTTTTTTTTCTTCATTTACCAAATCATTTTGCATCATAAATACTTTTAAATACTAAATATCATTTAATGTCAAAACAAACACTTGTCATCCCATTTATTGTTAGTGTGACATAATGACAGAATATTTTGATAGAATTTTAAGCTCATATTGTCCGTTTCTACTGAATAGTTTTCTGAAAAAGCTACTGACCAGACTAGACACTCAGTGGCCATCAGAACATTTGAGTTTGAGACCCCTGCCATACAAAGGCCAAGTTTTTCCTGCAACAACTGACTGGAAGTTATAGAACTGGCTTATATTTTAGTGGATGCTGTGCAGTAAATGATGCTCTGTGCATATAGTCATTGAGATTAAAATCTGTTGTATGATTCAGCAGCATCTTTGTCCACTAACTGAATGATTTTCAGCCAATACAGGACAGTATAGTACAGGTTATCCATAACTGTTTCATCCCTCCTGATGTTTATATGCCATTTTAGGGGAGTATATGGAATTTATATGGAAGTATATTGGATTCTTTTGTCTCTCCCTCACCCCCCCTCTTTTTCTTTCTCTCCCCCACCTCTCCTCTGTTCCCCCACTTTCCACTCACCCCAACCGGTCAAGACAGATGACCGCACATCTTTGAGTCTGGTTCTCTCAGAGATGTCTTCCTTTCCACTGATGCCTAGTGTTTGCTCATTGTGTGAACTGTCGGGTTTCTTTTCTCTCTGTAATATTGTAAAGGTTTTGGCCTTGTACAGTGCCTTGAGATAATGTTTATTTGTTGTTTGCAATTATTTTGTTTATTTGAGTGTAATTACATTCCTTTTGCTAATTACTTTTTTTGGTGGTTTTTCTTTTATATTCAGCTCACCACAGTTTTGCTGTTTTGTTTATTTACTTTATTTGTGCAATTTATTTGGTTTGGAAATTAGATATGATATTCTTTTGTATTGTTTTTTTTTTTTTTTGGTATTTTGTGTGCAGACTTGCCTCAATTCTTTTTCAGCTTGTTTCCCCAGGAGTTGAGAGTTTAAGGTCATTTAGGCTGTTGTTTTTGAGTGGTGGTGTCTGCATTTTGTGCGCTGTGTTCTCCTCAGTACCGCTTGATCTTCATTCTGGTGCGTGTGGGTGAGTGGGGGTGTGTGCACGGGTGAATCAGGGCGACTCCCTTGGGATCTCCCCCCTCCTTAGCCTTCCTCACCACCCAAAGGTAAGCCTCAGTCCTACAGATCCCTTCCCCCATTTTAGCCATTATATAGTGTTTTAATTACACATTTTCAAATTGGAATAAAGATTGTTGGATGGAACCACATCTCTTGCTCCTTGGTATAAAGTACCTGTGTGTCCTTATTTGGGTAGTTTGATCCTTTTTATCTCCAGTTCACTTTCCCTGGGTTAACATTTCAATGGTGGCATTGTCAGAGTTTTACTGTTGAAAAAAACGTGCAGATTATCCTTTAAAAACCCAACACCCTCGCGCCACATGATGTTAATCAGTTAGTACTGAGATTTTACTGACATCTAGATGTTGTTTCAGTTATGAACAGCAGAACTATGGATGTGGTGTGTGTTCCCTCAGAGTGACACTTCTACGTTCACTATTTCTACTTACAATCCACGTAACTACAATCCACATATAGACACTTCTGTCTTCTGTTGTTTCAGCAAAAATAGCTGCCAGAAATCACATCGCTCATGCAATAGATGTGAATTACACAAAAATGATCCTGCAGCATGTTATTCACAATGTGAACCTCTGGTTATAAGGCCAGTGATTAGTTTGATAACATAAAAGCAGAGTAAGTGGGAGACGGTTTACAAAAGT
The DNA here is from genome assembly GCA_016785285.1 of Brachirus orientalis. Taxonomy (NCBI): domain Eukaryota; kingdom Metazoa; phylum Chordata; class Actinopteri; order Pleuronectiformes; family Soleidae; genus Brachirus; species Brachirus orientalis. The sequence continues at coordinate 2,232,380 of JAFBJR010000145.1, read as the reverse complement.
ATGATTAATGTGTCTGCTCCTTGGAGGATGGACTGGACACCAGAGCAAAACACAGTTTATATGGAACCATTAAAACACAAGTGGAAAAAAAGTGCTCTTCTCTCTCAACTTTTCTCAGTGTTGAAATGCACTGACCCTTTATTGCATTGTTGGTCTCGTCTGTCTCAAATTTGTGACGTTGAACAGAAAACTCCTGTAAAGTGCACTTTACAAGCATCATGTATTTGGCTGCACTGTTCTTTTCCACTGCTGCTGAAGTCGTGAAGCTCACATTCTCTTTTTCCCTCATCCATGGGAAGAATTTAAAAAATGATTATATGAAGCGGATTGTGAAATGTTCATGTTTGCATTAAAACTAAATCTGGCATGATGCGATGCTGTGTCAGAATTTATCCAGTTCATCTGAGGTTAACATTCAGTTTGTATGACACTTGACAAGTGTTAATGTTGGCCTGTGGGTTTGTGCAGGATGAAGAGACAGTGGGTCACTGCAAGTCATTTGAACTCTTATCCTGAGGAATAAATGTCACAGCAATCACTGCTTGTGAGGATGTCACTCTCTGCACAGGAAGAAACAAAACTAATTACCTGACATTGCCATCCATGGGGCCAAAATGTCTGAGCGGATTAAAACAGTTGCCGGCACATTTAAATTTCTCTGGATTGATTAAGGTTAATAACAACTCCAGGACTAATTGCACAGGACTAGTCACACACATGCAAAATTTCAACTTTGATGAACTTTGATTTGTGAATTAGGTGTTTCAACAAATATGAAATGTGCACGCTGCTAAATATTTCTGGGATGTCACAAGTTTTAACTTTAAATTGTTGCAATTAATTACGTCACTGTCATTTACCAAGCTCTATACCAACAACACCCAGAAACACTGACAGATTTTCTCAGCAAGACAATGCCAAGACACATTCTGCACACGTTACAACAGTGATGCTTCGTAGTAACAGAGTGTGGGTACCAGACTGGCCTGCCTACAGTCCACACCTGTCTCCCATTGAAACTGACAGTGGAGACCCCGGACTGTTTAGCAACTGAAGTCATACATGAAGCAAGAATTGGAAAGAATTCCACCTACAAAGCTTCAAAGGTGTGTGTCCTCAGTTTGCAAATGCTTACTGAGTGTTGTTAAAAGGAAAGGTGATGTAAGACAGTAGTAAACATGACCCTGTCCAAGCTGTTTTGGAACCTGTTGCAGGCATCAAATTTAAAAGGATTATTATATTTGCAAAAGAACAATTCATTTATCGGTTTGAACATTATTATCTTGTCTTTCAATTATCTTGTGTTTTCAATGGAATAAGTCAAAAAGGATTTGCAAATAATTGTATTCTATATTTATTGTCAGAATGTCTTGTAGAAGGGGTCTTAAAATGGATTTCATATTAATTGTTAAGTAAAGTTTCTTTCACTTGGTAAAATTCCACAATGCTCTTTTAGAGATTTCTATTAAAACCTTAAGCTGTGGCTACAGTCCTTATTGAGTTAATCTCAGTGAAGCTGTTCTAGTATTACAATTCCAGCTTTTTTTTATGTACAAAATACATAGATCCTTACTTTATGTATCTGCTTTGTTTTTCTCCTTCCCCACCCCCATTGCCATCTCTCCACTGCTCCCTTGGGCTCCTCTCTTTCTCCTTCTCTGCAGTAATGGGTTAAACAGCTGAAGGCTGTGTGTTTTCATTGTGGTTGAGATTTATCTTGGGAGAAGTGGTTACAGTGGGAGAGGAGGCGGATGTGGGAGGAGAGGAGGAGGGAGTGAAGAGGTCCGGCAGGAAATGAGTGAATAAGACATAAAAGAAAGAAGAGGCAAGTCTTTGGAACACATATTTTCTATAGGATAAGTAGAATCTTCAAAAGAGATGAAGTCCAATCCTTTGTCCTGATGATAGCCTTAAAGAACTTTTGCAACTGGACTCAACTCGACTGAAGCATAATTAGAAAGTATCTTATTTCTGACTGTCTCAAAACATATGTACAAAACTTTAGATATTAGATATAGTTGTTTCACGGTATATACTTTGGCCACCAAACTAACACTTATTTTATAATGCAAGCGAATAAGTTGAATAAATCCTCCATAATTTTCTTCTAATGACAATCACCTCAAAGATATTGTATTTCAAAACAGCTGGTATTTAAAAAAACAAACAAACAAACAAACAACAACAAAAAAAACATAGGGAACCTCATCAGTGTGTGACACAACAGCAACATCTGGTGTTTCAGCTGGTTTATTTAACAATAACATCAAGAGGAGGCGCTCCCACCGAAAACACAGTTAAAGCAGAGCAAAGACTGTGTTGGTGGAATCATGTTGCTTCACATATGTTGAGATGTGAAATATGTTCCAGGAAGTCCAGCTGACACAACAGATCCACAAAGCATTTCAGACTTTCTTTAACCAGATGAACTTGCTATGTTTTGCCTGAATTTCCAGCAATGGCATCCACATCCACTTTTTTCAATCTGGAGTTTGTGTTGTTTCACATACAGCAATGGTTGGGCTGCACCAAAAGGCAACCCACTATATCATCACCCACTGTTCTGTTAAGTGTGCAGGATTGACATTTGCATTTGGTCAGGGTCTTGATCTTCTGAAACCAGAAAATACAATTTTTGGATAAGAGGGTGGATCTTATGCTGTGTTTCCATCATGGTAAGGTTTGGTACAGTATGGTACAGTTTGGAATGGCAAAGCCCTGGGTCAGGCTTGCATTTCAAATGATGACATCGAACGTAGCACAACAAACACAAACCCAACAGGCTGTTTTTCTCAACAAGAGTTCAAGCTTTGCATAAGAATAGACAGCAGGCATTGAAGAAACACCAGTCACAAAGGCATGGTGTTTTTCTGTCGCCCAATCAGTTGACTATCGTGGATGGAGCATTGCTGAAGAACTAAAACTTGTGATTGAGAATCAGAAACTGATATTATCAACTGAAGTGATATGTAACATCACTTTCACTGAATTGACATGCATTCAAATTTATTTCTTTTTGCAACCAGTCGATACTGGTATATGGAATACAGGAAAACCATACCTGAGTACTTATTCAATAAATGTCCTTAAAGAAAGTCAGTTAATGAATATATACTGTGCCGTAAAATTAGATATAATCTATTATCAGACGTACTTATGTATTGGAAGAGAAAATACATATGAATGCAAGAATTTTGAAAATCATGAAGTTAATTTATCACCCTGATGTAAAGTATAAACAGGGTTGTCAAAGCTTAATGGGGGGAAAAATAGTAGAAAGAATGTCATTAATTTTGGAAAGGAAGTAAAGTAAAACCGATAGTTGTCAGAAAAATTTAAAACTCAAATTAAGTACAAATGCTGCCCATAAATCCTTGAAGGTCCAGTGCGTAAAAATGAAAAACATCTAATGAAACTGCAGACTCTGAACTGAACCGACTCACCTTTTCCTTGCCAAAGCATATCAGGGTACTATGATGGCCTTTATTTACACAGTAATCTTACACTTTGGCTATTTTATCAGTTTGTGCTGTTGCAGAAACATGGCTGTTAACTATTAATCAAGGCCAAAAATCGAGATTACTTAGACTATCAAGAGCTTCATAATTAAGTCAGTTTATTGCTGTTCTGTGCCAGCCTCTGAACAGGCACTCTGAGCTAATACTCTGAGCTAATACCTGCCCCCCAGAACACAGAGTATCTTGTGATTGGCCAGCTACCAAGTGCATTCCCACTCGCTTGTGATTGGCCAGCTACCAGCTGACTGGCTGTTCCGCGGTGCTGCTTCTTCTTCAGGTTGAATGTTCACGCCCATGACCAGGAGTTGTTGGGGGAGGGTTTGTTGCACGGCAAATGTGCTAGTTACGTAACTAAACTTGACTTTTCAAAACCACTTGCTCCAGCGCAGGTAAACAGAAAAGCCCTTTGTTCTCAGAAGTGGCTGAAGTGTTTATTGTGATGTTTACATACGGGAAGGACACGGGGGGACACTAAAAAACTTCAGAAATTTGATTTTCCAGTGAATGTCCTCTTTAAGTAAGTATCCACATATAGAAACATGCTTATGGATAGCATATTCAGTTATATTCATTTTCTGACAATAAATCTCCTAAATGTTACATTGGCCCTTACAGTACAATAGCGAAGTATCATTACTTGATATGTTACATTAATTGACTGCTGGTAGGTCACCTCTGATGGACATTTCAGAGATTACAGGTTTGAAGCAGAACTTGGAGACTACATCAAATCTTACAGCCTATGGTATGAACATGGATGAACATTGAGCTGTATCACTCTTTTCAGATAGAGGATTTTTTTTCAAGCACTATTATGGCATTTTCAGCCTTGAAATATAGACTTCAAAAGATGTGTTCTTGCCCCCCTGAAATGGGACACCACATGTGTATTTATACCCTGGTTAATGGGGATCAGGTGTGTCTTTTTTTTCCAGCTGAAATGCTCATGGCTCTCTGGTGGCTAGCACCAAGCCCCATATCACTGGAGAGGGAAAAAAATGAAAGAAAGTGCAAAGCAGCAGAGTCAAAACTAACAAGAGAAAATGAGGAATGTCTGCTTTTTTGAAAACTTTGAAGTAGAGTACTTGTATAGAGGTTTGCCCTAAGTCAAGGAAACAGATATAAACACCAAAATCAAATGTATAACCTGAATGTATACACACACAGAGACATATATATATACTGACAGACACACATGTGACTCATTATCAAATGACACAATGAAATACAATAATGAAAGCCTTACAGTACATGGACAAAAGTATTCAGATGCCTTGCCATTACACTAACAGGAACTTTAATAATGTATTCAAATACAACCCCAATTCCAAAAAAGTTGGGCCATTGTGTAAAATTTAAATTGAAACAGAATACAATGATTTGCATAGCACATAAAACCATATTTTATTCCCAATGGAACATATCAAATGTTAAAACTGATACATTTCACCATTTCATGAAAAACTAGCCCTCAGAGAGCGCAGACATCCACCAAGCAATGAGAAAAGAGTGCTTCAAAAAATTCCTGGATCGAGGTGGCGATCCGTAAGGTAGTAGGACATGCACACAATGTAGAATGTAGTGCTGCATGTTTGTCATGTGATCAGGCTTTTCAGCGAGCAGTTCAGCAAATAATGATAAACACATTCTTGTATCCAGACAGTGTTTCGGAGCACCAAAATCTAATCATCTGTTCCTTGTCCCATTACATTACCTTTTTCGAAAGTTTAATCAAAATCCATCCATAACTTTTTGAGTTGTTTTGCTAACACACATACAGACAGGTGGACAAACAGACAGGCAGACAGACAGACAGACAGATCAACACTTGGGAAAACATAACCTCCTTGGTGGAGGTAATAAAAAACAATTAGAGGAGCATTTTAGAGGAACTGATTAATTTAATTGGCAACGTGTCAGTAACATGACAGGGCAGAAGTTCACCAGTCTGTGAGAAACTGCAATTAAAAATTGTGTGGAACAATTTCAGAAAAATGTTCCTCAAAGTAAAATTGCTGACTTTGAAGATCCCACCATCTGCAGTGTAGGAGGAATCTCTGTGTGCAAGGGGAATAACCCAAGGTCAAAACTGGATGCTTGTGATCTTCAGGCACTGCATTAATAACAGTCAAGATTCTCCACTGGAAATCACTGAATGGGCTCAGGAACACTTCCAGAAATCACTGTCTGTGAACACAGTTCACTGTGCAATCCAAAAATGTCAGTTAAAGCTGCATCATACAAAGAAGAGGCCATATGTGAACACAATCCAGAAATGCTGCCGTCTTCTCTGGACCAAAGATCATTTAAAATGGCCTGAGGCAAAATGAAAAACTGTTATGTGGTCAGATGAATCAACATTTGAAATTCTTTTTGGAAACCGTGGACATCATGTCCTATAGAGGACAGACTAAAGACAAGAGAGACCATCTAGCTTGTTATCAGTGGACAGTTCAAAAGCCTGCATCTCTGATGGTATAGGGTTGCATTAGTGTCTATGGTGTGGGCAGCTTACACATCTGGAAAAGGACCATCAATGCTGAAAAGTACATAGAGGTTTTAGAGCAACATATGCTCCCATCTAGACAACATCTCTTTCAGGGAAGACCTTGCATATTTCAGCAAGACAATGCTAAACCACATACTGCATCCATCACAACAGCATGGCTTCACAGGAGAAGAGTCTGGGTGCTAAACTGTCCTGCCTGCAGTCCAGACCTTTCACCAATAGAAAACATTTGAAGCATCATGAAATGAAAAGTGGAGCAACAAAAGGCCCAGGACTGTTGAGCAGCTAGAATCCAGCATCAGACAAGAATAGGACAACATTCCTTTACTAAAACTCCAGCAACTGGTCTCTTCACTTCCCAGACGTTTACAGACAGTTGTGAAAAGAAGAGGGGATGCTACATAATAGTAGACATCACCCTGTTCCAATTTTTTTGAGATGTGAAACTGATTTTTGATTGATGATCTTTGATTAAATATCTGAAACTGATATTTAATCAAAGATTTGAAACCTGCCTGCAGTTTAACAACAGACAGAGGGAAAAAAACGGAGGAGGAAAGACTAAAGGACTTAGATGTAAACACACCAATTTAGATTAGAAGAGAATCTTTATGTCAAATATTTTCCATTGACTGTATCAGGTTGTTGTTATAAAAGCTCACTTTTTCTGGGTCAATCTGTTGTGTAGAGTGGGCGGCAGTGGACGTGATCGTGGGATTATATGAGAAATTAGGAGCAGATAGATATTTGGAAGAAAACTATTAGTGAAAGGAAGAAAGAACCAATACTGCTGCATTATAATTTGAGAAGGCAAAGTACTCTTGCTCTCATACAGAGGAAAAGGAAAGAAGCAGCTAGTCCCTGTTACTTTGATTTTTTTGGTGTGAATATATAATGCTACTCAAGAAGTGTTGTTACAACACAATGCACAGCCTTTTCAGCTGCAGCTCAGTGGTGTAGCAGCTCTATATGCCATATGCGTCCCTGGACAGCTGTGTCAGTAGCATATGAATGGGTATAATAGATGTGACACTGATGGTAAAAACCATATTTGGACCTTATGTGCAATAGAAACCTGAGTAATATATCTCTTTTTCACTAAGAGTGTTTTAATATGTATTTAGTGAAGATTGAGTAGATTGAGTAGTACATGTGTGTCTGTAGAAATACTGTATACTTATGCTTTAAGCTTCTTTTCATGCTTGTGAGGAAATTATTAATTATTTAGTATCATATAAGGCATAAAAAACAACCAGGAGATTTGGGGGTGTACCTTGGGGGTTTCATCTATCATTACGAAGCAACTAAAACCTGGGAGCTGCAGAGATGACAGACATTGCTGCATCCTCAGCAGAAAAAAGCACAGCAACTGTGCTGCTTGATCAATATGTGGGAAAAAACAAACAAACACCGTGTTAATCCTCTCCTTCACCCACAGAATCAGGAGCATTGTGTGGGTAATGGTGGTCTACTGTTTATTACAGAGTCAACAAAAACTAGTTTGACCTTAGTATCTTTGGCCTGCGTATCAAAAGACACCTAAAAAGCTCTTGCTGCATTTGAGAAAGTTGAGGTATTTTTGATCTAAACGCAATGCATCTCCACTGAAAATAACACATTGGCCTTACTGAGCATTCCTTCATTGCACTGTAAATGGTTGAAAGAGTGTAGGAAGAATGTATTCTGAATGGTTCTGAGAAACATTCAAAATAGAGTGAACAGAAAAAAAACTGTGTGAATGATATACCACAGCAAATGGAAGAAGGCATAGTTCATCAAAAAGAGAAATAAAAAGGAGATGGGGATGTGACAGAGGATAAGTAGGAGGGAAGAGGATTCAAAGTTACTTGACAAAGGATATGAAACATCAGAAGTGAAGAAGATATGGGAATGAAACAGAGAAACTGGAAATGACCTCCAAAGTCACATGACGGAAAATTCCATTAAGGCAAGCTGTCAAGTAGACAGCATGACTGGGACATGAAAAGACCTATATGATGTGAGGGAAAGGGGATGGAGAGCGAAGAGGACAGGAGATGACAGACGGATCGAGGGGGAGAAAATTGGATTGAAAAAGCAAGGAAGATGTTAAAGTAAAAATGGAGAAAATGCTGGGTAATAAAGACTGTAAAAAAGAAAGACCAAAACATCAAATGTGAAGGTGCTATAAGTTAGAGGAAACTCAGTTTTTTTTTTTTTTGCTCTTGGACATCATTAGATCCTAATTAGATCATTTAGCTTTGAAACAGTCCACATTTTCCTGTAGGAGCTGCTCAGAACCGCAGCCTACTGTATATAAAAACACTACAGAAGACCCATGATGATATTTTATTGTTTAACATAGGTTAAAAGGTGCTCTGACTTTTTAACTTGAGGGAAGAATCTTTATCTGCCCTGTATCTTTATTAAAATGTGCAGTATATTCTCATATGAATTTCAGTGAATTAAAACTAAAGTGAACAGTGAATGCACTGATGCCATTTATTCAGATTTAGCCTGGTACGACAGTGTTGTAGCAGATCCATAGTTTCTGTAACTGACTCATAAATGCACATTTAGTGGAGAAATGGGGACCACAACAATCCAAGTGTTGCCCTCCTTACCCTTTAAAAGTCAGGTTACAGTTGTACCCCACTATTCAATTCATCGGGGCAACACTATCTAATGTAGTACGGAGTGACGCGCTGCACTATCAACAAGATTATCTGTTTATTTCTTTAATTTGTTTGTAGATACCACAACACAAGACATTACAATTGCATGTAAACTGATTGGTTGGACTGGAAAAAAAATAGTCATCTTTCTGGAAGAGCTGCTTTCTGACCGAAGAATTAGGCCAGCTGGTGTACAACTAGCTGTTCCCTACAACAATTCCCCACAAATTTTGGTCCTTCTAACCGGATTGTACCTCTGCTGCGTCATGGCTACTTCTAGAGATGTTCAGGATGAAGCCCATCTGTCTGATCCTCGTCCTATTTGGAGTTGGCATCCACCAGCCTACTTAGAAGACTACGTGCTCAGTCATCCACATCAGTATATCCCTGCCACTGGTGATGCGCCATCGACAGAGAGGGAAGTTGCACAGGGTAAACATGAACCTAGCCACGATACGTTTCAGCAGCACCTCCTGGAGCTCCTTACAAAGACCATGAGCTGCTCGACCACCAAGAAGAGCGATGGAGAAACCTAAGCATGCAGCTTAAAGAGCTTAAGATAGTAATGAAGGATGTAAGGAAAATGTCTCCCCATGTCCTCTGAAGATTTATCCCAGCAACCCAAGATTATCCCCTCTCCAAGAGTACAGCAGTAGACTGTCAGTTGCTTGATCAACTGTCTACTCACCAGAGAAAATTCACCTTGACCCTCTTTCCCAGCCATTAAGGACCAAGCCACCTGCGCATACTTATGTGAGGGATCTGATATATCTGATATATCCATTCATATATCCATTCAGAGCCTTCTGAGTCAGTGTCTCCACCAGCTGTAGAGGAATCACACCAGCTTTTGGTTACTCTTACCATGCAGGCGGATCCGCAACTAGGAGAGTTAAGGCTTCATTCCCCTGGAGTGCCCTGTTCTGTATTCAAGGTCATCACAGTGTACACCAGAGTGATCATCACAAGGGTACTACCTATGTGTGCAGCCTTTGCCAGTGCAGCAGCCACCCATGCAGCCTCCAACAACCCATCCACTTCCAGTCCAGCACAACCGCTACCAGTTCAGCCCCCACCGATGCAACCAGTGCTTGGGGAACCTCCACCTGCACAGCCACAGTATCCACGATACTCCGCACCTCATGCAACAGGGTATCAAATGTATTCACTGCCACCACCTAACCAACCCTCTGGACCTCACCACTGGTACTCATCACTATCCAGCACCTCCTCTCTTTGTCTCAGTTGGTACTGAACCCGCGGGCCTGATGGAGATGGTAATCACTTCATCATAATTTTGAGTTGCCTTTGGTAATGGAGTCATTCTTGTAGTTATGTCTAAGTCCTTACGATAAATGTGGAGATGTCCTGTCCTTTGCTACACTCGCATGGCACATTCACGACGAATGCAAAATCTTTCCACGCCAGTGATTTCAGATAAGCGGGGGGATGTTCAAGTTTGGTCGATGTGTCACCCAAATGAAGAGTAATAGTAACCACTGGGTTACTATTGGTTAGCAGCAGCTTCAGGTTAGCAGGAAGAACGATATTCGATTTACACTTGAGATCGTGACACCCCCAGTGTACAGTGTCCACAACACTGCTAGTAATTATAACTCGACGTTTGTTCTGCTTAGGCCTAGTCGACGTACTTCAAACAACTTAAGGCACATGAAACAGTATGTAGTGTCGTAACAAACAAGGGCGCATCGGCAGCAGGAGACATTAACCTATCAACTTAGCTTCCTTCCTGAACAGAATTTTGCACTTTTAATAAGCCATGTCTATTTAGGGTGAATTTCAAAAACTTTCAAGGGCCTTGAAAATGTCAAGGACCTGTGGGAACCCTGAAGGGAGGTGTAACATTTGGCATGATACAAATTAGTGTAATGGAACTCACATTCCCTCCTGCTCCTGCATTAGATGGATGGGAAAAAAAAAAAAACAGATCCCTGGCAAGAGGAGGACTGAGTGAAACATTCACTGACTTAGTTCAAGAAGTTAATATTACTACATAATGAATTTCAGCAGCAATGAAATGCAGCCATATATCAACAGCTTTTGGTGCTCTTGATTTGCAGCCTGAGACCTTGTAACCCTTTTGTGGTGATATGGATTTTACCCAGTATTTGCTTTACACCAGTAGATGGAAACAAAAAAAGCACATTTTTTGCTTACTAAATCTTTTGAAATAAAAACATGTGCAGCTCCTCAGTAATTATTTGCAATATATTTAAATGGAAACCAGCTAGTGCTGTGTATGGCACCTTACCTTGTGTTTCTACCAGAAAAGAAGCTCTGAAGTTCAACAAGAATATTTATTCAAGTCATTAAAGAAAATTGTGGGCATGTAAGTGTGCGCTTCTAGTCCCTTAACTACTCCTTCACATGTGCAGCTCCTCAGTAATTATCTTTCATTTCACAGAGGTGCCTCTTTGCCGTCTACCAGCTTATTGCTGTCACACACTCAAAAATGTAAAACCACAAGACACATTTGAGAGACACAAAGTGCGAGAGTGAGAGAGACTGCAGTCACAAACATTGCATATTCTCCAGTTCCCTCTGAATTATAGTCTTTACTCTCCCTCCATCTGTCTTCCCCTTCCATCATGCTGAGGTTCCACACAAAACAAAGGTGTCACACTGAGCTGGTTGATTTAACAAAACTACAAAAACAATGCTGGCAAAAAATGCTAGGGGACAAGACACAGACAGTATGATTAAACTTTCATATTCACACAATAAGGTACCAGTGAAATGTGAATACAGGTGGGAGGGAAGTCTCAGCTACTTCTCTGTATGAAATGTATCTTTACAAAAGCTGCAGAAGGGTTTTCCTCCACAATGATTTTTACCGCTGTAGCTCAGAGCTGCAAATGGGCCAAGATAAAGGTGAACTACAACAGTTAACACCATTCCATATGAATTCGAGTTAGGAAGTTGTGAGACAGGAAACAAAGAATGTTAAATGTTTAAAGAGAAAAGGTTTACTATCAGGATACGGGGGGTTATTAGGATGGGGTGGAAAGATTTTAAGTAAGGTTAGAATGTGTTTAAGACTGAAGATGAGTGACAAATGAAATACTGAGGAGCTGGCCAAAGCATTAAAATAAAGACAAGAGGAGAAGATTGGGCAGTGACAGAGAGAGTAGAACTGACCTCTTTATACTGTGGGAGTTCATTATAGACTTCAGGTGTGCAGGATAATTAAACAGAAGGTGGAGGATCAGATCAACTTGCCCAGGAAATTCTCAAACACACACAATATTTAAGTTCATGCTGACTTTGCCCTTTTCTGCATCAAGCAACTTTAAATCCTAAGTTGTGACCTTAAAGCTCCAGTGTTTAACTTCTTTTACTGAAGCGTTAGCCCTTAATTTGAGCTTCAAATTTGAAGCCTCAAGATTCATAATTTGGCCGGTCAAATCAGGAGGTCACCCGAATCTATGTTGCTGCTGCTGGACAATACCAGCTGTCAATCACAGCGATGTCCGGTTACATGTGCCATGCTTTTCCTTGATACTGGAACAACATCGTGTCCTACTGCAGAAGACCAAAAACTAGTTATTTTATACCATCACCTCCTAGATATGACAGTGATTTTCTACTCCTATACAACACAAACATTTGGTAATTCACCTTATCTTAACTCTTGATGAGTTGAACAAGCTCCATATCATATAGACAAAGAGGTGCTTCTGCAGCCAAGTCCAATTGCTTTTCCTGTTCCTAATGATATACTGTACGCATGCATTCATACAGTATAGCTAAGAGTTAATACATGGCCAGAGGAAGTGGAACTTGGAGAGAGCTAAGACTAAGTTGGAACATATGGAGGATGAAGGCAGCAGGGATTTCAGAGTTAAATGAAACCGAAGAGCATTTCATTCCAAAGTGTCTTTTTTTCTTTTCAGAAAATGTCCTGTAAACCCTGCACTGAAGACAGAAAGACTCTCAGGCCCCCTGGGTTAATCAGGACTAATATCAAAAGAGTGATACCTGCCTTCCTTTCCCTGAATATAATTTCCACACTGCTTCAATGAAAAGGTTCTCAACAGCGTGTTTTCGGATTACAGATTTGTTTAACATCTCCTTCAATTTTGATTCACCCTCAGTGGAAATGTATAGCACCAAATATCCTAATTTCTGGGGCTTACAGAGTTGTGTTATGGCTAAAATTGAATAAACTACCTATAAATATGTTATAAGTGTGTATAATCAGTTCACCATAAAATGTGTGGTTTTTAAAGCGTCAGAACAAGACTTATGCATGGGCCTTGCTCTAGATTTTGCATTTCACATTTTGAAGCAAAAGCTTTCCACAAATATAGAAGAGCCACAGCATTCTTGCTCCTCTGTTTGTTACAATCTGCAGTGTCACCTTTAGATGTCACTAATTCTTACACTCAGGATAATTTAATTAAAAAAGATGCTTTACTTTGTTTTCATTGTTATTATTTTATTATTATCAATGTATCTAAATAACAATACCACAAATGAGAAGGTCATTTAATGCCCCATTATTCACAGAAAATTAAAATGTATTAATATTTCTGCTGGGCAGAAAATAGCGGTAAGTGTAACCATGCATATCCCTCCTGACTGCACCAGGGTCTAAAAGAAAATATGAAGATGAATCAGAAACCGTGTTTGTGTAAGAGTACAGGAATGTTTCTCAAGTCACCTTCCGTGGGGAAAAACAACAGACACTTCCTGTACATGAACTCAGGTCCAGGCAACCACAAGCTAAAACAAAAAGTCACATTTCCAATCACCAAAAACTTTATGCCCTTATTTTTATTGTTAGAAATGGTTATATTTATATTTATTACCTGGATTTGGTGTCTTTTGTTTGGAACAAAGCACGCACTGAACTCTTGAACTTGTGTGCTCAGCAGGGTACCACATCAGCAGTGAGATAAAAAGTGAATACTTGTGTCATGGGATTTTACTATTTTAAGCTTCACTGTTTTGCATTTGGTGATTGATCATAAAAAAGAATGTGATGTCTATTCAGAAGAAATACATCATCCACTTTTTTGTCACAGACAGGTCAATAAAATCACTGTATACAGATCGATCATTTTGTTATTAAATTGTACTGAAGACTATAGTCACAACAGTGTTGTTCCCTCCATGTTTTACACCCCACAGACAGAATCCTGACAATCTGTACTGCATACTGTGTGTGTGTGTGATATAAACCACATGTTTTCACCCACTGCTGTTTGACTGAGTGGTGTAGGTGTAGACTTACTAAAATTCTGCAAAACAAGCAAACTCGTTTACTGCAATTACTCCGGTCATGGTTAAAATGAAATCCACAACCAGCTTAAAACTAAACCTAATTTTTAAATTGACTGTTGACCCCCGTCTGAGTCTTACAGACAACCTTCACTGATCTGCTTTTTAAGACTAAACATGTTCATTTAATGATTTTTAATTGTACCAGGCAATGAGGGAAATAAGCTGAAAATTGTGACGAGTTGTCTGCCTCAAGTGCTGAAACAAGCAAGACTCATTCTTTTGCAGCCATCTTGGTTTGTTTTGAACCAGGAGACACCAGATTTGGATAAGATGGTGGAGTATGGGATGAAGTGAGGGGAGGATCTTACTGAGGGCCAAAGTCAGAGTGGCCATCAGGTGGAATTTTTCATATTTACAATTTTTTTTTTCTATCCAAACTGACAGAGTTTTGCAATTTAAGATAAGACAGGTTTTGGACACTTCTGCATTAGCTTCACCTTTCTGGGTCCGCAGCCTATGTCCGTTATTGCACACAGTCCATGGCAATGTTAAATAGACAAACGTGTAAAGCTATACATCCAAACCAATGTAAGACCAAGAACATCGACAAAAAGTAAAATCTGGAAGGTTGGGTGAAAAGGCAAATAAATAAATATTTAAATAAATAAATAAAAAATGATACATTGGAAATTATTCACAATTCACAATTCAAAACTGAAATTACAGTGTCACTTCAAAAATACCTCATGAATCTTAAAGGGTGATAGTGTGAGGCTACTGTATTAATACATTATGGAATTGCTGATGTTTATGAGGCCTCAGGGCAGCTTCTTCCACATTAAACACTTTGAGGTTCTGTTCTCATCTTTCAAGATCTGTTGGGACATTTTGTCCTCACAACAGAAATGTAAGCTCCTACCTCACACGGGGATTTCATTGTCATTCTTCGTGGGGTTTGCTCTATTTTCTCTTTTCACCTCTGAGGCGTCAGGCTGGCTCACCGAGCAGAGGTGGCCAACAGGAACCAAAACAAGCAGAACAGAGCCGGGACACAGCTCAGAGTGAAGGGAGGACAGACCAAGAGATGGATGTTTACACTTAAGACAGGGAGAGGGATGTAGAAGGAGGGCTAAAGGAAATTTGGCAAAGGAGCTGTAAAGGTAAGTTATGCCAACTTATGTTTGACCAGAAGTACACAGAATATGAAGAAAAATGTGCTTTTGTTTTGTTTTTCATTTCTACATTAGACAACAGCAACATATTTAGTTCTAAACAACCCAAGACATCATCTCCAAGTACATTAGTGGGAGGAAGCTGGTGTAGGTGTTTCTAGACTCACTGCCCCTGCACTCAAGTGCACCTGGAACAAATATCTTCACTAGACAGTTTAAACTGTAACAGCCATCCCTTTTTATTCATTTAAACCAAATAAAATCTGGCTCCAGGCCAAAGCTACAGAAACTAAATTAGTGACTTTGTTCCACTTTGACAACAGATCACAGAGCTCTGCTTTTTACATGGAAACCCCCCCCTCAGTTGATCATAAACTTTAATATGCTGTATGACCAGAGGCATTTTTTTATATTGTGCATTTTTAGATTGCCTTTAAGGATTGCTTAGCTTGTTAGAAGAAGCCATGGTTGCTTCCATTTTACAAGTTTGGGTGTTAGGCTATACAGTTGTAAATAAATAAATAAACTACCATGGATTCAATGTTGCAAGATCATATTCTTTTAAGTGAAAGTTTTTTATTCTTCTTCAGACTCATGCGCAAACATCTTGCTTTAACTCAACCGCTAAACAGCTTTATCAGGTGATAACCAATATGGGTATTGCTTGTTTATCCAAGTGCTGACAATGTTACACATTCAAATTGTTGCTCTTGTCTAATCAACGAGGCGCTCATTGTCCCAGACTCCTCCTCCTTTTTTATAAACACAGGAGCTGTCGCAATGTTGTCTTTCTCTCTCCGTCGCTTAGACTGCAGTGTAAGTGATTTAAGAGGCTCGAATTAATGAGCTCTTTGTTAGTGGCTGCAACACTGTGTCAGATTTATCACCAGACCATGCCCCATGCATTACTTACCCTTCCCTCCCTCCCTCCATCCTCCCACCCCCAACACAGCTCTCGGCCCATTTCTTGTCATGTTTTAAAGTCAGGTATTGAATAGATGTTAGCCTCAGAAGAAGGGGTTTAGTTACCCTTTAAAGCTAGTCTCTTAAAACACTTGTTTCATGAAGGGGTAGCTATTAATTCTAGGTACACAAGCACTAGCAGGGAAATTGATTTTCTGATTTACTAGGTGGAAATAAACCCTGTTTCAGCCTGTGACTTTTAGGTGTTTTCATGTCGATTACATCACAGACCGAAACATTTCAGCAGGCGGCTTTTTGGTAGCATGTTGAGCATCATTTTGAGTCTGTCCACCATTCATGAACTTTAAAATACTTTAAGTTGACAGAGCATAAATTCAGTCTCCTCCTCCTTCGTCCAAAAAATCCACTGGTCTGTATTTTGTAATGTGTTTCCTTGCTGTTGTCTTCTTGGGTGTTCCGGCCTCCATTATTTCCAGGTGGGAAATATGGAACAAGCACAAAAACACACTGAAGCCATCTGAATCCCAGCCACATTATCTGGGTATGTTAGTCCAACTTTGTGAAATTCGATTAAAATTTCAGTTAGAATACATGAATTTTAGACAATGACTTCCAGTGTTTTGTGGGCAGAGTTTTGATGAGAGAGCTGATGGAAGACGGAGCGTATGATTTGAGGAAAAAGGACCAAAAGGCGGAAGCGGGAGTAAAAGGAATAAAGTTTTATTGTACAAAAATAAATCAAAAACCAGACTGAAGGGGAACTAAGAACTCTGGGGTTAAATAAAAACTAGACAAAAGGATAATTAGGGCACTGAGGCTGGCTGACTGGCAACGCAGAGCTCAAGAGAAACAAAGGGACGACATTAGAATAAGGAAACAAAGGGACGACGTTAGAATAAGATCAAAAAAACAGATTGAGCAGAAAATTAGGCATAGAACTAAAAGAACGAGTGACATGACACAGGTTACCAGCAAACTTAGAAGATGCGCTGACAACAGGAAACCAGGGTTTAAGGAAAAGGAGACTGATTAGATGATTGGAAACAGCTACAATGATTACGGCAGGTGAGTCCCCACCTCACCTGCCAACCAACCTGAAACACAAAGCACAAACAACTTCCCCAGGAAACACTAGGTATTGACAAAATAAAACAAGAAACTAAACCAGAAAAGGTGGGGAGACAACCCAAGCCAGACATGGAACATGACAGGGTGGGATGTATTTGCATTTTTTTTAAGTGATAGCCTGCTTGTAATAGCTTTTACTAATGTACAGACTTTTTTTTTTCACAACTGGAGCAGGAAGTAGACGCAAAAGAAAGACAATCAGATGCAGCTTGAAGAAATAAAACACTTACTGCACAGCATTTTGACGTTTTAGCAGGAAAAAAAAGCACAGGTCTCTCAGGTCAAATTAATGATGGCTCTGTTCAGTAATGGCAAAGCAACATGCAAGCTGAACCAGAGGAAGCTAAACTGAACTCAGCCATCATTAATTTGATTATTTACAGATGTGATTTTTCTACTGTGACCTGTCGAAATGTGCCTTTAAAATGGTTGGGTACACAAGCAGGCGGCCAAAAATCATAAGGCTAAAGACAGGATGACTAAATAGTGGAGGTAATAGAACACAGGTGAGATTAATCAAGGTAGAGTGTGTAATCAAGGTGCGAGTGGAACAAAGAAAGGAAGTGCAGTGATGTACAACAGCAGATGTTTCAAATTAAAACAAAAAAGAGGCACAGAATGGGTATTTTATTTTTTATAACTTTACACATTTAGTGTATTGGGGTGTTCCTTGAATGTACAGATGTTTATGCACATTGCACAATATACTAGGAGAAGCTTGTGACTTAAGAACGTCAGTGTTAGTTTATGTTAGTAGTGAGATAATAATGTGGTTGGAAACGGATGGAGCTGGTGTGAACTGATTTTACTTCCCAGACTCAGATACATGGACACTGGGATGTACCATTTGGCTAGAGAAGAGAAAGTGTAAGTTGCAATGTGATAACGGATTAATGACACATTCACATCTGTTCTAAAAAAGTACAACAGTCTGGACTCAAGAAAGAAATGCCATTATTTTCATCTTCCTTTGTGATTAAAGATGGACTATTAAGAGTAAATATGTAAAAACAAAAAAACAAAAAAAACAAAAACCAGTATGATTCTTCTTTTTAAGACTCTTGTGATATTTGCCATTTGTAAAGTTTGAGACAGTATACCATGTCTATGTTTCAGACACTTCATTCGCAGCAAATGTTAAGTCTCTTTAAAGGTAGCAAGAATAAACAAATTTCAGATAGGAAATGAAAAACATGAAATTAAGTTGACCGAGACATTTAGTCAAATTTCTGGATAATGTCAGATTGAACCCATATGCCTCTGTGTTTATGAATTAAATATCTTTGGTTTGTGGACAAAAGGTAATGTCATTTTGAGGTTTGGGAAACAACTACCCACATTTTAACAATTATCTTACATTATATAAATCAAAAAGCCCAATCTAGTCCTTCCCAGAGAGCGGGTCAGGACCCAGAGATGAGTTGTGAAAGATTTGATTTGGGCTTGATTTTGGCATATATTTTTGGTTTGGGTATTCAACAAAGCACTGAAGTAACTGTTTTGATCCATTTATCAAACATACACATAGACATTTTATTAGGTACACCGGTTCAACTGCTTTTTAATACAACTATATAATCAGCCAATCAACTGAGTGAATTATGTCAGATACATACTGTATGTTCAAGATGACCTGGTGACGTTCAAACCAAAGAAAGGAAAGAGGAATAAAGCTGGTGTGAGTTACACTATATGGTTGTGTCAGATGGGTTGGTGTGAGTATTTCAGAAATGCTGATCTAAATGGGATTTTCACACACAACCATATCTAGTGTTTATAGAGTATGGTCCAAAAAAAAAAAAAAAAGAGAGAGAGAGAATACAGTCCAGTGCACATTGATTCTCGAGGAGAAAATGCCTAGTTGTTGCCAGAAGTCAGAGCAGAATGACCAGACTAATTTACTTCTTGTTACAATTAAGGTATGCAGAAGACCATCTCTGAATACACAACTGTCAAACCAATGCAGCTACAGCAGCAGCAGAAGTGCGTGCTAAGTGAAGTGTAACAAAATGGCCAAAGAGTATATATGTATATACTTGTATTAACCTATGCATTCAATTAAAGTTTTAATCATTTATCAAGCATACCATATCTCTTAGAATGTCTTATTTTTAATGTATTATTAGGTGTAATGGCAGAACAAATAGTCGGTATTGTTATAGAATGGCCAAAATTGCATTTTTCACAATGTATATGATGAGATGAGTCACAGTGGTGCATTGAAGGGATGAGCATTTCAAACAAAAACTATTTCAATATTAAACAGGATTATACATCAATTATTCAACTCCAGTACATGTGACAGTGACGGTGAAAATAATGCAGGGTTCACAGTATGTTGAGCTAAGAGGAGGAGCTAACAAGATGCATTTAAAGACCTACTTCACTAATTAAATACTTGCTGCTGCTGCTGCTGCTGCCACTTAGTGATAAGCACACTGACAAACAGTCACATTGGGGCCACACAGCTGTGGCTAGTACTGTTGCCTCACAGCAAAAACGACATTGGTTCGAACCCTGTTTAACCAAGGGCATTTCATTGTGGAGCTTGCAAGTTGTCCCCAAGATCGTGTGGGTTCTCTTCAGGTACTCTGGCTTCCTCCCACAGTCCAGAAGTGGGCTAAAGACACTCTCCCACAGTCCAGAAGTGGGCTAAAGACACTCTCCCACAGTCCAGAAGTGGGCTAAAGACACTCTAAAGTGACCATAGATGTGAGTGTGTGTATATTGGCAGTTGTTTTTGATATGAGCCACATGGGCAATGGTGTAGGGTGGTATTATGGGGGAGTGCCACGAGTAAAAAAAAAATAATTAATTATTATTTGTGCTCAGTGTTCATCTGCTCAGGTCGTCATGTTCAATATCAAATATGCGCCCCCTACAGGGGAGATGCCAGCACCCTCACTGCTCACATGAAGTGGATAAACCAAACCAAGAAGGAAGGGAGTTCACCGCTGGGCCTCAGCCCTCAGATTAATTAAAAGGCTAAAAGTCAATTACAGCACAAAGGGCTAACAAAAAAAGCACATTTCATTCATAATATTGAGTGCTGAGCAGCTTTCGTATAATGATGTAATTGATGACTTTGCAACAAAGAAAACAAGAAAGTCTGGCTTTAGATTGCAGTTGTGCAGTTCAATCTGTGTTTTTCATTTAAACTGTGAATCGCTGTGTTTGTCATAGTAATTTAATCAGCAGATTGATTCTTCTTGTGTGTTACTCTATGTGTATGAACGATTTGTACACTGCATTGTTTTATTTTGTATTATATATATTTTATTATTATTATTGTTATAATTTGTTCATATTCATGTTTTTATTATTATTATTATTATTATTCATGACTGTATATAGTTGTGGTTTTCATCTTTAATAGAAAACACAAGCCCGGACCGCCACTGTTTGCAATGGACAGGCAACCTGTCCAGGATGTGCCCTGCCCTTTGCTCTATGTCAGCTGAGATTGGCACCAGTGACTATGAATAAAATCACACATGACCAGCTCAAAATAAAAATAATAATAATAATAATAATAATAAATTAAATGATTAATCAAATATTCATGTCTGTCCCTAGTTGTCTTTCCCAAATAAAGATTTGAGAACCCCCGAACTAATCGATTAGTAAGAAAATAATAGGAGTTGGGCACTTTTCATTATCTGCCTAAGTAACCTAGTCAGTGTTGGAGTCTGGGGAGGGATGAGAGGAGGATGAGGAGAAACAGAGATGAGCTCAGGAGGTGATCAGGAGGAGATGGGGACATTACCGGGGGGAATGACTGATGTTCTTTTAATGTTCTTGTGAGAGTGTGTGTGTGTGTGTTCGTGTGTGATCAGTGTGTAAAGACAGGGAGGGAGGTAGAGAGTGTGTCTGAGAGAGCAAGAGAGAGAGAGAGTGACTGAGAGAGGTTTCTTCTCAGTCGTTTTCTCCTCCTCTCAGCCTGACACCAGTCTGTTCTTCCTCCTCTGCTGTGGTGCGTGAAACTCCATCAGGTAAGAAATGCGACCTCCACCACTCTGTGGCAATCTGTCTCGAGGCTCTGGGTGGAAGTTAAAAAAAAAACATACACAGAGAGTAGAAAAGAAAACACCCGGCGGCGCATTTGTGTGCCTGCAGAGACGCGCAGGATAGAAGAAGTTATTCACAAGTCGCCAACTCAGCAGCAGCAGCAACAGCAGCAGCAACAGCAGCAGCAGCGATTCTTTTGTAACATTACCGTGCGTGCACGCTGATACGCGTCCACTGACACGTACGTGTACATGCACGGTGTTTGTGTGCTTGCGTGTTTGTTAGGTTTAATGCTGCAAATGGTGCACTCATGGTTCATCCGGGCTGCAGCTGCAGCCAAAACTGATGCTCTGGCGTTGTAGACGTGGCTTCTTTCAGATGATTTCGTTGTGACTGCACGTGCGTGCGTGTGTGTGTGTGTGTGAGCATGACCTGGGGGTCAATGAGCGTCTATTCTGGTCAAGAGGGGACCCTGTCGGGAATAAAAGTGGGGGAAAAAAAAACACTGAAAAAAAACTAACACTATCTTCCATCATGATAGCACTGTTGAGAGAATTATGATAATATTTCACTGAATTTCAAAGTAAAAGTGCTTGTTTTGATATGGACCGGTGCATACTTCACAATTACAATAACATTTATGATGCAAAATAAATGTATTTATATCACAAACAGAGAAAAACAAATCCAACATTAGGTAAATAACATTTTGGACAACTGTAATTAAAACATTAAACAAGCTTATATATGTAATATATTTAATAGTGTGCAATCGGAAATTTTGCCAGCAAATAGATTTAATATTTTATGCTTTTAAAGGAAGAGGAGTTTGCGGACCATGTTTTCATTAAAACATATTATTAAGTGCTGGGCCGGGTTGGGGGGGTTGGGGGGGGGCTGCATATGGCCTACAGGCCGCCATGCAGTAGATCAGACACCTACTGTATTAACTGCATGTTGACATCAGGGCCACCATTTTGGGATGGGGCTGACGATGAGGTGAAATTAGTCTATGATGTATAAGGTTTGATGCAGTGGTTCTCAAATGAGGGGTCGTGGGACCCATGTGGTGCAGCCATGATAAATATTCATCTTCATCCAACAAAAGTTATCGTGATGCATACATATGTCGACAGTTTTAAGGGATGTAACTTGTAACCTTAAAATATTGTTTAAGTTCAAATTATACAGCCTAGAAGCACTTTAAACAATCTGAAATAATGAGCACGTGGGCCAGTAGAGGGTGCTCTGAGTGCAGCTTGGCCTTAGATCCACTTTGAATGCCTTCTTATCCTATTTTAACAACAACACAGTAATGGTATGTTGTTCTGCTTTGTAAATTGAGGACACAAGAATGTGCACTCTGTGTGTGTGTTCCATGTATTACTCATGTAGTGAGGACCTAGATCTGTGTACACAGTGATGGGGACTTGTCTTCCTGATAGGGACAAAAAGCACATCTATACCTATAATGTAAATTATTACATTTTTAAAGATGAAGATATTTTGTAATGTTAGGGTCCATCTATCAAAATCCTGCTACCTTTGAAGGAATAATTCATTTTTTTTTTATAAAAGTAGACAGCCCTGTTTTTTATATTTTTACAGAAAGTTTCAGAGTACAATTAATAGTAAACAAACGTTCATGTAATCTGAGACACAGTAGTTAATAGAATACTTGACACCAAAACCATTAATAGACATATTATTCCAGGGAAAGTACATGTGAGGGGTTCCTGGATTATTTCTTATCTAGTTGGGTAGAGTCAAGGACCAGTACAAGGCAGAATTGGGCTTCAAAAATCAGTAAGTAGCAACCAACAAGTTTTAGGATTGAAGCTTTCTATTACACATCACAAGGAAATTTATATTTCTCTCTGCAGAACAGGCTCAGAGCTTACATTCATGGTTTGTAAGTTAGTTTTATGTGTTTTGTACAGTGAATCAGGTTGAATTATGCTTTTGCTTGCTGTACCACATTGGTCTGTTAGACATACTGTATGACAACTGCTTTCTGATCCTTGTAGACAAAAATCTAAAAGCCTCTGTTGTCAATGGTCTTTAGCTGAGGGGGGAAAAAATAAGAACCTCTGCTTTGGTCCATGTAATAAAATGTTTTCTTGTCTGGTGGATGGCACTTTTCTAATCTGCTTTTTTTGTATTGCACAGTTGAAGCTGTATTCATTTTACTACATTTGTATTTGAATTTCAAAATTCTGTAATTTGCTTTAAAACATTTCTATGTGCAAGATTTGTACAAATATTGACACACATTTAGCCAAAATCTCTTCAAAGATCCGTTGTTTGCTCATGCATACAACGGATAGGTTAATGCCTCATATGTTGCACATCGGCCTTGTGTGATGTCAAAGCAAAGCAAACGCTGTGTCTAAGCATGTTTGACAGATGTCTGAGAATCAGCATGTCAGCATGTTGCATTAGGAGTTGATAAGGGGAAAAGCTTTAAGCCAAATATTTCATGACTTGGTGTATCAGCAGATGTTGTATGCTAGAGTTCCTTTGGCAACTAACACTGGATAATATAACTCTTTTTTCTTTATGCCCTGATTTAACAAAAATATTTGATGCCCTGGAAATCACACTACAGCCCTATTCCAAAATCCTTAATAGGTCTGTTTAAACATGAGTGAGTCTGTAGCTGTCCTCACACACTGTAATACAGTGAGGTATATGTGGAAGTCAGCTTGCTAGTATAGCCTAATCATAGACATTTTCCTGAAATTGTCAGGACAGTGTGAATGAGAGTCCGAATGTCTACAAGCCAAATATCCAGATAATGTTCAAGTTGCCCACGCAAGACACAGCTCATGATGTCCTACAGCGAGTGAGTGAATGAGTGACCTGTCTTTTGTATGATCAACTCAGGTGCCACTTCTTACCTGAGTGAGCCAGACATTCCCCGTGCTGTTGGGATTGCTTCATGCCCAGACTCTGCTGCTTTTGTCACATGTGGATGGCAACGTGCAGAAAATGTCCAGATGAGACTTTGCAGACAATTTCCCAAGTTCATGTTTCACAATTCCTGTGCATGGTAGTGCAGTGGTCCAGGATAGGTGAATCCAGCTGAGTCTCCCAGCTATTTGACTTCCCTCTGCAGATCTGTCTGGCAACTCCAGAATTTCCTAAAAAAAAAGGGAACCAATCACAAACAGTTTTTTTCCCCTGGCACCATAGAGGTGGGCTTAACGTGATGACAGTAGACCAGCAATGTTTTAGCAGCTGTAGTATACGTCGAACATGGTGGCCACCAAAGAGCAGCTGTGTTTTGATTCGACTGTTGCTTCCACTTTAACGATAAGAAGGTTTGAATCCCAGTTTGCATGTTCTCCCTGCGTAGCATTTTTACTGGAGTTTGGTAAACTGGAGACTAAAGTCAAGTTAAGTTACTTATTTGGGTTTCAGTTTTCAAAAGTTGCGAAAGGTAACAAAAACAACCAATGTGTACATCGTTATTTTTGTAACCCCTCCATTCATGGACTTAGTTCAGTGGTGCAGCATCTTCCTTCACAACTAGCATGAACCTTCTCTGCTGTCATCCTCTTTTCCATCTGCCCAGCAGTTTGATCTCCAGCATTCTTCGTCCAGTGGACCCTCCCTTTCACTTTTGCTGCTTTCCCTCTGTCACTCATCACCACTGACTCTCATCTCCATCCACTCCACCCTGCCTTTACCCACTCCACCCTGCCCGAAAAAACACAAAACATGCAATGCTCAAATATACTGACAGAGATAGGTTTGAGGACTGTTTTAAAGGAATGTTGACAGTGCCCATGTATCATGTTCTTCCTCTTGGATGAATTTAGTGGCAGGTTACACTGTGCGGGGCTGGTATGATGATTAGGCTTTTTACATATGTGACACCATCCAGCCCACAAACCCCTCAGTGGAATTGCATACCATGCTCCATGTCCACCAGTTACCCACAGGGATAAACTGTTATATTAGCATGTTTACATTTGTTACTTTGCACTTCAAACCAACCAAAGATAAAAATGTCATAAGGGAACCCCTTTTATTAATATATTTTCTTAAGAGAGCTGAAGCCAACTGTTGTTGCAGTCTGTGATAATTAACAGCAATACAAGGATTATTGATAACAACGACAAAAATATGACTTGAAAAATAAATCAGACCCAATATTTCTAACATGTTACAGAACTGTATCCCCTGACATTTGGCTGGCTTTGATAGTGAAGCCGTTTTGGATTACAACTCGTATTATAATGTTTTATTATCAGTAGCTGGATAGAAATATGGAGGCAAAGCTTGAGCCATTTCATTTTTTTCCTCAGAGTCATGCTTCATCCATCATCTCAGATCTTAACATTCATCCATCACTGTATAAGCCCCAGGAAATTTCTCTTTTATAGCTCTAATTTTTCTCTCCACTGTTTTCTCCTGTGTGTCGAAGTTTTTTTCTTCACATTATTTAGTTTCATACAATTGGTGTGAGAATATGTGGATTTGGAATTCAGAGGCTTAAATGTTGTGGCTAAATGTGCTCTTTTTTGGAGGTGTTGTTTATCTTTTCATGACAGCCTACATTTATGGACACATATCAGACTTAAGAGCAGTTTATCAGTTAAGTGGGGTCAGCAAATTCTTGGCTCAATAGTAGACCAATGGGATAACAGAGTGCTTTGACCCAGTGAGTAATGACTGACAACTCCTTGCACCACCTCCTAGATGACCTGTGAACTCACGCAGTGTTGTAAATGATGTTGATGGGGTCACACGTGTGGCCGTGCCAGTCCCCCAAAAAAGACACGGTGAGAATCTGTACCACTGTGATTGATGATCTGACATGGTGACCATCGTGAAAGACAAAAATATCCTGTAGTCTGATCCCAGCATAAGAAATAAACAAACAAAAAAATGTGTGTATGTGTTGTTATATTCTAGTTAGGAAACTGACTTTGCACAGTGCCATTATGACTCATGTGGGGGCAAAAGTTGAGGTCGACATGGGAATAGATGTTGGGGTTGGTTTAAGGGTTCACTTAGGAGTTTACGGTGTGTGTGTGTGTGTGTGTGTGTGTGGGGGGGGGGGGGGTTGCACACATGAGGCATTCCAAGAGAGTTTCAGCAGCACACATTATCCTTGAAAATGTGTGAGAATGTTTATGTCCTCATTCCGAGGGTATCAATTCACAGTTGATGTTTTTATATCCACTTCAGTCCAGGTTTGTGTGTGTGTGTGTGTTTGTGAGTGTGTGTGGGGCCTCTTAATCCTTTTCTTTCAAGCGTATAGTTTTTCACCTGGTCTCATTCATTGCTGAATTTAAAACCTGTGGATCTCATTTGATCACACTGGGATTACAATAGTTAAGTATAATTTCTGGCTTTCACTTTTTTTGAAAAAGTCACAAAGATAATCCCTCGGATGTACTGTATTACATGTGAGAGATCCATCTGTGAGGTGCCAGGAGTTCATTCATGTTTATTGTATTCTTGTAATATACTTTCTTGGTGTGTTTGCTTAACTTTTAGAAACCCATCAAAACTGCCAGAGAATATATGTAAATTACTGATGCTTTTTAAGAATAAACATCACAATAGTTGGCTAACAGCACTGTTAACAATGGACTTTAGCCATAACCACAACATGTCTTGGCTGCACTGCATTCTGGTATATTGAAACAGCTGTTGCTTGAGAAACTTGCATGTCCGCTACTTTTACAAGATTTTTTCCTGTATGAGGAATTCCATTGGCTGATCAAACTGATGAAATATTTTGCCTACCAGGAATGCTGGAGGATTTCTGTCTCTTGTTTTAAGAAAAACCTCAAAGTCAGGGGTTTTACAATATCTTGCTTACAGGAAGTTTGTCTGGAGAAGACAGTACAAAATACCCATCAATCCATTCATTATCTATAACTCTAATCTTTTACGGGAGCATAGGAAGTGGAGCCAATCCCAGCTGACACTGGGTGAGAAACGGAGTAGAGGCCATGGACAGGTCAAACATACAGATACAAACAGCCATTCCCACTAGCACAAAAAGGTAGTTTATCTGCCTGTCGAGAGTCTGTCTTCATGTCTTTGGACGGTGACAGGAAACTGGCGTATGAAACTGGGATGAGCCGATAAAATATTTATTATTGGTATCAGTCCGAAATTAGTCAGAATCTCTGAATCGGATATTGGAAAGATAAAAATGTAAAATCAGATAAAATCCAAAAATCCTATATCCCTCATGCTTCACTGTATTCAGACTGTAAAAATGTTAATAAAAATCAGCAACAGCTTTTTAACTGAGTCATATCATGGACTGCTTTTTACTACTTCCTTAAAGGAGAAGAATTTGTTATACAGTTGGAGAATTAGGTCTTTAATATAGTTTTAAATGGTTACGTGATAAGTGCTTTAGCACAAATGTGCAGCTTTGTAGTTCAAAATGTGTAAAATGACTGAATCGGCTTGATATCGGTATTAGTAAGTACTTGTGGTTGTGATGTATCAGACATGGAAAAGTGCTATCGAGCCATCCCTAAAATCTACACATAAAGGCCATGGTGGAACTGAGATTCGAACCTATGAGGAAACAGCAGTGTCGTATCACTTCACACTGAGAAATAAAGTTCAAAGTTCAGTTATAAACCAATCATAATGAAACACATTAGACACATTTCAACTTTGATAACTTCAACACTCTTTTTGGTTCCACTCTTAGGTTGTGACAGCCATGTTGGTGGTGGGTGCAAAGCTACTTTTGCTCCTCCCCCTGGTTTGCTGTGTCCCCTCCCCCTCCAGACCACCTTCCAGACACTGCAGGCGGTGCTGCGATCAGCCGGAGCCATCAACGGCCACGGGTCAATACCAGATGCCAGAAGTCCGCACAGTCATCAACATGACTATCCTCAAAGGTATGAATTAACAAGTCCGCCTTAACTAATTTTACACTACTGCAGCTAAGTGGAGTGAAGACAAAAAAAAAAAAAAAAAAAAGAACATACACGCATTTCTAAAAACAAACAACCTTTGAAGAGGTTGAAAATTGGCCTCTGCTTAGCGGACGACCAAGCAGTTGTGACTTAAATGGATTTACCCAGTGTCTGTCAGAGGGAATAATAAAATACTAGAACAGCAGTGATTTTCACTGTGCCACGGCACATTAGTGTGCCGTGAGAGATCATCAGGTGTGCGGACCGTGTAATTGCGCTATCCGCTGAACAGAGCATGCGTGCGCGCACACGCTCGCCACCGCGAGCCCTCTTCAATGCAGTGAATCTTTCTTGCCAGTGAGTGGCATCAGGTAGCGCGATGAACATGGCAGGATATCCGCTTTGTGCTCATCTAAACAGGCCCAGGTTTTACACTAAATATTAACCATTTGAGCGAATAAATGTGTACTTTATGTACTGTATGTGCGAGATTTTGTAACATTTTTGGTTGGTGGTGCGCCCCAGGATTTTTTTTATGTAAAAAATGTGCCGTGGCACAAAAAAGGTTGAAAAGCACTGTACTAGAACATCAACTTACATGTACTAGAGGGGAAATAACATTTGCACTCCTTCTCCTGTGATACCTAGCTATTTGCAAACAGCGTGAAGGTTTCTTCTTCAGGCAAAAATGACCCAAGATGATTTGACTGAATGTAATTAAGACCCAGCTTAAGTAATCATAAGGACCTCTGTTTGTTAAGGTGCATTCAAAGTAAACACAAAGCACAAAGTTTTGTAAATTCTGCTTTACTTGTGTGACCACAGGGTCCTTTGTATTGGCTCTGGTTACTTCGGTGAGTAACCACCAGCTATTTGCCCAATCTCTCTAAAAGAGAGAGAAGGAGGAGGGGCTTCTTCTTTCTGCCCCTTCTGTTTGTTACTTGGCAAAGTGAAGCAAATGGTTGCAAATTGGTTGCCTGGTGCAAGTGATTCCTATTTATTCACTGACTATGTATGTCAGCGCTTCACCAACTTTTTATATCTGGAACCACTTAAAATGACAAACTATTGTGACCTAATTTAAAATGTGCTTATTTCTGAGCATTTTACTGCAGTTTTATTTTAAGGAGATATGCTGTATTTGGTCTGAACACACTATTACACAACTGACTCAAAGCCATGTGACCTCAGTGAGCTCAGGCAGAGAGGATGATCATATGCATATGTGTATTAATTTGTGTTTAAGGCTTTATTTGTATTTGCAAGTTCATATTGAAACCCTGAGGAAAGAGGTAGAAAAATGTGAGAAGACAGGGTCATATGTCAAACTGTTACACAATCACATCTACAGAGAGATTTGAGAACATGTGTCTTCAATTTCACTCCAGCCAACACATCCAGAACCGTCCAAGTGATGCGTCATCACTCTGTTGTTTTATCTGCTCGTCCTTTGATAACGGTACATACCAGGTTTGTTTTGACCCAGAATCAACCTCTAAACCGGTCCAATTGCATAACCACAAAAAAAGAAAAAGAAGAAAAAAAAAAAACTTATCTTTTAAACTCAGACACATATGCATGCTAACACAGTGCATGCACACGCACACTGTTTTTGTCAATTAAGGCATCAAAAACAATTTTATACCACTGAAGAACTGGTGAGATTTTCCACTGAAACAATTGACACAGTTGATACCAGTTGATACCTTAGACATTGGGACTGGGTAAGTACTTTCTACTTGGCTACAAATAAATGCAGTATGTGGTTCAAAAATAATAATAATAATAATAATAATAATAATAATAATAATTGAGACAATGTAGACACAAACGGAGACCAAGGCCTATGTAGCCCCGAAAAGGCTAAAGAAGGAAGTGCATGGCTTTATTGAACGTAAAGGGCCTGTACCAACGAGAACAAGTTTGGGAGGATTAGCAAATGTTTTGTATCATTTTGGCTTTTTATCCAAATGGAATTGGCATTTTAGAAGACTTAAAACGCTATTTTTGGAAAATCGGTTCCAGATTATTTTGTAGCCTTACCTCTCAATAACAGCATACAAGTTATATGTGCATTCTCCACATTTTCTTCTCTAATTTTTGTTTTTCGCTGTGACAGCAATTAAGTGCCACACAGGCCTGGCATACAGTATATACTACAGCATTTAAAACTATTTTGGGGGTTTCCTGTGTTTGAAGACTGTAACATTATGGGAAGTAAAGCTACATAAATTAGCGACTTTCCCTTTGTGTGGCTTGCAGCACTGGAGATACTTAAACAGATTGCTTGAATAAGAGCTCAGCAAACAAAGGTTTATTCAGAAAAAAGGACAGCGCAATCAGATCAGTTTTGTTATTTTATATTTACATTGTGGATTTATATAATGACCAATGACAGAAGTGAATTCAGTAGATCAACACTTTAAGGTGTCTTGAAGTCAGAGTTCTGCTCTTGGGGCAGATGAGATAATCACATTCTTAAGAGTGACAGTGATTTTCACTTGCGCAATAAGGGAGGATCACAGCAGGCATTTTAATCTGGCTTTGGACCTGCATACATAGATCCACAACACACAACTCGAATAAAGACACATTTAAGGACAAATCATGTTGCACTCATTGCACTCACAGACAGGCTCCATTCGGAGTGTTCCATTGACTCACTGGAAAACAAAAATGCCGACTTTGTGTGTGTGTGTTTTCTCCCACAAAGCACCCGTTCTCAAATTTAACCCACAATTATTTACTCAGCCAATCACAGTTTGTCAGCTCATCCAGGCAAATAGCTCAGCTTTAAGTCATGTGTTTTTACACCTCATCTACATCCATGAGATTGTGTTGAGTCTTAAACTGTGTAAAATGCTAAGTGTGCTCTAAATACAGTTGAAATGCAAATTACCAGTATTTCATAATATGGTCTGTACTTTTGCCTTTGTAGTCTGAAAAACTAAAATGACAAGTTGTGCTCATCAGTCGAGACTTTCGGGTCTCATGTTATCCTATATTTATCTTAAGATGCTGTTA
This sequence comes from Brachirus orientalis, assembly GCA_016785285.1. NCBI lineage: Eukaryota > Metazoa > Chordata > Actinopteri > Pleuronectiformes > Soleidae > Brachirus > Brachirus orientalis. The sequence goes on along the minus strand of JAFBJR010000145.1, from coordinate 2,201,291 downwards.
TAGTTGTTGTTCTATTCAGTAGCTAATGTAAGATGTCAGCTTATGCCTTACAAGTCAGTTGTCCCCATGGACTGCAGGGCCCGGGAGTTTGTGAGCAAATTTCTGTTTGATGTGAGCAATCCCTCCTGAGTCTTTGGTAAACTGTACCAACAGAACAAGATGCTACTTCTGTTACAGTGGCTATACAAATGCTTGTTTTAAATATAATTACACTCGTCTACTTGATGTTGAGCTCCAGGGCCTGATTGATTTTTTTTTTTTTTCTTGATGGGGCCTGCAAGCTTATAATGTAATGGAACATTCACAATTTCCAAGTTGTAATGTATAAACAGTGTTAAAATATTGTGATTTTATGCAAGTGCACTTTAATAAAGGCCTCAAGTGTTGCTCCATGGTCTTTACAATATAATAAAACAGCATTTTTAGACAGAAACATTCTTTATCCCAACATTTCACCTCTGTATTAGCAGTTTTCTGCGTCTCTACCAACATGCCTAAAATTGTATATCACATGACCATACAGGGCCACACAGTGTCACATGTGGCTAACTGTTGCCACACACCAAGAAGGTTGTTGGAAGATAAAGTAGTAGACTAGGGTCCAGCAAGGGTCCATTTTTAAATCCGACCATTAACTGTCATTATGTCTAATGCAATACCACACCTATTTATTAAAACCCAGGACCCAACCTTTAACTGTGATCAAAAACATACTGGCGTTCTTCATTTTAAATCGCACAATTTTAATACAAATTTCAATTGACCACAACCAACAATAAAAAAAAACACGAAATGCCAAAACAAAAACAAAAAAAACCCACACAAACTCAGTGTGCACTTACACAATATAACAAAGCCTCCAAGAGATCAAATGAAATAATGAAAATGACAAAAGTAAAAAGAACACCTCACACACAATTACCGTACCCCTTCGATATTTCCACATTCATTGCACAGAGTATTGCAATGAAGCCATGCAGTTAAAACTGTTTTTAAACTAAACTGGAGAACTGTGCATTAGTGCAATAAATGTTTAGAAATACTATAGATGGACGAAACGTTAAGCAGCAGATCAGCATGTACCCAGCCCTTTCTCAAACCAAGAGCATCAGATAGTCAGCTTTGCCTGACAGACGGACCTTTAGATGCATCAAAGATATGCAGATTTATGTGTCCATGTAATGTTGCTGTGAGCATGAAGCCAGCATGAAACAGTCACTGACAAGGAAAATATACACTCTTTTATTTTTTTAATTGTTAATGATTTATTATGGCTCATAGAGATACTGATGATAATAATAAAATAAAAGTCTGCCTGAATGTGAGCCAACAGTAATTATCCACAAAGCCTAACCTGGATATTTGTCCTAACCTCAGTCCTGTCCTCTTCTAAACCCTAAATCTCATATTCGGACTCTAAATGCCCCACCAGTGGATTTACATTGGGCTCACCTGAAAGTTTACCTTGTGTGTCTGTAAGTCAACGCCAAGTGAGAATGGGGTGATGAACTTGGTGACAGAAGCTATGGGCTGTATTTAAATGATCTATAGCACATGGTCTTAAATGGTCAGCTTCAATTTTCTTTTTATCTGTAGTTGTAATGCAAACAATGCTTTGACCAGTCAGAGAGAAAACATATATTTGATGTAATGGTGAACATACATCCATAACACTCAGATCACAAAACTACACTGAGTGACCAGGATGATCAGAATGAATTATTTTTTCAATTACATTATTACATAAACATTACTGAAAAGTGCATATTGTTTATGTATATACCATCACTATGTTTACTGTGAGAGCTTTTTTTTTAAAAAAAAAAAAAAAAGACTTTTTGGTGAATAATATATTATCTTGCTTTAAATAACCCAATATATCGCAGTATATCGTATTACCAGATTCCACCTAAAACACACAATACTGTGGATGTAACCATAGTTTCACGCATCATAGAGAAGGTTTTGACTGTTTTTTCTTCATCTTCCTCTGAATATACTCTGACTCCTGGCTGATGACTTGAAAAAATAAAATTAACATTACTTTTTTAGATGGAAGAGTGAATTTTAAAGCAGATTGAGTGTCAACGGATGAACCAGAAAACAACCTGAAATATTTTCTTTCAAGTCTAAATGCTGAAATACAGTGGACAAGAAAAAGATATGCAGATTTATGTGTCCATGTGGTTGTAATGTGGTGTCAGAATGAATAATAAGTCCCATATATTCACATCAAAGTACTGCTAAACTGCTTTTTCTTGAAACTACCGTAATTCTCCTCAGGGGGCTTTTACTGTAGACACTGGTCACTGTGGATGTTTGGGGATGATGAGCTATCTTTACCTCCAGTCTTCAGGAAATGTTGGTTATGGTGAGCGAGGGCAGTGCTGCGGCCTCTTCCTGTGTGGTTTACCCAGCCCATTCTCCACTTATGACCTCCCTACAGGGATTCAAAACATCATCCTACACACAGACTTGCAATGTTTTTACAAAACCAAGCCTCACAGCCTCAAAGAACTAAACATTTATGTACATAACAAGATTTTAAGGCTTAGCAAACATGTCATTTTGAATTTGACATGTTGTTAAAACATTTCTGTTGCACCGCTTGTTAAGAAATGAAAGAACCTTCATCTGTTTCTCTGTGCTATAATGTTTTTCACATTATTTCCCCCTGTTTATGCAGTTTCCCAGCACACTGGCATTATTTACAGCTTACTTACAGCTGCTTCATGCTGATATGAGGATGATGTTTAAGAATTGTCACTTATCCACTTCACAAGACATATTTCAGACTGCTGTGGATATACAGTTCGTAGATTCATTAAATCAGTTTCAGAGCCTGTTGTGATGTTACTTACAATATATCCAGACACAGTGTTGGGCTGCTGTAAAAGCTAATCAGAAAAAAGAGCCAAAAGCAAATAAGGTTCATAACAACATCCACCTCATACTAATGTGTGCACAAATGAACTTGCTTTGAATTATGCATGCACATATCTTTCTCCAGTACAGTTTGGTAACTTAAATTTTGGTAAGATGTTTGGTAAGGAAAGTTGGAGCTGCACGGTGTGGCAACAGCAGCAGCTGTGACACATGCAGGCATGTAGTCATGCACTTGATTAGAGGAAAGCTTGATTTGTTTTGGATGCTATTGGCAGGGCACATACAGTTGAGGACAAAATTATTAGCCCCCCCCCCCCCCCCCCCCCCCCCCCCCCCCCCCCGTCCCCGCCCCCCCCCCCCCAATGAAAACGTCATTGTTTTTGAAAGTATCAAGTGTTTTTATCAACTAATTTTATTTTGGCTGCTTCCATAATTTCACTTTGCACACAGAAATGAAATTACTCCACAAACTACCAGGGTCAAAATTATTAGCCCCCAATGCTAATAGTCAATTGTGTCTCCTTTTTGCTGGATAACAGCCTGCAGTAGTTTTCAACAAGTCTCTGACTCGTGTCCTGAGGAAATCCTGGCCGATTCTTCTTTGGCAAATCTCTCAAGCTCCTCCAGATTTGATGGCCTTCTGACATAGACCTTTATCTTCAGTTCATCACAAAGATTTTCAATGGGATTGAAGTCAGGACTTTGTGCAGGCCAGTCAATAATGTTGACTTTGGTCTTCTGGAGGTAGTTCTTCACCAGAAGCGACGTATGTTTTGAGTCATAGCCGTGTTGAAAGACAAAGGGCCGACCCATACCCAGTTTTGCTGCTGACTGCTTCACGTTTTCTTTCAAAATCTTCACATATCCTTCTTTCTTTAATTCTTCCACCTTGATGAGATGGGGACAGTGTTTTTTGGGTTATACGCCTCTCTTCTTTCTCCAAACATAACCAATGTCTCTATGGACAAAGAGCTCTAGTTTCATCTCATCTGACCAAAGGGCATGCTTCCATTATACATAATCTGTGTTAAAAATGATTTGTTCTGTTTAACATAACAGCAATTGGGAAATACCATAGGGGGCTAATAATTTCATCTTCAATTTTCAGGAACTTTTCCACAGTCTCTACTCGAGCCTTAAAACAGTCAGATATTCATACATAACACACTTGAGATTAGCCTCCTTAACTCAGTATTTAACACTTAAAAGTATAATTTCCATCTAAATGAATAAGGTTCATGGTGACATGTAAATCCACTCATCCATCCATTATCTACAGTTTTATACTCCGCATGAGGGTCATGTTGTACACCCTGGACAGTCACCAGTCCATTGCAGGGCCAACATAGAGACAAGCAAATATTTACTCACACCTATGAGCAATAAGATACAATAATATACAATACAATACAATACAAGTATACAAGCAACCTGCTTGTTTTTGGACACGTGGGAGGAAACCAGAGATGCTGGAGAAAATGCACACACAGGGAGAACATGCAAGCTCCACACAGCTCTTATCGTTTTTTGATTAAACCTACTGTTTAACTGCGCACTTAATTGTGCTATATTAATAAAGCCTTACTGACTCTCTTTTATCTTGTATTCTCAGGCGATAAAGGAGAAAAAGGAGACAAAGGTACACCTGGGAAACCAGGTCTTGAGGGCCCTCCTGGCTTCCGTGGACCCATGGGCCCTAAAGGCAGCAAAGGGCAGGCAGGTGCTCCTGGAGACGCCTGCAAGATCCCTCACTCTTCCTTTTCAGTGGGACGTCGAAAGGCCCTGCACAGCCTTGACTACTATCAGGCTCTGGTGTTTGACACTGTGTTTGTCAACCTTCATGAGCACTTCAACATGTTCAAAGGCAAGTTCTACTGCTATGTGCCAGGAATCTACTTCTTCAACATCAACATCCACACCTGGAACTTCAAGGAGACCTACCTTCACCTGATGCACAACGACAAGGAGCAGGTAATCCTGTACGCTCAGCCCAGCGAAAGGTCCATCATGCAGAGCCAGAGCGTCATGCTGGACCTGGCCCTGAACGACGAGGTGTGGGTGCGACTCTACAAGAGGGAGAGGGAGAACGCCATTTACAGCGATGATGTGGATGTTTACATCACCTTCAATGGTTACCTAGTGGCACCGAGCATCCAGTGAAAATATGACAGACAGAATAATAAGCTGTCTGGTGAAAATCTCTGAGGTGGCTTTTTGTTTTTGTATTTTCTGCCATGGATACTGCTTTGCTCCAAGAAAGAACTATGTTTGAGGAGGTTTGGTGCTTTTTAAAGATTCCTTTCATCCTGAAGAGCTACATACCATGGCTTCCAAAAAACAGACTGCCCTTTAAATATATATATACAGCACTAGAATCAGAAGAAACGGTAATAGAGCACACAATTAGCCAAGAATGTTGAATTACTTCATTTGTATTAGAAATACACTGTTATGTGAAGTGTGAAACATTTTTCACACTTCTGTGCTGTATATAGTTATTCCTTCGTTTCAGGGACTTTGTGTTAAAAAAAAAAAAAGTTCTCCCACTTAACAGGAATCGCGATCATGTGCAATCATTTTTGTAGTATTTTGCTATGATGGTTCTAATGTGTTTTGAGCGGCTGCTGTCAGACCTGAAACAAATGTTTACTTTGTGCCTTTCAGAAGAAGACTTTAAAGGGTCAGTTTAAAAAAAACACTCACAAGAAACCTCGCTTCTTACTTACAGTAATGGTGTGTGACCATGCAAATAGTTAAAAAGTACTTTGAAGCCAAGAAATGCTACACAATGATTTCCTAACATGACCTCAAACTTCAGAAGCTGAAGTACATGACCCATTTATAATTTTCTAGTGAATGGAATAAGGGTTTGACTTCAAATTATTTTTAAATCATAGTAATTGAAGCATTTAAGAGTAATTTTTGCAATTTTGTCATTCCGTTTGTGCCTCTGATATTTGTTATTATAAAATTGCTCTCTTTGATGCCAGCACATCAACAGCTACATTCTAGTTTTTTGTTCAGGTTCCTTTTTTAAAAAAAAAATTCAGTGCATGTCTTAAAAGTGTCTGCACAATCATGATGGACGAACCAAGCAGCAATTTATAGTGATGTCACCAATAACAATTTCATCTTTGCTTTTCCAGGGGCCATGTTGAGGATTTTGCAGTGCTGACAGATGTCACCTGCAACCAGGCTCCTATTGAACGATATTAGCCGTCTATCTCACTGGTGGCCACACATATGTGCCACGCTTTGCCATCTATTTCCCTCTAATTGGGAACAATATACAAAATTGACATAATTCTATTCTATTAGAGAAGACCTAAAACTAGCAATTCAGACCATTTACTCCTCAGGAAAATGTTTATTGGTTTAAATCAAGTGAGAAGTAGAAGCCAATTTTCCCATTAACTTGCATTCAGTCAGTCACCCTATGGTGGTTACTCAGTTTATTTTTACTTTTGACTTGGCCTCAATTAGTAAACTGAAACATACAGATCCCACATTGGGGTCTGTATGTGAGGATTACTGGACCTTTCCTGCCATTCCCCTAATCAAAACCTTTCTGACCCAGACAAACTGCCATTGTGTTCCTCTATGAACTATTAACACTGAAAAATGTCCAGAGTGAGTTCTCTGTACAATTCCCTATGTTATATCAACAAGTCACTCTCTTCTGCTGGCTCCCAGGTGTGTTGCAGTGGAGACTTCCTGCATGTGTCATGATCCTGACAAAAAAAATGCTAAAGTATAAAACAAATGGAATCACCTGTAAGAGGGATTGAACGGGTGCTCAGAGCTTTAAAATGTCCATTTTAATAAAACAAAGATTATCTTTTCTGCTCAGGCGAAGTAGAAAATTAATATTGTGTAGGTTTTTGAACTGACCCTTTAAACCTGAATACATCCCAACATATCAAAATTATATTAAAAAACAACGTTGGTGCTTTATTATCTACTGCAGGTATGCATTAGATTGTTTTTAAATGATTAAATATCATAATCCAAGACAAACTGCAGAGCAGTTGATGTAAATAGCTGTATATTAGCAGTTTATAAATCAATACAATATCTGCGCTATGCTGTTGAAGCTGGACTGTGTCTGTTGTGTGTGTGTTTTTTTTCTCCCTCACTTACAAAGTGCTTCTTTTTTTCCTGTATCACTCAACAGCCAAAAGACACTTGATCATAAGTAAAAGTTTTCATGGTTTCACATGAAACCAGTGGCCTGTGTTTTCAGTTATATTGTCACATCACCACAAAGGATATGCACATTGTTACATGACCCTTTCCTCACCCATCTAATTCTTTACTGACACTATCCAGTGTAGGTTATTTTGCCCACACGATCCACTCCACCTTGAGAAGGAAATGCTATATGTGATTTAACCTTTAAAGTTGGCCACTAAACAAACAATCAAGCAGAGGGGAAAAGAAAATCCATTTCAAATTTTCAGAGACAGTGGATGGGCGTCTGCAGCACGCCAGCTCCATCTGTTTGGCTGTACACTATCTCTCCCATTAGCTGTAATGCCCTCCTCAGGGAGGCTTGGCTAGAGGGAAAGCAGGCTGCAGCATTGTAAATACTTTATGCTCTGAGTGGAGATCTGAAAAGCTTTACATGGAAACAAAGCAGGACATGTGAACAGTTTCCTGGATAATCAACCCAGACTAGGGGAGGCTGTTCCAACATGCACAGAGGTCAGTTAAAAAGGAACACTGTTCGAATCAGTGTACTTGGCCTAATTAAGGTTTGTCTCACTTAATGTGCTCATTTGAACAGAATTGTTTTGCAGCAGCTAAAAGTAAAAAAGGTGTAACTCAACTTTTCAAGGGAAAACCAGTGTATATGGGTATCTAAGTAATTTTATTTGCTGATCGAGGTGCAAATCTTCACAGTTCATATAAGTATTAAAATTGTGCATGCTGTGAAGTCCTGCTGTTAGTCTGACTATGGCCCTATCCACACGGAAATGGAACGAAACATAAACAACACTCTTACTTTGTTGTTCTGAAAATGTTTCCTGTAAACAGAGCATAGTTTCAGGAAATGTCTTCGTCCACACGGAAACACCCCACCCCCCAAAATGACTCAAAGCATTGTAGTACATATGCCAGGCCTGTACGTGGCGCTGTAACACTGCTAGACTAAAAACAGTGAAGATGTTCTCATAAAACAGACCAAACAACAGTGTTGCCAGCTTAGTGACTTTGCTATATTTACCAAATTTTCCAACCCCCAGTTGGGGTTTTTCCCAAAATAAGCTATTAACTATAAATTTACATTATGGTAAAAGGTTATTGGGGAGTTATTTAAAAAAGGCCTAAAATATGATACTTAACCCAGCTTTAGTTACTACTGTATGAGCCTAAACCTCAACATACTGCATTTGCAGCCACTTTGTTGCTCATTAAAAATAACTGCAAGCTGCACTTACTCTCGCAGTCAGTTACAGCAATCGGCTCATTTAACTTTTACAAGACTGCTGAAAACAGCTGAAGAGAATAGGTTGTTTGTCCTCAACCTGTTCAAAAATAAACAAGAGTTGTAGATTTACCTCTAATTATCCCTGCTGAGTGTAAAACGCTGGCCAATGAAAATCATTGGTGAGATAATGTCACAGTCATTGTAAATTTCTGTTGATTAACCTTGCACAAGGATATTTTGTGAATTTGCACTTTCCCCTCAGTGATGCGTCTTTGGCCATTTGACCCATTTCTTCCTGGGAATCTGAGCAGGATGCAAGAGAGTCAAAGACATACACAAAACTAATTGATATTGGGTTTGGATTAAAGAAAATTATGTCTTCACTAAGACATAATTCAAATCAACAGATTTTGAATTAGAATTCAAATTTAGAAACGAGACCATATATTTTTTATAAAGGAATTAGTTTATTAGTTAACCCAAAAGCCTTGTGAATAAGTACAATCATGATACATTTCACTTTGCAAAAGGAGCAAATTGGGGAGATGTCAGGTGTTGCCCCAGTTCTAAGGGAAAACCTTGATGTAACATAAAAGTTTCTCCTCTCCTTTCCTACCCAAAAGTAATGCCAGCAGACGATGTTACAACATGAAAAAAAGCAATTTATTGGCATGGAAGGAAGGAAGATTTTCCCAAAATAACAAACACAAATCTCACAAAACTATTAAACTAGGCTTTCCTGTTAACAAAAATACATATCTATAACACAATCACTTACCTAAACTCCTAACACAAAAACAAGAGAGAACCCATCACCAGACAAAAAAAAGGGGGAGCCTCGCTCCCAATACTGCTTTTAAAGTTAAGTAGAACTGTCTCAGCCCTGTGATGGACTGGTGACCTGTCCAGGGTGTACCCTGCCTCTCGCCCTATGTTAGCTGGAGATGGGCACCAGCGACCCTTAGTGGATAAAGCGGTAGAAAATGAGTGAGTGAGTGAGAACTGTCTCAGTTTTACATTAAAGTAATAGTGCTGGCAGTGTTGTGGCTGGATCAGGTGTATGAAGGAGCAAGGAGCAGAGGAAGAGAGAAGTCATCTTCATCTTTGGCAGCTTGGCTTTTACAGTTTTTCTCAATTGCTAAGACACATTTCTTGAAAGCTGCTCACCGCAACCTGTGCTGAAAACTGAACTATGTTATCAAATCGCGCCCCGATAAAAAACACTACTGAACAGTCACTAAACACCATGTAGAAAAATAGAAAACACAATGCTCAGGACATGAAGCTGGAGAAGTAAATATTTATCGTTCACTGTAGGCTAAATGCATGTTGCAAAACAAAAAACTGAAATCTTGTGCACGTACATGTAGCACTGTATGTGCACAAAGACAGAAATCTTATGCATTTGCCACTTGTGTACAGTAAGCCCATGTTAAAAATAAAGTGCAAAAATACTGCTCTTTGTCATCGCTGACCTCCTCTCACACAAACTCTTCCTCTCCGATTCCTATCCATTGTAGAGCCTCACAAACCAGCGCTCTCTGAACTGGCTTATATGTTCCCTCACATCATTAGCCACAAGTGTGATCAGTTTTGAGTTGTTGTGTTCAAGTGGTGACACCTGTGCTTTTAATTGTGTTTGACTTTTGTCACCTGTGCTCACCATTATGCAGCACGGGTGCATCACAATGAAAATGTGTCTAAACAGGTGAAAAGTGCTTATGGTTTTGCCAAAAGAGTGTCTGATTCAATCAGTGGGTTCAGGCAACTGAGCCTTTGGTTCAGACAATAGGGTTTAGTGTTTTAGCAATCGAGAAAAACTGTAAAAGCTGGGTCCACCTGGATCCAATCAAGCAATCATGACTGGAAACTGCGGACTGAGGTTCCACTTAGAGCCACACCTCATTCACACACACACACACACACACACACGGGGGAACAGCATACTAAAAACACAATATACTCATAACATCAGGTTTATATTTGTAGTAATTTGTTACAAGGCTAATATTTATGTAATATCTTTATCTGGACTTCTTTTATTTTGTTTGGAACAAGGTATTTATTTGGATTCACCACATGTATTTTCTGTTGGGATTCTGAGGAAATGTAGTTTCCATAAAAGAGTGGCTTTGGGATAGATGCTCTGATATGTTGGGAGTATATTCCTAATATGTTTATTATTACAGCTAGGATCACAAAGGTCTTTTGGATGCAAAGTTTGATTCCTCCCAAACACTTAAATGAACTGGAGGGTTACCTGGTGCCTGACCACTCCAATGGGGCAGAAGCGAATAGGTGGTCTGTTCATCCCAATGGTTAAATGATCATGTGCTATTGATGCACATTTGAGAGGCTGTATACAAGAGGATTCACTATTAACAAGTACACATATCAAACATATCACTAATGTTGTATAATACACTGCTTTGATGAGTTAACATGTATTTATAGCTCTTATAATGTTTAAAAGGTTGAGTATTGAGTAAGTGGGTATATTATTGATGGAAATACAAACTGGATTTATCAAAAAAATAGCGACTTTTTACTGTGTAATACACGGTGTGAATAATATGTAGTACATTCATCATCATCTCCAACTTCAGTCCTGCTGAAGGTGGTTCTCCCAATGCTACAGTGATGTGAAGAACAATTTGACCATTTTCCATGTCTCTTTCATCCAGAGGAGGCCCAAGGCATAAGCAGCTGCTTGGGGCCCCAATAGTGTGTGGAGAAAAACATTTTTTTTAACATAAGCTAATAAAGAAGCCTAGATATATTTTAACACAGTGTTGAACTTAGGTTATTTGGTTTTATTTGGTAGTTGATGTTTGTTCATTCAGTGCACATTTGCACATCTGTTCTAAGTTAAAAACAAAAAACAAAAAAACAATTTGAATGTGAAATTGCAAATTAATACTAGGCCACTTTTGTGTTTTTACTGTCCTCTAAGGTTATAAAAACAAGAATGACACTGGTTTGGTGTGCATAACACAACTATAATGAATGCAATTTATTGTGTTACATTTGTATCAATAATAAAGCACAGGCTACTGTGAGGTGGTGGGAGGACAGAGGCAATCCACAAGCTGTTGAAGCTGTTCATTTTATAAATGTGCCCATAAACACAGGGTTCTGTCAGTTTTACTTAAAGGTGAAGTATGTAACATTTAGGAGAGTTTATTGGCAGAAATTCAATATTCTACCTCATAAGTAGGTTTGTATAAATGTATAAATGCTTTAAAATAGCAAATAGTTTAGTTTTCATAGCCTTGGAATAAGTCATTTTATGTACTTAAAGGCACTGTTATACCATGGCATCTTGTGCCACCAGTTACCAAGAGCCACTTGTAAACCAAAGTCAGAAACTGAGCAAAAAAAGGGGGAGAAAAAAAGTTAACCTATGTCGAGTGTTTAACCAAAACAAAGCTCGCAAAAACCTTCATTTCTTTAAAAAAAAAAGGAAAATTCACAAGATTTATAGTTCATCAGAGGGGAAAAAAGTATCAATACCTTGAGTAACAGTCAGCACATGTACATTCCTGTCCTGGAAATCTGCAGTTATGTAAATGATGCAGAGGAGGAAGTGTAAAGGGGGCGCCAACATGCCACCGCAGGGGGAGTTATATGATAAATCAATGTTATGAGACTATGAAGACAGAGTTTACAGACTGGCTGAGTTTGGCTGAGTTTGGAGGCTGACAGTTGTTCACAGCTGAAGCCAGTTTTCCCCTAGATTAGAAACAGCAAGCAGGCAGTGCTGTCCCAATTACAGCCACGTGACCTTTGACCACACTCATCAGCAGTAGACGAGGGGGCTGAGGGGAAGCAGAGGTGGGGGGGCTGGGGAGTTTATGGAAAGAAAATATGAACTTGGAAAAGAAAGACTTGAATATTATTGGGTATGACAAAGGGTGCAAGCAGAATTGTCCCTGACAATTTCTGGAAATCAGAAAATTACAAGCAGAACACCCCATTATATTTATTTTCTAGATTTTCTACACTGTTCAACTGCTGCATAAACAGAAGAGACAGACAAGCACATGGAGCGAGAGCTGACAGGCTTTCTATTAACCTCCAAAGTAAGCCACATCATTTCTTTTTATATATACACATGTATCACCCTGTTACAATGCATGTTGATGATGTGGCACTAGTTTGCAGGTGTTCTGTTTTTCTTTCTTTGCTTTACAGTGGAGATGAAGGTTTCTTGGCATGTTGGACTGAAATGGAGGATTTGCCAAATGGTGGCTTTAAAGGGGTTCATGTGTTCTTTGTTTATGAGATGAGTCCATTTGAAAAGAGCCAGAATGCTATGTAAAACAAAATCATTTTGAGCCAACACAGTTTATATGGCTTTGTTAGTGTGACTGAGCATCTTTAGAATGACAAGAATAAAAGTCTTGCTTATTAAAGAGTGAGACTCTGACAGAGGAAGCGCACACAGTCATAGCATTTAAGCTCCATATTTAGAACCTTAAAAGGTATGGTGTGTAAGAATTAGTGACAACTAATGGTGAGACTGAAGATGACTCCCCTGCTAACCCAGTGAACTACCATGACATTTGCACAGCAGAAATGTTTTGTCTGCTTTGTCCTTTCAGGTTGCTATACAAACATGGTCCCTTCTTATTATTCTTCCACTTCTTCTTATTATTATTCTGTCAGCTTATCCCTTTATGTTTGCCCACAGCAGATCATGTGCCTCCATCCTGTCCCTTGTGACCTCTTCTGTTACACCAGCTGACCTCATGTCCTCCTTCACAACACCCATAAACCTTCTCTGTGGTCTTCCCCTTTTCCTCCTGCCCAGCAGCTCCATCTTTAACATCCTTTGTCCAATATAATCACTATCCTTCCTTTTTACATGACCAAACCATCTCAATATGAGCTGTCCCTCGAATACGCTCATTTCTAATCATCTCCATCCTGGTCGCTCCCAACAAGAATCTCAGTATCTTTAGCTCTGCCACCTTTAAAAGCTCATAACATTCAACACTTCAGCTCTTCCATTATATTGAGCCAATTCATGACCAAGTTTCATAGTTTTATAATCACAGTTGTTGATCATACTTGACAATATGGTGCTTACAGAAATGCACAATATGCAGAATATGTATTATACTGAATGCATAGGACTTTCAAAATATTTATAATAAAATGTAGGCTGATAATTTACATTAAAGGTCACATTGAATGGTCTTTTTTAAACCAAAAATTGAGATTACTGATGCCTACTTAGATAAATTAAATAATATTTAGGGTCAAAAAGCACTCCGCTTCCCCCCACAGTCCTAAAACATGCAGATTTGGGGATTAGGCTAATTGGACACTCTGAATTGCCCATAGTGAATGGTTGTGTGTCTCTATGTGGCCCTGTGATGGACTGGTGACCTGTCCAGGGTGTACCCTGCCTCTTACGCTATGTCAGCTGGAGTTAGGCACCAGCGCCCCCGTGAACCTTATTGGATAAAGCGGTAGAAAATGAGTGAGTGAGGGTCAAAAACTGGCTTAATCCCTTCAGATTAAGCCAGTTTATTGCTGATCTCTGCCAGCCTCTGAACAGGCACTCTTCTGTTTCTGAACTAATGCCCGCCCCCAGAACACAGAGTCTCTTGTGATTGGCCAACTACCAGCTGACTGACTACTCCATGGTGCTTCTTCTTCTTCTTCAGGTTGAATGTTCACATCCATGAGCAGGAGTAGCTGTTGGGGGAGGGTTCATCGCACGGCAAATGTGCTAGTTACGCAACTAAACTTGACTTTTCAAAACCGCTCGCTCAAGCACAGGTAAGCAGAGAAGCCCTTTTTTCTCAGAAGTGGCTGAAGTGTTTATTGTGACACTTTAGTGATGTTTAGATACGGGAAGGACACGGGGACACACCAAAAATATCAGAAATTTGATTTTTCCTGTGAATGTCCTCTTTCAACTCTGAATATTATTATCTGAACTATTATTTGTGAATGTGGATTTCATAACATACATGTGCTGTTCTTCCATCATGGTATGGTTTGGCTTGGTACATTTCAGTAAACTTTGGAATGGTAAAACCCTGGGTCAGGCTTGCATTTCCACTGCGAACAGTACCTATACTTGGTAGGCGTGGTGTGGTCTGTGCCCGATGTCCATGTCAGCAAGATATGTAGCATGATGTTGTACCGTTGCAACGGTAACATCGAACGTGACACAAGAGGCAACAATGGCTGCATGCTGCTGTTTGCCGGCATCTTCTTCTTCTTCTTAGTGGTAGAGTGCTGTTGAAAATTTTCTGGACTTCCATGAGATATTTAAAACAGTATCAAATGGATTGACATGGATTGAATTGATTTTTTTCTGTCACCAACCTCCAAGCTCCAACCTCACTGTAGCATTTTACTGTTGTAGCCCAAGGGTAGAGTGCCAGTTATTTTGATACAGTTCCTACTGGAAACACAAAACACACACACATAAATTGTACTGTACCAAACCAAATCTTCCACTCAATGGAAACATGGCTATACAAAATAAAGTGGAGAAAGCACTCAGACAATGCAAACCTTCACCAAGGCCACTCAGTTTCAGCGATGCTGTTGAAGTAACATGACCAGGAGAGGAGGAGCAGAAGGTTGGGTTTGGAGAATCTCTGTTGGCTGTCTTTATTGATTATGAATGGTTTGCTGTCTAACTCTGAATCAAACACATTTTCCATCATAGTGTCTCTGTCCGTCCCCATCATTCCCTCCTCTGTGTTTCCCTCATAAAAGCTTCACCACCTAATAATTGCGTAATGGCTTTGAAGGAAACAGTCAGTCGTGCTGGGTGAATAAAACCAGAGTGCAGGAAGGACATACACAGCACTGCATGTGTTGTTCCATGCTCCATTGACTGTATTCTTTCCTAGCAATAAATGTCACAACAAGGATCACATTCAGGTGTGTAAAAATGATGTTAAATGTTGTCTTGTGCCAGCAGGGACGGCACACTGAAATCTGCACTCTGTAAGTCTCTTAAACCTTATGTGTGCTTTATAATAAAGAATGCAGAAATGAAACAATCAGTAAAACATTTAATGTCTCAACATCATTTAGCTTACTTATACCCAGAAATGGGCACAGACTATGGGCATCTAATTTGTCAAATGCAGGGCTCACAACAAACAAACAAACCAACAAACAAAACAAATCTGTAATGAACAAAGAAATAGCAAATATTAGACTGGAACACTGGGAGCACAGAACACTGACCTGAACAAATAACCAGACTTAGCAGAACATCAAACTAACAGCACATTCAGCACAGAAGAACAGAACAAACAAAACTAAACTAACCAGAACACCCAAACCAAAACAGACAACAGAGGGAAACTGGGATTAAAGAGACTAAATACATGAGGGAGGCAGGGCTGATGGAACGCAGGCGAAACACATTAGGGCGGAGCTAACAATCACAGGACAACAGGACAAAGACAGAAATCAAAACCAAACATATCTAAAACCCAGTGTCAAGAATGATTCAGGGAAAAGTCTGTATGTCGCAACAGAAAAAGTCTATAAAATAAAAGGTCATAATATCCAGTAGCAGACCATTAAACTCCTAGTATTAAATCACAATTTCAGCTCCCAAGCTGGATCTTATTCTGACAGATGTGGGGAGAATGAAAATACCACCACATAAATATCTTTTTAAAAGTATAAAAGAGTTGCCGTATCGTTTAAAAGAACCTACCTTTTTGTAACAATTTTGTTTTCTCTTCAGCATCATTGCACACTTATTAGTGCTGTAAAATCTGATTTTGTTTTAAATTGCGGTACAACAAGGCCAATTTTTCTGGCAAATGTTTCTTCTTGCAGATTTGTAGCCAGAAAACGAGCCCATCTAGCCTCTTATCTTTTTATCAGAGGCTAATTTAGTTGTTTGGTTTTCTGAGCCAGAGAATGCAGCTGACAGGGCAAACCTCAAGGAGATGGATTGGATTTCTCCTCCGATCCAGGCACTGATCTGCCCCAATGCTCTTTCTGGGCTAGAGAACAAATGTCTGACAACTGAACATAACGCCCCAAGTCAGAACTCTTATCTGCTTCCTACACAGTGTGTATTGTTGAAATGGGAGAGAGTGAGTCATTTGTCTGGTCAGTGCTTGAAGAGTCTGTATGTATAAATATGTGTGCTGCCCAAGTGCAACAGTATATGTGGGTCACCTGAGGATATTTATGCTTGCGTACTAATTTAGAGTCTCTTTTGTCATTGGTGTACTCCCTATATTTCCGTCTGTGTTTTTTAATCCTCTATGCCTTTTGAAAGCTGCGGTGGAAATTATCTTCCTGTGATCAGTGTGGAACTGCATTTTCTACATCATGTTCTTGGTCTACCACATGTCTATTCCCAGCTGGACGTTGCCTAAATACTTCCACAGAAAAGAGGTATAAACTTTTGAGTTTTCTGTAGATGCCTGAGCTTCAAACCTCGGATAAATCAATGCTTTTTGAAAAATGAGTGAAACGCAAATTTGTAAAAGATGTCAAGGAGGGTTCAGTGGAAGATTGACTTTTTTCTACTAATTATCCTCCATATGAGGGTCACAGGGGAAGGGCCAGAGCCAATCCTAGCTGACATAGGTTGAAATGCAGGGCACACCATGGACAGGTAGCCAGTCCATTGCAGGCCCAGTCACTCTCTCACACCTATGATCAATTTAGTGTCCAATTAACCTAATCCGCATTGTTTTTTTTGAACTGTGGGAAGGAGAGAATCCATGTAAGCGTGTGGCATCCATAGATTGTATGTGGAAGCTTTGGAGACCTTAAACATGTAGCTAATGTTGAGATCTTCAACACCTGCATGCTAAGATTGCACAGGCAGGGACACGGCCCCGTCGGCAAAGAATGGTAGCCAATCATGATGCTGCCCCAGTTTGTATGTGCCTGCGCATAAAAATTGCACTCTAACACACCACATGAACCACAGCCAATATACAAACTAGTGCATATGTGCTGCATTTGTGTGAGAAGAAGTATATTCTTTACCAGTAGGTGGCGGTGTTCTGCATTTGACACTGAAAAAGAAAAACCAGAAGAACTATTCAACAACTTGCACACGCACATTGACACCAACACAGGCCAACAATGCCACACCACACTGCCAGAAAATGGGTTTTCAATGGTCGACTGGCTGTTGGGGTAGTGTGTCTTACACTTAATAGGAAATATAATTTTTTTGGCTCTCAATCAGTGATGAGTTTACAAGGAAATTGTGGGTTCTGTTGTAGGACAATTCAAGTTGCCGGTATGATCACAAATATTTATGCAGCTTTAATATTGTTTGGATTTAATTCTTTAAAAGCCTTTGTTTGGGAATGTTAAATAAAACTCTGAGTCATTCAAACAGAACAATTTATAAAAGAATAAGTAACCAATTAAAATAGTGGCAGATTTCAAATTACTTAAATTGACTTGGATTCCTATATCACATAACAACATTCAGGAGCAGAACGAAGATTCATTTGCCGAAGAGTGCACTGAGACAAAGACGGAATCACCAGGGTCAAAGGCAATAAATCAAATAAAATCAAAATATTTCAGTGTGGATCAAAGTGGGAGATGTACCAACCACAGACTGACAGCAGAACAGCTGTAAAGCCTTGTCGCTGACATGGCTAATTACAATAGGCTTCCATGAACATTCCTATTTTTGCCATAATTAGAACTTCTCAACTTGTCATTTGCTTCCTTGTCAAATTTGAAGAGAGTTAAAGCCTTTTGAATGACTGTATACTAAACTTAGCTTTATACATTGAGATTTAAGTTCGAACGCTTTAGCTTACCCAGTTAAGCTTTGCCTCAACAACCAGCCTGTTTGACCACCAGAGCCATGCAGCTGCATCTCTTGGGCAGGATTAACTTCATACTCTCTCTGCTTGTGGTGCCACAGTTACATGACACTGCACAAAGGTCCTTCTGGTGCCGTTACCACCCACATAAATGGCTGCCTCCGCAATAAACAACACACACACGCACACAAACCTGCAAGTACTCACTCAGACACACATTCATACACAAAGTCATGGGCCGTGTGGCTATTTTGTCGTCTTTTTATTTTGGGTGCAAATTACAGAGTGGTTTGCCCCAATTATCCTGAGGACACAACTCTCTGAGACTCACAGCTTGACTCAAAAGAGCTGACACAGAGCTCTCCTTTTAAAGACATGCATTGACTTCCATTCATTTGGACAGCTGAAACAAAACATTATCCTAACCCTTATCCATAACCAGATAATGCTAAACGTTAACCTTACCACATCTCAGATCTTAACCCTAAACTTAAACAGTTCCTCAGGAATGAAGTTCTCATTAGGACCACTTTTCCTGATTAGGTTTGTGTTTATGTCAGGAGTTTGCTTGTTCTCCCCGTGTGTGTGCGTGGGTCTTCTCAGGGTTCTCCAGTTTCCTCCCACAGTCCAAGGAGTGGGATGGTTTTCTGTCTCTATGTGGCCCTGCAACAAACTGGTGACCTGTCCCGGGTGTACCCCGTCTTTGATCCTATGTCAGCTGGGATTGGCACCAGTGACCCCCCATGACCATCATATGGAGGATAGTGGATGAGTGAGTGAGACAGACATGGTTGGATGTCACCAGACAAAGGACCACAGTTTGAGAACAGTTTGACGTCATATACTGGAAGACAACGACCATGTGAGTTACGTGAAACTGCGTGTTTTTAAGATGCTATGAGGAAAAACTATGAATTTCTCTTTGCCCTAACTGGGTGACTATCGTGTCTTAAACATAACACCTTTCAAAACTAGAAAATGGTTATAATCACCCTTAGGTCTTTATTGCCAAAAGCGTCACAAGGGGTTAAAACGCTGCCTGTAACGGTAATATGCAGCACTGTAGACAAGTAATTGTGGTTTAGAAAATGTCAATTGAGGATAGCAATAAAGGCTGAAATTGAGGGCCCAAATGAAGATTTGTACATTAACAAAAAGAGACTTTAATAAAATAAACGATAGCAAAAACTATTTCAAGCAGAGCAAAGCAAAGTAGGAAGGGATGGCGTTAAGTCAATCTCAAACAGAAAAATATCTCGAAACCCAGGGAACAGGACCAGAAATGCACCAATGAAGACACTCGGGAGCACAGAGGCTAAATACGCTAGAGAGGCATGGATAATGGAACACAGTTACAGACACAGGTGAAACACATTAGGGTGGGACAGACAATCAAAAGGGAACACAAGGGAAAAATGCAAAATGGAGCCAATCCTAGTTGACACAGGCCACGTCGCCAGTCAGACATACAGAGACAAGCAACCATTCACTCTCACACTCACCTATGGTGAATTTAGATTATCCAATTAACATCTATATGTTTTTAGACTGTGGGAGGAAGATGGGAGGAAGTGGGAGAGAAGCCTGGAAGAACATCCACACTCTGGGAACTGGGATCCAAACCAGTTTCCTTCTTGCTGTGAGGCAACAATGCTATCCACTGTACCAACCATGAAAACCATCTCTGTAAATTATGACTATAATAATAATACTGCACTCAGGTTGCATCCCCCTATATTTCAAATGCACCCTGTGAGAAACATGCTGTCAGCTCTCATAGTTATTAACCCTGAAGAGAGCACAAAGTCTCAACACACACAGCAGCCCTGCTGAATGCTGCATGATGGATTATAGCCCTGGACTGATGAGGCTGTTTGACAGGGCCCCGCTCTGAGCTTTTCACACTAAAGTGACTTCTCTAATTCAGAGAAAGTAATGTGACTTTGATTTATGTAGTATACACCTTGTGACACCTTGTACAGACAGGGATCTGTTGAGAAGCTTGTAAGTACAGAGAGAGAGATTAACAGTGTTACTGTTCTGTCTTGGAAAAACTCCAGGAGAAGAAAACAGTGTCATAACTAAATACCTCCACTCATGAACCAAACCTTAAATCAGAATCATATTCAGAGGGCCCATTATTCGACACAGCCTCTAAAATCCCAGCAGATGATTTTTTTTTCACCTTGTGTGTACAGGATAGT
The DNA here is from genome assembly GCA_016785285.1 of Brachirus orientalis. Classification (NCBI taxonomy): domain Eukaryota; kingdom Metazoa; phylum Chordata; class Actinopteri; order Pleuronectiformes; family Soleidae; genus Brachirus; species Brachirus orientalis. Next base: position 2,180,964 of record JAFBJR010000145.1, on the reverse strand, counting down.
ACCTTGTTTGAATATTGTTCCTGTGAGCGTGATGGGCTGTTGACCAGTCGACCACACCAATGCCAGTTGAGATTGGCACCAGCTCTCCCCTGCTGTCTTCAGAGGATAAGCAGTATAGACAATGATCTTATCAGACAGTAGTACCATTAGGTTAAATTAACTACCAGGGGGTTAGTGGATGAAAATCAGTTGCAATCTTATAAGTGAAGAAGTGTTAAGTAGGTACCTTTTTTAATAACGGTCAGTCCTGTGAGAAGGTTTCCTCCTGCAGGAACCTACAGGAGTTGGGTCATCAGGGAAACTCACCTCACCTGTCTGGCTAAATCAGCACTCACCTGGTCTCTTTCTCCAACCTTGTTATCAGCAGCAATTAGATTTGTGTTTTCTGTGTATTTAGATGTCCTTTATATTTCTTTCACTTAACCTATTATAACATTTACATCTACAGGCATGTATACGTTATATAATATCTGTCTACACTGTACGTGCAGCTGCTTGTGAGCATCTCCACACATTGTTTGTGTCTCATTGTCTCAGTTTCAGACACAAAAAAAAAATGACAGCAGTGCATTCCTTGGTCAGTGAGTCTGGGCTGGGTGCTGTTACAGCCCAGTCCACTGTGGTTAATCTGGCTCTTAAACTGGACATTAAATAGATTTTCCACATGTGGCCTCCCTCTACAACCAGCTGGATGTGTCACCGCCATGTCATTGCCTCAAATGACACTTTAGTTTGTGAGCTTTCAAAAGATGGAAAGGTGCACCTTTCTGTTTATATATACAGTGTATATACAGTAGTTTTATCTTAATATTATTTTTTTACATACTACCTGGCCGAACAAAGTCACTTTCTCTTGAATTTTGGCTGAATGTCTACCACACAAGCCTGTGGGGGGCAGTGTTCTGCATTGCCTGAGATGTTGCAATCTAGGTTTAGCAATGTTATGTGCCCAGAAAATGAGGTCAGCTGACTACCTTTTTTTGGGGTATATTCCAATACGACAATGCAATGAGTCAATGGGCTAAAATTGTAAACGGGTGGGTCAGGGAGCATGAGTTATCATTTTCACACATGGATTGCTTTTTATCAAAAGTTGGCCCAACAAAATCAAGTGTGTGACTTTTTTTTGCCATGTGTACCAAGCAGTATAGATACTGATGGATGGATGAATGGATAAATGTCCTCTCAGCTTCTAAGTCAAATACAGACCTTGCCAGTACTGGTTGGGTATTCCTTGCCATATGGTCTTAATAATGTAAAGTCTTGGTGCAGATGTGTTTCTGGAGGCTATTACAGTTTAACAGTCACATTGCGTCGGTTTTTACAACTTAACTTTAGTGGTTAAAAGTAAGGCTGGATTACTAACTGGGGAAAAATTGGCAGCAGCTTCAAGGGACCCAACAACCCACTGTGCTGGTTCAATGCATGTAAATTTGGTTTCGATTTTCATTGAGGGAATTTACATAATTGAGGAATAATGGGGAATGTGTGAAGTTACATTACCGTGAGTGAGATTAGAAGTTTATCTTGGACTGGCTTATTTTGAAGTTTAAAAAAACACAATCATTTAGTTATAAAGACAGTATTTGGTTGCTTAAATCCAGGAAATCACTGCTTCCAAAATCCATCACATAAGCCTGCACTTCACCTCCTACACGTAACACTTCGGAGTTTTTTCAGAGGGGGTCTCCGTTTGGTCAGGTGTGCCTTCTATTATTGATAACAGTCACCAAGACGTCATCTACAGTAATATGAACTAGGAACTATGCTAAAAGTCCAGCAAGATAAAAATAAAATGGAACATTAATGCTTTAAACAAAAAATTAATGATAAGAGCTAAATAATAATAATATGATAATAACATTAATAATTATAATAATGACAATATTAATATACTATATTTATATATGAATCACCACATTAACCACAAAGAAACACTGACAAGTACAAGGGTACAAAACTATATTGACCTTAAAGTAACATAAAGACGACTTCAGTGTAAGTTTTTTTTTTTTTTTTTTTAACTTTGGTAATTGAATAATTAAATTAATAAAAACATTAATTTTGTTTTATATTCCTGTTTATTCCCAACTCAATTCAACATACTGGACTTCTGCGTTTTTAATTTAACATGTCTTATTGCGTGGTAAGTTTATGTTTTGCCCACAAGGTGCATGCATGTGGTACTCCATGTCAAATCACCTGACACATTAGAGCAGCGTTGATTTATCTTTAACCAAATTAGTTATGTTTTATTAATTAAAATAAAGTTCTCTGATTTAAGCATCGTAAATCTACTGTAAATCTAAATATAATCTACTGTATATTTCTGCTGTGGTGAAGGATATCAGCCATTGACATTATAATGGATGGGAAAATAATCAACAGATGATTCAGTTATGAAGACAGTCATTAGTTGCAGCCCTTTGTTTTCCATCAAAGGCATGTCTGTTGGCTGACATGCCTACTTTTAAGCAGCAGCAGGTTCAATATGAGCCTAATAACACTTTTCTTTGAAACCCAAGAGCCTCCTGATGGCTTAGTTTGGCCATGATTACAAGTCATCTGCTCAAACACAACACATGCTTGTAATGAAGGCTTGTACTCCAGAGTTGTGCTTGTGATTTTTGTGAAAGCAGGCAGTTTATTGGAGTGTAATACTTCTCTTTCCAGTAGGAGCCATGAACATAACAGTGCGTGTGTGCTTTAAAATCAAACCAGAGCAACATGGTGCATGCAGAATCATGCACCCTAATGAGCTGCGATGATGTGTGCTGCGGTGCTGCCCTCTAGTGAGATGAAGCGTGGATGATGCAAATCACTGAAATCTGGTCACATCTAGCACACCTCAACTGGGAAACACACATAAACAGAGGGGGGAAAAAAAACAACATAAAACAAGACAGCACTGTTAAAATTTTAAAATTAATTTATTATATGTCTTTGTCATAGAACTCATTACTTTTTTTTCCTGGTTAACATACAGCCATTCATATAGAGAACAAATGATTTTTTTTAATTCACCATTCTTAATTATGTTAGAAATTTACACTCTTCTTTGCGACCCCGGAAAAATATCCCTTTTTTAACAGTATCTTTTTTCATATATGTGTGTGCGTGGCCTCCTATTCTTCCTCCTTCCTTTCCTCCTCATCATCATTTCTCCGTCTCTCTCTCTCTATCTCATTTCATTTGGATGAACAGATGTAGATGCGAGGGAGCACCTGAACACACTGGCACGATGATGAATATGAGCAAAGGGCCGATGGAGAACACACTCAATCTCGTCCAATTCTCACACACACATTTCATTACAGTGCCTGGGTACGCACACACACGCCATTCAAGGGGACCCATCAAAACAATTGCAAAATGACGAACCCAAAATAAAAAAAGAAACCAAAATGAAGCCGCAACAATATCAAAAATAAAATTATGCCAAGATATACAATCATCACCAGTGTACAGGGAGAGAGAGAGGCAGGGCAAACAGGTTGTGTTCATGTAGTGGTAGCCATTTTGTCGGTCACAGAAAGAAAAACAAAAGTGTCATTTCCTTCTTCTGCCCACAGCTTTTTCATTTTTCATAGGTTACACAGAAACATGGCTGCTCAGTGTGTGTGTGTTGGTCTTTATGTGTTTTGGACTTGTAGACAAACAAGGGCCAGTTTCTAATAAATTTAAGTCAACTAATCGAGCACAGAAAGTGCTGCAATCTGTCCTCTAAAAAAAAAAAGGAATCAAAAACGCATCAAAACAGCGTCATCTCATTTGATCGTCGCTCACATTATAAACTTTATTTTAATTACTTATTTGTTTTTCTGTCTTTTCTTCTTCTTCTTCTTCTTTTTTTTTTTAAACCACAACAAAAGTCAGTTTAAAGAGTTGAGGGCTACATCTGGCAACCCAGCAGGAGGGTGGAGAGGATTAGATGAATATGAACCTGGCAACCAGCCCTGTTGCTTAATTGGCTGCAGACATTGCCCTGCCCTGAGGACACGAGAGCGGGCAGCAGCCGCATGACTGGTGCCAGTCATGTGACATGAATGTATTGTTTGTGTGTGTGTGTGTGTGTGTCTGAGCAACATGGTGTCCTGTGTCAGTTAGTTATTTGTTCCTTTTCAAGGACTGGACAGATGGAAGGCTGAGAGACTGAGTGATATGTGGAGGGCAAACAGGACACCTCCTAGTGGTCACTGTGAGAACTGGTCAGCGTGTGTATGTGTGTATTTGAAATAAGGGCTTCATTAAAGCAGCAGCGATTAGCCAGGCAGTCAAACTTGACATTAATATGACTACAGTAACTTTGAATCTTAGTTTTGAGGTATGTGCTGTCTGTTCTCATCCCGTTTTCAAAATTAGTGTCATGACCTGTTTTATTTACTTGTTGATTTCTTTTTTTTCTTTTTTTGGAAAACAGATGGAATTGTATTCTCTGGTCTCTGGCTTATTTCCTGATGCTGCTTAATGAAACCAAACCACAACAAACACCAGTGACTGGAACAATTAAAATGAAAGCCGGCTTCAATAACCATGAAACCAAACATTAAAAAACAAAACAGAAAACCCAAAACCCTGTTCAAGACACATGCTTCGCCTGATGAGCTAACAGTTACATCTTTTTGACAAAAATAAGAAGTTAACAAAAAAATGATACATCCACCATTTACTGTATATCTACTGTACATATGCATAAAAGAAACAAACAAAAAAAAACATAACCCCATCCCTCCAGTAAGGTGCAATTCATAGTTTTACAGGCAGAAGTTATTTCTGCATTTCAGCATGCAACGCATATAAAAAGCTTTATTCCAAAGACAAAATTCATCTTTTTCTTCTTGTTTTTTTAGAGGCAAAAGAAGCACACAAACAAACAAAACAGACACAAACAAATAAACAACAACAACAAAAAAAAACAGATTAAATCAGACTGCTTTTGACAGACACAGAACATTAAACAAAAGATGAGGGCAAGAATGGCTTTCTCTTTTCGTTTCTGCTTTCTGGGTTTCTATCTTGGGTTGGCTGGGGCTCCGGTCCAAACCGGTTCTGAGTGGCTGAGTGATGACAATTTTTTTTTTTTTTTTTTTTTGGTCACACAATGGCAAGCCTTCATAGTGATCGCATAACAGCAAGGGCACCAACAGAGCAGCTACAGTAGTCTGACTGTTTCACCAGTAGAGGACACAGCCACAATCACACCACAGTTAAAAAAAAAAACAAAAACAAAAAACAGAGGCTTTACTGTGTGTGTGTTTCATGGTGTGCACTTATGTGTGTGTGCAAGTGTGTGGCTGTAAGCTGAAATCGGAAAATAAGTTATGAATAAAAAGCTCAAAAGGAAAACCACAAGTGGTAATTTGATGCGTTTAAGGTCACAAGGAAAAGGCAGTGTCTTCAAAACAACATGACGGTCCACAAGGTATAATCAAAGGGGGGGGGGTGTCAAAGATCTGTGACGAGGAGTGGACGTCTCTTCTGGCAAAAGGCTGAGAGAGGGTGTATGAGCTCACACACACACGCACACACTTTGCCTTAAAAAGACATTAAATAACAACCTGCCAAGTGGATTAAGTTACAAAAAAAGTACAAAACAAAGTTAAATAGAAAAACAGAGACACTCATCGCTTCCCCCCTCGCCTCGACATTTCTCAGACTTCATTAAAAAACAATATTAAAAGCAACAGAAGGAAGGACACATCGATTGACTTCACATAAAAGCAAAAGTGCAAAACACAACAAAACACTACAAACAAAAGAGGGGGTAGAGACCGGGAAAGCAGGGAACTTGGGATTGTAGGCATCAGTCACTCCCTCCCTGTCTTTGTTGATTGCAAGGAATTCAAACGCCCTCTGGAGGCTCCTTCTCGCTCTCCTCCCCTCACCCTTCCTCCCTCCTTTGCTTCATTTGTCGGTTCCTAGCCTCATCACCACCCTCCTCAGTTCTCTGCCTCTGTCTCATTTCAGGTCGGACTGCTTGAAGTTGTTGCTGAGAATAACAAAGTAAGCTCGACTTACACACATACACACACACACATACATACACACACACACGCACATAAATGGAGTAAAGAGATTACATCATGATGGGTAAATGTTTGCCAGAACACTACCATATGTGATGCTGAACATCTCTCATTCCAAAACCATCATCTCTGAAAGCTTTTTTAAAAGTCTCTGGACACTTGTCAATTTTCCATTTTACTTCAAGCTCTTCTTACTCTTCTGATACAGGCCGGTCTTCTATACGTCTGTGCAACAATAAAGGTTTTGGATCAGATTTTCTTCTCAGTTGGAGGGGCCATCCACACACTCCTGGTGCAACAGACTAAAATTGTCCGAGCATTGTAATGAAAAAATTAAAATAAAGTATGACTTTCTGGAAAGTGTGCTTATTCGCTTTCTTGCTCGAGAGTTAGCTGAGAAAATTTATACCACTCACAATGCTCCTGCCAACAGGAAACCTCTGTCCAAATAAAACAAATTCCACTGATAAGCACAACTTAAAGCTGGGGTATGTAATGCTTTGTTTCCATCATGGTACGGTTTGGTTTGATATAGTACAGTATGGTTTGGAAAGGAAAGGCCCAGGGTCAGTTTTGGTGGAATGAAAATGTAAAAAAAACAAAACAAAACAAAAAAAAAAACCTTATTGCACCAAACAGAACCATCCAGCCAATACATCCCCACACCTGTGTGCCCTCCCTCTAAGCCCCACCCACAAAACTCATTGCATAAGTAATCATCTTTTTTTTCCAGTATTGAGAGAGCTACAAACACTATGCTTTACTGATGACTATTGAGATGTTTAACACTTTAAGCTTACTCCTTAATGTCTTTTTCTTCTGTGTAATCTACAAAACAACTAGTTTATCCAAGCATCTATTCAGATTGTTTTTACGCCTTCTTCCACAATATTAGAGTGCCCAAAGATTTATCTTTTTTTCTTTTATTCAATCACAATATTTAATGTTAAAGATAAATACAGATCAATTTAAAAGCTTAAAGATTGCACATAGCGGAGCAGTGTAGAGTGTAACTCAGGCCTCCTGCATATGCACGTTAGGTTAAATATTGTGGCATATCAAGACACTTTGGGAGCCCTTACTTTGGAACAAACTAAAGAAAACTAGTGACAGGTGACCCCCCTTTTCACCGCTTGCCTCCAGCACAGCCTTATCTGTCACTCATGTTTACATGCAAATGCATGTTGTCCCTATGATGGTCTACCTGGCCTTGGCTCCCTGCGACTGTCACAGCCCTTTTCCAATACATAGTTCCAGCATGGCTCGGCATGGGACGGCACATCACGACTCTACTCGGTTTGGTATCGGGCATGTCGTTTTCCATTACTGGAGTACCTCCTCAGCGTGGCCGGGGTCGTCATAACACGGTACCTGAGCCGTGAACACGATGAACATGTCATGCGGAGAAGGACTGCATGCGATGGTGAGAGCTCACCGAAGCCTTGTGTCCCATGGGGAATGAAGAGGAGTAGTAGTAGAGTCAAGCTGTGCCAAGCCGTGCTGGAAATGTGTAGTGGAAAAGCGGCATGAGAGGATGACTTGTACAGCTAAAGGGTGAAACTGGGCTCAAACCATAAGAAACAGCCACATCACCAGAGAAAGAACATTCATGCTCGTCCCTTCCCTCCAGTTTCTGGTGACATTTGATCCGTGGCCAAGTGTGCAGCCTGCCCGCTCACCTGACTTTCTGCGCGTTTGTGTGACACTGTTTCCATCTGTCTCCGCAGCGCAACACTGACTTTCATCTCTTTTCCTCTGCGGTGTTACAACATATGGACTCCTGGACCAAACTGGTCCCACACCCAACCCAGAGCCAAAAATCTGTCCACGCACACAGTCATACGTGTTATGACTCCGGATTTTCACACAAACTTTGCATGCTGCTCTCCTGCCTTTACTGTTATAAATACCAGAGATGATCATGAAGCAAATGTGAGATGTGTTCGCAGAGGAGTATTATCCACATCATTATTAAATGTTCCCACAATCTGTGGTTCCACGTGTTTCATTTGATTTGTTTCCTTGCAGAATTAAAGATCAGTTCAGTGTGTAATCTGAACTTTAAATGACCCATGAAACAAATGCAAGGTTTTAATTCTCAGTAGAAGAAATAACATTGTGAGACGTAATGCATTGAGTCCAAAAACAGATTAATTATTGACCTTGATAACAAGTAGGACATATTCTGAACTTTTCAACAGATCACTTTACCCTAATATTTTTTTTTTTTTTTACAAATTTTCCTGAGATCTTTGCCTTATTAGCCCAACTAAAGTCAAACCCATGGTCACAAAATTGAGACAGTTTATAAGCTGTGAAAAAGATGATTTTTTTTTTTTTACCTTGATGTTGAGATTTCAAGCTGAATAATAAATGGTACTTGTCGCTGTAAATAATTTTGGGTTTGCTGTTAATTTAAGTTTTGTTGGCCTCCATTTCAAATAAAAGCACAAAATGTGCATTTAATTTAGTTTTTTTGCCACTACAGAACAACAATTTGCAGGGTTAGAAACTGCTGAACTCAAGGAATTCAGAAAATTTTGAAATTTACGGGAAGTATTCCTTTTAATATTTTGGGAAGGTATTTCAATCCGAGCTAAAAAAAAAATTGCTTTTGTTTGGGCGAAGTTTGTGGTTAGTAACCCACAGTTTTCAATTATGGTGACACTTTGTTGCAGCTGTTGGAGTTGTGACTGCTCAGCTTGCAGAATGTGAATTCGTCCCACAGCTTAAAGAGAAAAAACAATGTTTTGCATGTTTTTGATGCGATGTTCAATTCATAAATATGACCCACAGCTGAAAACTTCACAAAAAACTAAGAACAAATAGTTAGTTCAAGGCATGATGGTCTTAATAACAGCAGAGTTAAAAAAAAATGACCCCAATAAAAATGTCCTTCTTTTTTGCCCCTGCAATCCCTGCACCCTCCTCTCCTTGATTTCCTGTGTGTTGCTAATGTTTCTTGGAAACGATCAATTGGTGGAAGCCACAGCGGTGGCGGTTTGCCAGAGCTGTGAAGGCATGTATGGCAGCCAGTCAGCTGTTCTGTAAGCACAACAGCAGATGGGGGCTAATGGTGGTGGTGGTTGTTGGGGGGGGGGGGGAACACAACTCTGCAGGAACACATCTGTACATGATTCGCACATGTGCTGAATGCTACAAACATGTTGTTGAAGAGTGTGAGGGTGTGTTGAAAAAAACGCCTGGACCAAAAGTGGAAGACTCAGAGGCTGATATTGATCATTTTATTTAAATCGCTAACTTCAAAGGGGAGTTTGTGCATAATGTTCTGTTTAAAAGTCACGGTTATTATAAACACAGCCTGTTGGAAAGGTTGTATAATTCCTTTTTAGGCAGGAGGCTGTTGTTCATTATGCGACAGTCAGGATCCTTTTTTCCTGGAGGACGTCTAAACTTCTGCCACACCAATTTCAACCATTATTCTTTAAATCTGTCTCTCGTGGGCCCCTGGAGTTTATGGTAGTGCTACACTAAATCACTGTAGTGACCCTCTAATCCTTCTGGTATTTCAAAATGTGTGTTAAAATAACCCTAAATTGACCACTTCTATAAAGACAAAATGTTGCATTGAAGGTCCAGTGTGTAAGAATTAGTTACATCTATGAGACTCCACTTCACATTCCAAAAATGATGTTGGTTCTTCTTTGTTTGCATAGTAAGCTTTCAGTTCAAAACTCAAAAGGCATCCTCTGGTTTGTATTCTGGCTGGTTGATGACTAATTTTGTTAAAGCATGGTTCTTGCCTAAAATCATAGGATGGATAATAATACTAATTAAAATCAAAATACTAATTAATGTCTTCAATGTCTGCCAATAAACTTTCCAAAATGATAAACACTGGGACCTTAAAGGAAAAGTCAGGGAACAACCACCTGCTTGTTTGATATCCAACAGCTAAATTGATACTAAGTAAACTGTAGCAGACAAACTGCACAGAGAGCAATGTAAATATTTCTTTAGAAAACACCCTCACAGTGCTTTCAGTCGTCTAAATGGCTCCCACTTTATTTCCTGTTGCTAATATCAACAATGAGCTTGTAATGCAACTCCAAACCACCGTCTTGGTGACAATTTTGGATTTATTTAGGCATTATATTTTCCGTTGCAGTGACCTGAAGGCTGATATGCAGCCTTATTTATTGCATTTTATTTATTGGCCCCAATCAAGTTAAGGTATAAGGCTAATAAGCTTTATTTCTTTCCTTTACCATGTTATTGCCTTATTGATTTTGTGAATGATCATGCACCAGGACCACTGCTGCAATTCTAGCCTGTCCGCTAGCATAAATGTTGCTACACAACCTGCCGATAAGCCACAAACTGCTGGTGTCCTTGAGCAAGACAATGCTTCACTTCCTCTTCCTCCTACTACTTCATCCTCCTTTCTGGATGAATCCATTACAAGTCCAGTGAGGTGGCACCAACACCGCTTCACTCTGTCAACAACACAACCTTGCTTTCGCTCTAACTGTCACTGGTTTATAGATTTCCCTTTTACAAGGCTGATAAGTTGCTCAAGTCATTTAGACGACTTTCATTTCATCAGCGCAACAACTTTCCCTCATCACAGTGAAAAATCAAAGCTGTTTGGTCAAGCTTATTACCTCCCTCTTCTCACCTGTGTCATGACCATACCTCATCCAATACTTCATCGTAACTGGCGGTGGCAGCATTTGAGTCTGCATTCATTCATTCAAAGCCTTGGCTTTGTTTCAAACGGGCCGCGATGCATTTTTTTTCTTGTTTTCTGTTCTTTTCACGCAAAAGAAAGAAAAGGTTCTCATTCATGTTTATTATTTTATGTTAAGAAATTGCTTTTCTTGCTCCTAAAATTTGCTCGCCGAGATGACTCACTCACATCATTCAAAAACATAGAATAAAAAGAGATAGATGCCGGGCAGCTGTGTCACTATTGTCAACTCTGCAAAGCTTTGACATCGACAGAGACTGACTGAGAGGTTGTCACCTTGTTCAGGTTGTAAAAGTAAAATTCTCTAAAAACAAAACAAAACAAAAAAGCAGAAACAAAACTTCTGTCTACATGCTCCCTCTGTTCTCCAGCAATGCACATCCCATGTCTGCTATGTTGGTTGATGACTTCAGACCGTTAGGGATCTCAGGAATCCATCAAGAGGACGGTTGCCATGGTGAAAACGTGGCAACAGGCCGAGTGAAGTAACCCTGAGTTGTCTTTCAGCAAGCCAGACACCCTTATCTGGCACGAGTCAGTCTGTCTCTCTCTCTCTCGCTGTCTCCCAACAACACATGCCAACACACACACTCAGTTTTAGTGTGCACCACAAATATACTGATATGCACACACAAACACACGCTGTTGACCAGATGTGCAGTCCGACTATAGCAGATGAGTGTTGGAAGTAAACACCAGATAAATGCCTCTTGGCAGAGTTAAAACAGAAACACACACCCTGACCCTTGATGGGACTGAACTCACACTCCCGCAGTCATGATTTCAAGATTATGTTTGGCTATAAAAGCATCAGCCTCGAGAGAGGAGGATACATTCATTTTTTATCTGACTGATGGACACAAATGCAGAGGGAAGTAGACTAATTGTTTGTCTTTCATCAAATTGTAAACTTTTGTCACTTTGGTGTTAAGTTTGGGATCAACTGAGCTAAAAAGTGCTTTGATATTTGCTCAAAAAGCAGATAAGTGACTTCGATGTTTGAGATTATGATTAAATATTTTTTAAAATATGGTTTTAACGTGTTAAAGCTGGGATAGGTGTCTTTTCTTTGCAGGTATTGATCAATAATTCCAATTCAATAATTGCAGGTATTGATCAATAATAGTATTATATAAATGAGGTGATCTGTTAGAGATACAAACTTCTGCATCTCATAGGCTCAGTCCTCAGCCTTATGGAAATGTGACCCCCCAACAAAACACTATGACCAATCAGTTCAGGGAAAGTGTGCTCCTGTTGGCTGTTCCATGAAACAATCAACATCCCCTCAGTGTAAAGGTCGCTATTCCAACATTTGCCACATTGAATTATTACCTTTTCAAAAGGTAGGGAATCTAATAATAATCTAGGATAGATACAACGTGTTGCATCCAGAACCTCTTCTGTCGTCTCATGTCAAATCCAATTTAAGCTGGGTCCTATGATGCCCCCTGTGCGTTTGGACTTTGGCTCTCAGCACCAGAACCAAACCCCTAACAGCTGCTGGAGCAGACTGCATTGGCAATGAGGCAGCAGTGCAGACCCGGCACAACTGTTGCCCGCCTGGTTGGCTTATCTGATTTTCCCACCGTAAGCCATGGACTGAGGCACACCAACACTGATGCCAGGTTTGCTAAATTGAAGCACTGATTCAATCATTAACCATAAACTTTGAACAATTCCTTCGACATCAAGCAATGACGATAAGTGAGATGTTTGTGGCTCACAGAAGGACACATTGAACCGTATCTCCTAGTCCTGCCTTTTGTCCCTCCACAGCATCAAGTTCATTCCTCAAAACTTGTATCATAATCTATGATACTGAGACAGATGCTAAAGAAGCAGATCGCAGATGTCAGTATAAAAATCATTGTGCATTTGATCAGCACTTATCTGTTATGTGTTCACTGCTCCATAACATTGAGAATTTAGCTGCTGTGGTTTCCTTGCCCTTTACAGGAATGTAACCCAGCTCCCCACTGGCCTCAGCCCACATGACACACACAGAGAAAAGTATGATTGCCAAACCATGGATAATTCAGGGTGGGGATTTAGGCTTCCAGCCACATCAGCTGCTGCCGTTTACGACAGGGAGAAGACAAAAGGCAGGAGTGCTCATGCCTAAATGGTCAGACAATGGTGATCTGTGGGCATTGCCATGGTGACGGCAGCCCTGTCCTACAGTGACAGAGCGAGGATAAAAACACCCCTTTTGTTGAAATGGGTGAAATTCTTGCTGGGATTAAGTGGAAATAGATACACACCCAAAATGGAGTGTGAGAGCCAGTCTTTCTATACGTGTGTGTGTGTGTATGTGGATGAAGGATGAGTCGATCCAATGTACTTGAAAGAAAGAATGTGTACCAAAGAGAATAACTGAATTAAAGACAGGGAAAACTGTACCTTGTTAAGGAGAATTAAGAGTAAACACACACAAAGAACAAAAAGGAGAGGAAAAACTATATGGGAATGACTAAAAAAAATGTTTGGAAGTCTATGAGTGAATGGGCAAATGACAGGCAAGAGGAGGAATATTTAACCAGGGAGAACTAAAGTCGGGTTGACCTCATCTGAAGGCTTACAGCTTCTCACCTGATGTGAACCCACCCACTCATCTTAAGAACACCCCCTCCATTTTTTTACAATACTTTAGTTTCCAAGGATACAAAGTAATTTCAGCTTCTAGACAGACAGCGAGACAAAACTGTAAGTGTAAAAATGCTTTGGCAAACAACATATTTTTTTCCTAGATGCCAACAAAGCTACTTGGAAAAAAAAAAAAAAAGATGAATTGAAACAAAACTGAAGGGCGATTCTTCCACAGCTACTCTCGATGGTTCTCATCGGACGAACCAACAGCAAAGCTTCATCTGTCTCACATGCTATCGCCTGGGTATTATTTATTCAGAGCTATCTGTAAGTGCCCGGGGAACACACACATTCTGCACACTCTACGCTGCAACATCCCTCATGCGTCAGCTGGCGCTGCGGGGGAAGGGAACGTCGAGAGTGTCTCCTTTTCATCCACACTCTCTTCCTCCCTCATTATCCTCCTTTCTTTCGAGCCTTGACTCTTTCTTGCACTGTTTTCCCCATCTTACTTTCTTCCATATCCTTCCTTGATGCTTCCTTTTCACAATTTATTTCCCCTGACTGATTTTCTACCCCTCCTTCACAGCCCAGTACTTCACAATAATAATACACAGACCGACTACCCCCCCCCCCCCCCCCCCCCCACACAGACCGACTCCCCCCCCCCCCCCCACACACACACACACACACTCAGGCTGGTCTAAGGTGCATGTGTATATAGTCAAAGCTCATTGCACCTCCATGGAGTCACTCGCTATCATCAGGCAAAGGGAAATCCATCAGGGTTTAAATAGCTTTTTTTTTTTTTTTTAATTTTTCTACTGAGACCCATGACAAGCATAATAACTCAACACGTGTCTGTTCCTGGAATGAGGTCACGAAGTATGATAGGAAGACATCTGAAGGTGGAGATAGTGAAGTTTGTAAACTTTAGTAAACACAGACAGAAACAAACAAACAAACAAACAAAACAGTCTTCCTCTCTTAAGTTACTCCTCTCCACAGGTTTCAAAACGCCCTCTCTCTTATACAGCAGGCGCTTTCAATCATTTCAGGGGGCAAAGGAAGGGAGGACAGGGTTGGGGTGGCAAAAAGAGGGATAGCTTGACTCCCTTCCTCAAAAAGGGAGGAATGAGGAAATATATAATCTTGTTTATCCAGTGATTGTATCCTCTATATCCTTTCTCCATAAATCCATGGTGGATGTGATTCAGTGTTCCCTTTATGACCCAAAAAAAAGAAAAGAAAAAAAAAAAAAGATTTCTAATAGAATTTAAATCCCTGCAACATCAGTGCTGCCTTATGGAGATACATGTAGTATCTGTCCAATGAGAGATAAAGTTCATCAGTACCATACTGCTCAGTGCTGAGAGGCCTCACGTGGGCCCCTTCTGGTTCTTTCACATGGTTTTGCCCAGCTGACCTCCTAATGCTCACTCAGTCTGGACACTTTGCTGTAAGGGTTCTCAAGGAGGTAGCGGAATCTGTCATAATGCTCCAGCATGTACTTAGGGGCGTACATGTGCTCTTTGGGGTCCACAGGAGGGTATTCCTGCAGGGAGCCATCGAACCAACCCCCCGTCCGGATCAGATTGCGGATGTAGTTGAGGTCTCGCTTGTCCTCATAGTCACCCCAACGAGGGAAATCTCCATTCTGCGCTGACACCAGCTTGAAGTAGATCCCCTCTGGAGTGAAGCACCAGGAGCAGTGCCATCCAGCAAAGTGGAAGGGGCTGCCCACTGCCCACTGCACCAGAATGTGGCCCGTGTCATTCTCGTACTTGCGGAAACCTGGCATTGTGTAGTATTCACGTCGACGCAATTTGATACCATCATTGTCGTAGAGTTCGCGCAGCATCCTTACTGTGCAACCTGACACCACCTCTAGAGAGCCAAACTGCTTCCAGAAAAATCCATACAGTGACTGGACATGGAAAGAGGGACGAAAAGAAGTTAGTTAAATGATGGTGATTTTTAAAAACGTGAAAACATAGGTATCTCAGACATAAACAAGCTAATTTATTACTGCTACCTTTCGCATGTGGATGGCAAACGGTTCCGTCCAGCCATCATATAGCTTGAGGAAAAGGAGGCCCTCGTGTGCTGGGATTTCATCCGCGTCATTGATGACGAACACATCATCTGACCTGACACCAACCAATCTGGACATGCCATTGCGTGTCAAGTAGGTACGCAAGTAGTCATCAGCAATCCAGCCGTCCTGCCGACCACCTTCTGGGAAGTGGTCGAGGAACACATATAGGATCTTGTGACGTATGTAGTCATATGTACCATTGAGGAGTCGCTGCAGGAAACTGGAAAAAGTAAATTGCCTTTAGTTTGTGAACAATTTTCAAAGGACAATACCAATGGTTTTGCACATGTTAGCCCAGTTACTTAAAGTCAAATACCTCCCCACTTCCCAACATTGCCAATCATCCTGTACGACATGTTTTACAATACATTTTCAAAACCAATCTGCACACCTTGTTTTCACAGTTTTGCTTCCTGCCCATGACGGTGTTTCACAAATGGACTTTGCCCCAATGTGTTCTTCTGTGGCCCCTTAAGGCACAATGGGGTACTGTTTTGATGAGCTTGGTTTGTATCTCAGTGTGCCACAAACTAGCAAATGTGGATACACTATTTGATTACTTTGTGGCAGTGATATGCCAAGAAACATGCTGATGCTCAAGCATTGAGAGAAGCAAAAACAAATGCAACTGTTTAAGTATCTAAAACCCTGAAGCATGATATAAATATCAATGAGCTGTATTTGCCGAAACAGAAACACACAAAAAAACATTATGTATAAATGTAAACACACACTTACACGATAACACTTGGTTTTAAATGACTGTGGCATCCAAACTGTGTGCTTCCAAGGTGAGGTATATTATATTGAACAACAGGTAATGACAGGTCTCTGTTTGACAAATGATGCCTTTCAGGACAGAAAGCCACTGTCCATACACAAAGCTGACTGGATCCCCAATTCAATTAACTTTGATATGCATGGCAAAAGGCATTGTTCCTTGAATGTAGCTACTTTCATGCAGTGTCACATCCTATGATTGAACACACCAATCTCTCCCTTCTAGGCTGCACACGCAGTCAATTATGTCGCTCTTGTCATAATCAGCTGTAAAATTGCTCCCAAGGCATTTCATGTTATCACCACAGGAAGTTCATTGTGATATTCAGCACAATGATACTCAAAAAGCGTAAAGGTTGGCTGTAAACAAAAGGTGTGAGCTGTAAACGATGACTGCTCACTGCAACAGAAAGTGTCACAATTCGGAAAAAAAAAACAACAGTATTTTGTTTAAATACGATAAATATAACCTAAAATATTATCTTTATTATTATATAAATGTTCACTGTTTACGCCACTTGTTAAGAAAAAATTTTTGGTGTTATATTCTTCATCATCATGTGCAAATGAAGCAACATTGCTAATAGTGTAATAGTGTGTAAGTGCTACAGGATGTAGGGAATCACTGAGGGTTTACATTTCCATTTACTTTTACACCAAAATTCACCTTTGTCAAAGTTGTAGAACCAGAATGATTATTTTAATTTTATTTTAGGGGAATTAAAAACAACTGTTCATACTATCACCTAATTGTATGAACTACCCAAAAGCATTTTATATTATATCGGGTCTGGTTCTGCTCTACAGAGGCTACCATTTCGACCATCATGCTTCATCTTTTGAGTTCTGATGCTAACTGAAGACTTAATAGATTCATCTTCACTTGGAAAGGAAGGGTGGAGTGAGGGATGTTTTGTTGCAACATGCATCTTCACCAGTAATGTTGCTCAATTTTACACACTCTACCTTTAAGGCAGACTTTCGTTCATCTTTAGTTAGAGGAGCATTATTGCATGTCGCACACCACAGGTTCCTTTGTCACTTGCTGTGAGTTAAGACTTCTTTCAGTTGCCAGACTCTGAGGCATTGTGGGGCAGGTCATGTCTATCACTCCCTCTCTCCCTGTACCCCTTGCTGGCAGTTGTGCCACAGCCACATGCACTGTGTTTACAAGGAAAATTAGGTTGTGGACCAGTTTTCATTATAACCCGACATGATGGGGCCACAGGTTTGGGACTTCTGGTCTAAAAAGTGCACCAAGTCCCACATTGGTGTTATTACTTTTTAATCCAGCTCAACATTTTCTGAATATACTCTGTCCTGTCAGGCATAAGACTCATCTGCTGACTCAACTGAATATTACCCCTCTGCTTTAAATACATTTCAACCTTTAGGTCATGGTTTGTATAATATCAACACACCAGTCCAGAAATGTGGGTCTTACCTCAAAGGCCGCTTCTCGCCGTAGGCAGTGAAGTTGGATTCACATACAAGGAACACATCGACAGCTTGGGCAAGCTCATGAAAGCGTGCGTGCAGCAGGTCAAACTCGTGGTTGACATTGATGGCATTGATCACCCTTCGTGGGGTCTCTCTTGGTGTCAGCCTCTCCTTGGTTGGCAGATTGGAGTGATAAACCATGGTGGGGACTCCACAGTAAGGTCCGTGCCATCCTGGCCGGCACACACACTTGACCAACCGCTTCCCATTGCCTCTGGGCCTCGTCTTGGCTTTTGGCGCTAAAGTGGGCGGCTGCTGCACCTCCAGAAATTTCCGTTGACTGGCAGCCCCACCCCGGGAACCTTCTCCAACTCCATTGACCACAGCACTCCCTGATTTCGAAGAATACTCCTTTTGAGTAGCTACCTCTGTCCCCTGTCTGAAGCAAAGAGCTCCAGCTTTGGTTCGGACAAAGTAAGGGTTTTTGTCATCTAGTAGCTTGTATGTGCGGGTGTGAAGATCGCCCATGACTTCCAAAGGGTCATACAACTGATCTTTGAAGGACACCACCTTATGTTGGTTTCCATCCTTTAGGACTTGTGGGAGATCCGGCCCAGCAGCTCTCTCCTGGACAGACAAACAAATGGGCAACTGTTGAGAAAGCTTCCTCTTATAAACAAAACCTACTATCTGTTTATTTCTCTGTAAAAGATAAATTAAATATGACATCAGGACAAACCGTGATATTTAGGGCTTTAGTAACACACACACATTTGAATAAATATGATTAAATTTCAGATGTGAAGGTTCTCATTCATCCAGGTCATAGTCATTTTTTAATTTTACAATGTAATTTGTCACTTTAAAAGTAACATTGCACAACAATGGTACTTCCCTGCTTACCAGTTTCCTGAGTGGTAGTATGCTTTGAGAACAACTGAGTGCTGACTGGCAGTAACATGAATCAGCATTTATCATCTGAATCAGTCTTCATGATATGTGTTTTATACTCCCTAAAATTGAAATTAATGTGCAGTGGATCTTAAACTTGGGCAAATAATTGGATACAATTGTTAGCTTTCAAAGTGCAGTATCAGTGCTTGTCTCATTGTCACATATCAGCAGGTTACACTGTAACCTTGCCATCAGCAACCAGGCAAAATTAAAGGTAAGTGTATGAAATGATGGCAAACAGTCTGCAGTTAATGTTAAGAAATAAAAGTGCAGCACCACAGCACAATAACACCTCAGCACTAGAGGATTTCTTCAAAAACACTGTTTGGATAATGACTTTATTGGTTCACACAGTAATTTATGAGATGCGACCTTTGACTCTCAATTACAGAGTAGTTCTCCTCTCGAAGGCTCCGTGAAAACTAATACTCACAGGAGGAGATTATTTGCAAAGTGATAAAAACCATGTATAAAGTAAAGTAGAAGGCAATGATAATGTGTGAAGTGACAGTACATTAGAATTACCTCGAGAGTTCAATGACAATACATTTATAATTCTCCCTTTTTCTCCTTTAAATTTTATCCTTTCAACACTGATTTATTTTTATGGTAGAACAATAATGTAACAATAAAAGTAGGTAGAATTAAACCTGATGGGAGATGATTTTTAAATACTTGCATTGCCGGGCCAAACAGGATGTGTGTGCAGGGTTGTGATGGCTGCATCACTTGTACTGCTGTGTCTTGATCACCTCTGTTAATACACATGGTGAGCCTGTTTGCTGCAGAGCTGCTGCTGTGTTTTATATAGAGTGAAAACCAAGATGTTCTGTGACAAAGATGTGCTGCTCATGCATCAAGTGTGTCCCAGGAGTTAAGTCTTTTAAACTGAACTCAGTTCGGTTTTACTTGAACTGGCTGGGCCTGGATTAGGTCATTTTAAACGCTAATTACCTTTGCTTTACTACCTGCTCATGTAGTGCAAGGACAGAGGTTCAGGTACAGAGTGGGGATGAGTCAGTCAGAGACCCATTAAAATGATTTTGAGGGTGACATGTTAAGGTAAAGGTAGATTTTAGCCAATAGGCTAAGAACTAAAGCCATAACAGTCAACAATAACTAATCATTTCGATAACGGTGCTTACACTGATTTGATTGCACTGCGTCACACTATCACTCACCAATCGTACCTGGTTTGGAGAGTCTCCCCTGTGGTTCTCCTTTGGTTCCTCCCAGGGGTGAGGAGGTGCAGGTTCCTCCCTCAGCCTCATCTCCAGTCCTGCTTTGCCAACAATCCCAGCACCTCCAACTACAACCCCGCCATTCCCCATGCCCATCCTTCCTCCTCCACCCACACCTTCATCTTTAGTGTCCGATTGACGGAATACAGGCAAAGGCGGTGCCTCTTCGGGGGAAGCTGGGCTGAGCGGCGTGACGCCCACACCTTTCTCTCTCCAGAAGAAGCCAGTAACCATGATGAAGGACTTGATGTTGGGGTATGGGGCAGAGAGCTCACGCAGCAGGGAGACATAGTGGAGGGCCTTGTAGTAGTGGAGGAAAGAGATGACACACAGGCCCACCGTGCAGAGCAAGAACACCCTGTGCCGCCGCATTTTCATCCTGGAATCAGAGAAAAGAGAAGGTAGGTGAGAGAAATGAAGAAACAAGATCAATAATAAAGACAGATTTGGGGAAATCTGTCTTTATTCCCATCAGCGCTGTTTACAGCTGGGTAAACAGCTACTGACTTTAGGATGACGACAGATGAAGATGGACAAGACAGACACCAGTGGTGCAGACCCAGCTGAAACCCCCCCCCTCAGACTGTGAAGTTGGAGAGCTCGAAGGAAATGGAAGTGCACGCCTGGCCATACTGAAGTGACCACTTTGGCTTCACTAAAGTTTAGTTAAATTCACTGACCTGTAAGCAAACAGGCAAATTTTTTTGTCATCCCCTTTTTCCACGCCTAATCATTTTCTTACAATGTGACATTAGAGTTTTTTTTTTATCTTTTTTGATCACTAGCCTGACTCATCGGGGCCCAAAAAAGGTGGCAGTAAATTTAGATTATAGAGAATAGAGTTCAGTTTGAAATGGTAAAGCCCCTATATTTATAAGTGCAGCACTCTGATGCCTTTCATAGTTTCTGCTGCATGTTTGTTGAAACCTACAATATGAAAAAACAGCGGACTGAGGCAGATCCTCTCACTGCGAGGAAACAGTACGTGAATGAATTCATCAGGTGATTCGCTCACTTACTGAAAGTGTCAGCAGGGCACGCCACGTACCAGTTCACTGACTGAACTTAAGACTTGAGCAAATCAGCCGTTTAAACGTGTTAATCTCCAACAGCTATCAAGGAAAGTTTTAAAATCGTATTATTATTTAATAGAGGAGGCTGGTGTATTTAGGGACAGCCCTAACTAAAGCTGGACAGTGAGCTGAATCACAACCCATTCAGCTCCCAGTTCCTCTCATAGTGAGGAAACAGTACCTTAAACCGGTTCTTCAGTTAATGACTCAGCCCTCACCACGTATGTACTGATAAACTAACTGAACTTGATATGTGTGCCATGAGTGAATCAGCGGCTTAAACTGTCAGAATCAGCCCCAGCAAATCCAGAAACAATGCCTTAATGATTTATGCCGAACTGTAGATCACTTTAAAAGAAGCAAAACCCCAGAAAAGATGTGTTAATCTCCAATGTTTATTAAGGAAATTCCTAAAATCTTAACATTTAACAGTGGAGTCTGGTATATTTAGCGACAGCACTGCCGACATCTGGTGATAGTAAGATGAATCATAACCCATGCGGCTTTGTATTGGTTCAGCGAGTAAGTCAGACGTAGTGTGTGCTCCGGTCATGCAGGAAGAAGTGAACGATTTGGTGAACGAATCTTTTTAATGAACGAACTGGAAAGTCTCAGCACACCTTTGGTACATGACTAGTACCAAAGAATGGAACAGTTGGGGCTGGTTATTTGGTACTATTCCTAATGGAAATGCAAAACATTATGTACTGTACTGTAGCAAACTGAACCATTCCACTCAGTGGAAACACAATTTTAGTTAAATGAGCTACTGGTTTGTCAAATCCAGCTGACCCCCATAGAGAGGATAAAGTGGTAGAAAATACATGGCTATAAACAGAAGACAGAAAAAGCCCCTGAATTAAAAGTAGAAGTAGACGCTATCTAAAAAAACCTGTCCCACATCCTGCTTGTCCTCAATCAACAGGCCCTCACTCTGCAGTTATGGCAGAAATAAATGTATACATGTTAGAGACACATTATGCAGTGATATACTCCTGTCTCCTCACTGATATGCTATGCTGATGAACACGGTCATATTTGGAAGAAAAGGAGGACACAAAAGGTCACAGGAAAAATGGGGGATGAGACGGAAGCTGGTGCTGTTGGTGCATCACTGAAACTTTGAGTCACTTCATCTCCTACCGTCCACGTCCTCTCTGCAACTCTCGGTTCATCTGTCACATGTTATTCTCCTTTACGTTCACTCCTTCGCTGCACTCTCCTCTGACTCACACAGACTCATCTCTCTTCCTAGCGAAGCGGAACAAAACTGAAAGAGGGGAAAGCAAACACGGGACGCTTCCTTTTTTTTCCTTCACCATTTTGTGACACTGAGATTGGAGACTCTACAGTCTTCTCACACCCTCCTGTGAGGTGTGTTGTCGTCTAAAGCTCAAACCTGAGTCGAGTCTCCACCCAGCAGTGTTTAGATCATGTTGAGTCCCCGTTATTTGAATCTGAGTCATCAATGTTGAGTCTCAGTCAAGTTCCAAGTCCTCCGCTTAGAGTTGATATACAATAATAAAAGGTTTTGCATTAAACACTGCTAACACAATTGTCACTATTTCACAGAGCCTATTAATTTGATGGATAATTCAGGCTCTTTAAATACCATAACAATGTAGACTGAACATCTGTACCAGCAGATTCTGTTCAATATTGTATGTTAAATATAAATTATGTACACATAAATAAAAAAACCTAACAATTCCTCTTCATCTTTTGACTCTGAATGCATTCAGTGTTTAAGTTTTTAAATCAGCTAGTTTCTTCTATGAGGAATGAAAATCTTTGAAAATTCCAGTCCAGTCACTGCTCCCTCCATACTCCAGAGACAGCATTGGTTAAGGTTACAAATGACTAATTACTTGCATCTGACAAAAGATTATGGCTCAGTGTCAACCTTGAATGAACTCAGCTCAGCATTTATGACAATGGCCCATATAATTTTGAACAACTGTTTCAAAAACATTGTTGGGTATAGAGAATGTGGCATTGAATTGGCCAATCATTATGATCATCTGCTGTGCCACTCTTTTTTGTGGGGTTCCTCAGAGGTCTATTCTGGGTCCTGTCTGTTTTACTTGCATTTCACCTGAGAACAGTACCTTTATTTGGGATGGAGGACATCCAGCAGTGTTCTTTTTTTCCTGCTCGGTTTGTGCACAAATATCAACAAGACGCAGGTGTTTGCTTCGACTTCCGTGGGATATTTACACCGATTGCAAGGGAGTGAAATTTTTCTGTACTGTACCATTTTACTCTGGTAGCCCAAGAGAAGGGTGCCAAAAAATTGAACAGTAGGGGCTGGTTATTTTGGTACTATTCCTAATGAAAATTGCAAAAAATACATACTGTACTGTACTAAAGCATGACTGTGGTCACTGCATCTGACTCTAGCAGGTTCTTCTCTTCTAATTTGGGTGCCAATAGAATAAATGCAGCCTACTTTAAGGTTATTCTTTTTTTTTTATTATTTTTTATTTTACAATTTATATTTATATGTTTTGAGTTTTACTATGATACTTATTAATATTACCATTATTATTTATTTAGTATTATTATCACTACTCAATTCGATTTTGGCTTCTTGCATAGTCTTTTCAGTACAGTTGAAAATAAATTAAACTCATTGACAGCGAGACAGGTTTTTACAGTCCAGTGAGGCAGGAGAAGTGAGAGAACAAGGGACTCAGGCAGAGTGTGATAACGTCATCAGCTGGTCGATCAATAGCAGTTTCACAGCGTAGGTTGCCTTCTTTCGCAGACAAAGAAGAATTGGATAAGAAAGATCAATAGCTATGTCTGAACAAACATATATGCATGAGTTTTGAAGTACATTATGCATCTTTTAGCTATACAAAAGTGTGGGAAAAAAAACCACAGAAAAGATTAAAGATGGAAAAGTCACCAAAGGGAGGTAAGGCCATCTCCATCCCAGTCATCCCACCACCGATGCATATTCAAAAGCACTTACAAACAGAGGAACCTCAGGCATCGTGTGGGTGTTGTCTGTGGATTCTGGGGCACCCTGGTACCTCTAAGCAAAGACATGGCTGTAAAAACTACTCCGCTGTGCTCATGTCACAAGTCACCGCCAGCTTATTGTTGTGTCCTTCTCCCTCTCTCAAGTTGCTGCCTGTCAAATAATACACAGTTTCACATGTCAAGTCAAAGAGCCAAAAGCAGCCAAATTCATCTAAATGTACAATCACACAGGTGGAGGTAACTCCTCAGTTTCTGCAAGTTTCATGTGAATTTCACACGTGGGCAACGGCTGTAGATTGTTGACTCGGAATTCTATTTACTATACACGTCCACATCTGCAACATGATTGAGACAATAGTGACGCAGACACAGGAGAGATGAGACGAGAAGGGTTTTTTTTTTTGTCCCGTGATGATAGCAGTGCGCACGTCTCTTTACAGCATGTTATTGCCACATGTGCTTTTTTTTTTCTCATGTCCATTACGGTGATGCCAGTATCGGGTTTGTATACAATCCATACGATACAATACAATTAATACTGTACCACTACTGACAGAAAACATTACGGTTAAATGCTTTGTATTTATATAGTCTATATATAAACACAAACCAATATATCATCAATAGATTTCTATATTGATGCCCACCCAAAGCTGCTTTCACCATTTTTGCCATTCACCCATTCCATCATCAAGGAAAAACATGGAATGGAGAAAACTGGGGATTTGAAAAGGTTATGTCTAGCTCTACAGACACACACTCCCTTGTGATTTATTCAAAAATGTTTGTTAGCATATTGTAACTTGAATGGTTATTTCCCATTTTACAAGCGTAAATTACATGTTTACACAAGCAACAAAAAAATTGGTTATTTTTGATATGACAGTACCGTTCCTCTTCCTATCATTTCAGTCTATACTTATATTCCTCTCTGCTCACTGACATTTTGCTCATCAGTAGGGAAGGCATCACCCTCCTCTTTGCTGGTGAGCCACTTTATCAAAACTGGGCATGTTTTCAGAACCAGAACGCACTGAGGCAGACATTTTCCACAATCTTCCTTTTCTGTGTTTTTTTTTTTGATTCAGGCCGACAGGATTTCCTGTGTTTATAAAAGTCAAAGCTTGTATTTGCCGACGGCCCGATGTCAGAATTAACGTGGAGAGCAAAGACGTGGCCGCTCTCCCCCACAGCTCACCTTGTTTATTTAATCAGACTAATGTGACTCGCAAATTTCACTCTCGCTGTCTCTGTGGGGATTTCTTTCTCAAGTTTAAGATCTGAACATGAACCCCAGGAGAGCTGAGGATGAAGAAAGAAGTGCTACATGCCAAAACAGGGGTCCTCCCATTTAACTGCTCATAGTTTAATGTGTGCGTGGGTGTGTTGCCACTAGAGTTTACATTGGACTTAGTTTAAGTATTTAGGGCAAAGAGTTAAAAGGAGGGGTGTGGCTGGGTTAGGGTTAGGTTATGAAGTTACTTTACAAGACCTTAATAATTCTGAAGGCAAATTAGAACATCCATAGCAGTGACCCACACTTTTGATGTTTGGGAAACAATGATCAACCTTTTACAACACTTTACAACAAATTGATTAACCGAGAAATAATGAACAGTTTGATCAATTTGTTATAATCATTGGTAGTTGCAGCCTTACACTGGTGTAAAAATTAACCAATAGGTTATCGGGTATAATGTGAAAAGTACAAATTCAATACGTGGAGCACTGTGTGCAACTAAATGTGCAATAAACCAATCAGTCGCCCGTCGTAAATGTTTGAAACTGTTTAATGAAGCTGATATTTATTGTGTCGCTTCAAATCTTACTGAAAGATTTGCAACACCCGACTCTAGCAAGACTTGCTATGCTTGCAAGACTTGACGTTAAATATGTATTTTACAGTCATGTTAAATTATTCTGCAAGTTGAATTTATAGCTGGAGCCCTTCCAACTTTGTAAAATGAGAAAGAATATGGAAATTAGTGTTCCAGACAGGCTTCACTTTACATTTAAAATGTTAATAATGTTTGTGATAAAGTTGTTTGGCTTAATTGTGTCTAAAAGTGAGCATAACAACAGTGAGGTACTTCTATAATGATTCATGCTCTTCACAGTGAACCTGCAGTGCATGATTTTTGTCATAAGTGAAATAAAATATTTGGCTCATGTTTAATACATAATTTAAAATTCATACCAGCCACACTGGTACTGCAGTTTCCATAACACTTGTTTATTACTAATTCACTTATTGGCCTAATACAGCAGGAGAGGCTATAATCTCATTATGCATGAATAAAACAGTGACAATGTTACATGTTACACAGTGTTAATTACAGTGATGGTGAAAACCAAAAGGAAACAGGAAAAAGGTAAAACCAAAAGCACTGGCTTGTACTTATCATACCTTTCTCGACTAGTTCTTATTATAGGACCACAGGTAAAATGCAATGTTTGCGTAGAAAGTTGAACAAATACATCAGCCTGAACCAACAGCTCCTCTACGCATACTGCAGGTTGCCTCACACCATATTACAGACCCTGTTACACAGGCATAACTGTGTCAGTGTTTACTCAATGTACATTTACTCACACAAACACGGTCACAACTCAGCACATGCAATCTCAAACTCTTGTGATTTTTTTTTTTTTTTCACTGAACTATTTCATGGGTGTTAGGATAAATAATGTAACGTCTCTCCAAAATACACATCTTTTCATAAGTCTCACCTGGACTGCAAATCATCTCCAACCTCTATCAGCATCACCTTCATTCTTTAAACAGCATGTTGATGTCAACTAATAATAAGCACCCAGTGGGACAAGCTGGGACAGAGAAATACAACTTTTCCATCTAATCTTATTACGCTGCTGCTTTTTCCCAAAATGAACACGTTTCAGAAAGAAATGCTTCATCCGTTAAGTTTTATTGATTTGATCAAACCACTATGAGACTATCAAGAGTAAATCTCTCACCACTTACCTGCTGGCTGTTGCTTTTAAAGCCTGCTCAGCTAAGTTTCTTATTTACAGTAGGTGGGTCCTACTTCCAAAGTCAGACAAAAGCTGTTTAAGAGGCAGATTGTGGGATAAAATTCACCAGCACTTAATCACTCACTCTGACATTTCTTATCCAAATGTCTGCCTTGTTTCCTTAAAAATGTGCCCAATAAACGCAAAGAGCCACCAAATCATTGTTTCCCTTCGTATTTTCTCTGCCGTGCCTCCTCTGGCATTAACGACAAGCACTTTTCCAAGACTTCCAACCAACGTTAGGTTAAATAAGGATGAGTTTAAAGTTCGTAGTACAGATTAAGATTCAAAATTTGTCATCTACACAGCAAAAACACAGCAGTGCAATGAAATTCTTACTTTGCTGTTCTGCCAGGTACCAAAAACAAAAATAAAATAAGAGGCACGCATTAATAAATAAATAAAAATAAATAAATAAATAAATAAAGAGTGAAGATATTGCACACTTGGTAATGATGAAAAAAAAAAAAGGCTGGTGAGTATAAAGTGCTCTGTGCAAAAGATTAGCATTTAAATAGTCAGTGGTAGGTGTTGGGGGTGAGTTTGTTCTGGATTTCATAATCATGTCACATAATCGCCAGTTGTTATGCTGCCAATGGGCAGCTGGAAAATTTGTCCATATCACCCAACCCTATTTCAGTCTGTTTTTTTTTTTTTTACATTTTGAGAAGCTTTGAACTCATCATTTACCCGAGTTAACTTTCTCTCCAGTCCGCGTGTCTGTTCGTGTGTTCACACACGAAGTAGAAAGGAAGAAACGGAAGGAAAGAAAGAAAGAAGCGTGATGAAAAGACACACGCTGACCTGAGATAGAACAAACGTTGGTGATGAAACTTTCCAGTGTACCTCTGTAGAAGTCACTGAGGATTTTGGGCGTTTATGCTCTTTGCTGATTTGTTGAAATTATTAAAGAAGTGCCATGAACTAACATCTCTGGGAAGAAAAACACAGTTCATGTTTGATAATGTGAAGCTATTTACTTTTGCACGGCTGGATATGGTTTCTCAAGGTTGTCTGGACTTGTATGGGAGTCTGTCCAGGTAAATGTGGTAGACTGCCAGGCTTGACCAGTTGCCTTTGAGCAATACTGCTCCCACTGTATCACTTCTACTTAAGGTAAGGTTTTAAAAAAAAAAAATAAAAAAAAAATACAAGTGATGCTTTGAGCTGCTCCAAATAACATTTCTATGAGTGCATCATATGACCTAAAGCGTTGGACACACAAAACACATACTTGTTGGCTGCTTTATTTTTTATACCAATTAATTTTTTGGGATAAAAGCATGCACAGTATCACACTCCAGACTGGATTTTAGTGTTCATTTAACTACAGAGGGGGAAAAAAAAAAGGATACATGTACACCTGTTATATCTGTTCAAATAATAATATAAATAGGTCCTAATTGGGAATGTTTTTTTAAGATTAATTTAGCAATTGTCCAGATTTTTACCAAACCTCTTGCCCGGGCTTATTAAACTCCCCTCTGGAAGGGTTATCAGAACAAGTACGGCAGATAGTCCTTTCCCCACGTTTATTTCACTTACAGTCAGGTTGTAAACCTGTAATACAAACACAAAACACGAAGCCTAGGTTTAACTAACGATTGAGTGATACTGAATTTCCAACGGTACTAGCTTTCGCTCACTCACCAACGGGGCGTACCGCTCCAGATGATTAATCTAGCAAATGTGTCTATAGGATCAGTCACAAGTGCTTTTTATACATATACTGGGGTTTACTTTGCTTATTGAACTTCAAAGTTAGATGAAAGATATGAAAGGTATGAAAGTCGACTCAGTAACTGCCGGAAAGTTCTACCGCGATTACTTTCAAAATTATTGGACTAAACTATAGCTTTTTGATTAATCCAACGGCTAATTATTTGACTACCAACTATTGCCACATTACCAAGTAACTGGGACTGCAACTGACCATTATTTTGCTCGCCCTTTCCCTCTACAGTAGAAAGAACAGCAAAGAAAGCCATTTAACTGATTAAATATCCTTGAGTTATTGATAAGCTCCAGACCAAAGACTATACCTGACATTAGGTGAAATGCTATGGACCAAGCAGGTTGCATTGTAAGAAAGTGAAGTAAATAAGCAGAAGAGATGAGATGTATGTTCATTGTTATTGACAATAAAAATACTGTTCGGCACCACAGAGACATCTGCACTATTTGTAGTTACCACTGACAAAGCTAAGCTAACTACATAGCTCCAGGGCTACATTAGCAGTGGAGAGCCACCACTCATGTACTATATATTTACATAGGGTCCCTATCCCAGCCTACAGTGTAGGTGATGGTTCAAAAAGTCATATTGCAAATCAAATCCCAACCTAAACCAACCAGCCATTCTTTTGTGTTTAAGATATTAACTTGCTTCCATACAATAAATCTCTTGTGCACACAATACAATCAAAATATCACCACAGTGAAAAGGTCAAGGATTGTGAACATGGCAGAGGAGACAATTCACAGCATGCTTTCAGTATGGCAGTGAACATACAGTGCAGGCCCCAGTGTGGTTGGTAAAATGCTGCAACTTCAAAAGATCAGGAAAAGCACTGTACGGGGTTGTGGCATTTAAGTTTATTTTTAGTTTAACTTCTGTGGATGAATGTCAAAAGCTGTAAATTTAGACAACAGACAAACAAGGAAAATCTAGCATGATTGTGAGGTTCTTTCATTTGAAGCTGGTACAACTCACATTCTCATGGACACAATTTACTGATCCGTACACTCCTGTCCGGTCTTTGAGGTCAGCTGATCAGCTGCTCCTACAGATACCCAAGTCTAAACAAAAGCTCAGAGGGGACAGAGCTTTTTCTGTTGCTGCACCGAGATTGTGGAACGATCTTCCTTTACATATTAGACAGGCCCCTTCTCTGTCTGTATTTAAAAAGCATCTTAAGACCCATTTTTACTCGTTGACTTTCAACCCAGTATGAGGCATTGATTTTACCAGTTTTTATTGGTTTTATGTTTGTTTGTGTGTGTGAGTATATATATGTACAGTATTATGTATACAGTATGTATGCTACATGCATGTTTGTGTGCATATGTATGTGTATGTGTATATAGTCTATTTCACCTGCTGCAAGGATGTACTGTATATGTGTGTACATATGTACACTCTACAGTGTTTTACTGTTTTTCTATCTTTTAGCATTTTTCAGTAGTTATTTTATTTGTCTCTAATGTACAGCACTTTGCTTCAGCTGTTGTTTTTAAAGTGCTTTATAAATAAAGTTGTATTGGATTGGATTGGATTGGTTGCTGAGAAAATCAGTTGGGTAAATAGTATTGGCGCTTTTAGATTTAGGCAACAAAGTCAAACTAGCAGTTTTGAATTGATCATCACTTCAGTTGTGTCTCACTTCAGTATGTGGTCCTAGGTCAGATATACAGTACTTTATACACTACTGTATATGTGGCCATGCAACATAAGTGACAACAGTCATTTGTGGCTTTTTGCCCATACACAAGCTTCAACATCATCAACCTGCACAGCAGAAATGCAGCATAATCAAACTAGAAGCACTTGGAGAGCGCAAAAAAATTCCTGGAGACAGATGGCAATCCTGATCACTACCAAATTCTAATCATCTGTTCCATGTCCCATTACACCCCTATCCTGAAAATGTCATCAAAATCCATCCGTAACTTATAGATAAGATAGACAAATACAAATGTTGGCAAGGAGGCTTGGCAGCGGTAATGAACTGCAGTACTACTAAATTGCCGCAAGGTGGCAGGACATGCACATAAATGAATGTAGTGCTGCACGTGTGTCACATGATCAGGCTTAGCAGCGAGTGTTTCGGCACATAATCATAAAAACATTCTTGTATCCAGATGGCATTTCAAGTCACCACCAAAATGTAATCATCTGTCCCTTGTCCCATTGCACGCCTTTGCTGAAAGTTTCATCAAAATCTGTCCGTAACTTTTTGAGTTATTTTGCTAATAGACAGACAGACAAATCAACACTGGTGAAACATAACCTCTTTGACGGAGGTAACAACAATGGAGACTGATTCCCTATAGACCTAATTGTCACCCACAAATTTGCTAGGATAGTTGGGATGGGATCATTTTGGAATTTCCTCTACAGGGGATCAGTTAATATGTGTTTCTATGATGGCAAGGTTTGGTTTGGTACAGTATGGTAAAGTTTGGCATGGTTAAACCCTGGGTTGGGCTTGCGCTTTTACTGAGAACAGTACTTGTACTTGGTAGGTGTGGTGTCGGCTGTGCCCAATGGAAATGCAAAAAATATGTATGGCACAGTACCAAACCAAACCGTTCCACTTGATGGAAACACAACATTAAGGTGCATTTTATTTTTTATCATTCCTATTGTACCTTCTGTTGTTGTTTAGGACGCATACAAAAAGATATTTGCGCATTAGTGCTGTTTGAGATCAGCTCTCATCTAAATCAGATTTGTATTAAATTTTCGACATTGTAGCTGGTAATCTGAATGTAGTCTTAACGGCTTAGTTGTTCATTTGGGGCAGCTGCATTTAGAAAAATCTTTATCAACAGGTAAATAGCCGTTCTTCTTTCAGTATCAGAGGCCGCACCCTATGGTGGAATATCAGAATGCAGTTGTTCTCCTCAGATCGCTTTTGTGGTGCAATCAGGAAATTCTGTTCAGCTTCTCTGGACTCATGGGTCACTGGTTTTGTGAGTCAAATGTCAGGAGAAAACCTGGTGTGCTTAGTGGGTTTCAATAATGCAGACCTGATGAGGGCTTCACAAAGAGGGTGTGTGTGTGTGCTTTGTGGGAACTTGTATGTTAAGACAGCAATGGGGTTTAGAGAATGTGAATATTGAGAAAGCTGCAGTGAGAATATGTTCTGCCTCTGAGAGGAATATTGTTTGGCTGTGTGGGAGTAAGAGGGATTGAGGATGGATTGAGGCAGAAGGATGGAACAGCCAGTGAAGTGCTTCTACCGGTCAGCTCTCATCTATAATTTAGTTTTGTAGCAGTCCATGAGGTCCTCCTCTCATTCCCCACCCCATTCTCTCGCTGCACCCGTGGAGGAGACAAGTATTCCATGGTACATTTCATTGTCTCTCCCCATCCATCCATCCATCCGTCCATCCATCTATCCATCCATCCAAATTTACTGCTACATCTCGGTGGACAGAGCATCTGCAGCAACTGCAGCAACAGCAGACTAACTTTAAAACCAGGTTAAAAGCATTAAAGTTGCCTAACTCCAAAACAGTATTTGTTTTTTACAAACTTGCTAATTTCCTTCTGAAATCATGTCTATCACTTTATCTTTACATATATCACGTTTTGTAAAATGTAACATTTAAATGTGATGTAGAACACAATATTTGATAATATAACTAGGTTTGATCAGCCTTCCCGCCAACTGATTTTCCATCCACTTATTCTTTTACCTCAGGGGTGTGAAACCAGTTTCCCACCGAGTGCCAATTTTCAATTTTTATAACATCCTTTTCTGATCATAATCAATTATTGAGCAATGTTTATGTTGTTTGCTGTTGTGTCTCTTTGCTCAGTTGTTTCTTGTTGTGACCATTGCTTAGACATGTTAACTACAATTTGAAATAAAAAAAAAAACATATTTTCAGTGATTTCTTTTTTTTTTTTACCCCCTTTTTATGGACAGGTGAGATGAATCACGCTGGAGGAACAGAAACGCGAGCATAACGTGAAGGGCAACAAGCCGAAGACTAACCCAGCTGCCAAAGGCCTCAGCCTCAGGGAATGAGCTCTACTCAACCAGCTCCCCAGCACCTACATCATTATTTTATTTAACAAAAAAAGGTTTGATCAGGATGTGAGTTCTGTTGCTGTTTTTACATCTCACTTTAAAAGTCACTTTTTTTGGGATTTCATGGAATATTTTAACTTGCTTGTTCTTTACATATTGGTTTTTCTGTTCATTCCTTGCATTGTACAGCATTTTCTCACTGTTTTGAAAGGTGCTATAAATACTGTAAATTAACCTTTAATAACAAAAAACAGAAACAATAATAATAACAACAACAACAACAATAATGATGGTAATAATAATAATAATAATAATACGCATTGCAAAATGTATACACTAGTAAGAGAAACCATATTCGTACATTATGGCTGAGGTAAGGAAACCTCCAGAACAGATTTTCTGTATTCCTTAGGTCCACATAAAACAATGGACATTGTTGAAAATAGCCTACAGTTATGGTGCATAGTTTAAAATGTATAGTTTAATAACTGGAAAGGTCAGATTCAATTGTTCCTACAGTCTGAACGTCAGAGTCTTTGACAAGTCTGATGACTTTGTTAACAGAGTTGAACAGTAGTCATGGAAAAAAAAAAAAAAAAACACTAGACACAGAAGTGGTATATGAATGCATGTGAGCAACAAAGTCAACTATTGCATCAAACAGTTTAAGAGGTCGCAGAGAAAAGACAAAAAACAAGTATATTTCAAAAAAAAAAGGAACTGAAAGGAATTTTATCAATTTTGAACATAAAGGCTTTGAAAATGAAACTGTGAACAAGAAAATGAAGGAGCAAATGATATTCATACTTTGGCCCCTACTGTGCATCATATTTCACCAACACAGGATCCCACACACTTCCCATAATGCAACTTGATCACATCCTCTCTGTTGAGAGTAATGTATCCTGATAAATCTTCAAATCAATAAAGCTCCTCCACCCGAGTTTTTAATCTGCCCTCCAAAAAAAAAAGCCACATGAGTAACGCTCTGACACGTGACAGAGAAACTAAATACTTCATACATCTGCTTTTTACAGACCAAGTATTTCTCATGCTTCCTAGACTATGACTTTAAAAACAGCAGCATAATTCCAACTCATCAAACACTATATTCCAAGGCTTTGAACCGGTTCATGGAATGAAAACAAAAAACAGAAACTTTTGGTATTTTCCTAGGTACAAAAACAAACTCGAAACGTTTTAATTTTTAATGTTCTGGATCAGAATCGTTTATTTAGAACAATGGTAACTGGTTAATACCGGTATTTTTTTCATTGTTGATTTTTTTTCTATTTACAATGACCTGTTGAGGTTCACTTCCGGTCATTCACTCAATGTGTTAAGAGAGCAGAGAGAAGCTTCACCCGCAGGCAACCAGAAGATCTATGCGGCGGTCTCCCAGTCTTGATTAACCATAAGAGGTAAACACTGTAGTCTACCAATCTTAAAAAATGATCAACATTAAAAGCAAATGAAAACAGCTGCTTTAACATTAAATGCCTTTGCGCACCAGATATGTTGCTAATGTACGGAACGAAAGTGTGATTACATTCAGATGCGAATTACGACGCATACCCTCCCTCCTGTGTACATCAAGCATGATGCGAAGAAATAAATAATGAAGACGAGGGAGAAAAAAAAAATCGCATCACAGACATACACACACTCAGACAGGAGAGAGAGAGAGAATGTTCGCAACCATCAACCTGGTTGTATGAGCTTTGATGATGACGCAAACCACACAAATTATCAGGAATTATTTACCCCAGGTAAATAATTCCTTTTAAAGTTTCAGTGTCTGAACAAAGCAGGCTTTATACATATACACACAGGACGCACGGGTAAACATGCTGCTGCTGCTGTCCCAAAGCTAACATGGAACATTATTAACTGGTTCAGGAACCAATATTTCTTTGTTTAACCAGTTCGGAAATGTTTATTTTAGGGTAAACCCCAAAACGGTAACTGTTTCTGTTTAGAATGAACCAATTGGAAATAAAAAAAAATTCTGGTTCAAAGCCCTGCTATATTCACAGAAAAAAATCTTATCCATCCATCCATCCTCTACTGCTTCTGAGGTTGGGTCGAGGGGCAGTAGCTTGAGCAGAGACTTCCCTCTCCCCAGCCACTTCGTCTAGCTCTTCTGGGGGAATCCCGAGGCGTTCCCAGGCCAGCTGAGACACATAAGCTCTCCAGTGCGTCCTGGGTGGTCCCCGAGGCCTCCTCCCAGTGGGACGTGCCTGGAACACCTCACCAGGGAGGCGTCCAGGAGACATCCTAACCAGATGCCCGAGCCACCTCATCTGGCTCCTCTCGATGTGCGGGAGCAGCGGCTCTACTCTGAGCCCCTCCTGGACGACCGAGTTTCTCTTCCCAGACGCCCTGCAGAGGAAACCCGTTCAGTCGCTACCCACAGCTTGTGACGACAGGTGAGGTTCATAGATCGAGTCTTTCGGCTCAGCTCCTTCTTCACCATGACGGACCAATGCAGAGCCAACTGCTTAGCAAACTCAGGAGAAACTATAACTGGCTTGTTAATTGTATAATGTACCACTAAGTATTTCAGGAGGAGTAATAGTAGTAGTCGTAATGGTCTGTTTTGATTCCATATACTAAAGCTGTACAGGCAGTGCATGAGCCTCAGGGACAGTAAGGCCTTGCTTAGCTGAACTCTCTCTTTTTCTCCATCAAGGCTGATTCAGCCATTCCCTCCATTCACTTCCTTCTTTCCTTCCTTCCTTTGATTCAGTCCAACGTTCTTGTGCTGAAAACCTTTGACACCAACAGTTCACACGGGGCAACGAAGAGATCTATTCGTTGGCTTGTCTTTTGCGCTGTGCCTGCAGTGTCTAACCTCACCTACTGGGCCCAGAACACCAACCAGTGCACAGACACTTCAGTCAATGAAGCAAATTATACATCTGTGGCCTACCGGAAAACATCATTGCACTATAGAAAAACAATCACCACTCAGTCCTTCAGTCATTTGCAGCATCCATCCACCTCTTTTCTCGGCCACACCAACTCACTCCGACTGGTTTGGATGATGAAATGCCAATGGCTCCATCTGAGCTGCTCTGAACTTGTTAGTGCTCTGCCTTGTGACTGTGCGTGCGGTGGACAAAGCTGACTCATGCTTATGTTTGTGTAACCATCTGCCATAATGACAGGGCTGCGCAGATCATTCTGACCGTAAATAAAGATGCTCTCCTTGTAGCAGTGTGTTCGCCAGGTGTGTCATTATTTTGAAGACATAACGAAAACACAAATTCTCTCAAATGATATGATATGGGTCTTCCGCATCTTCCTCTCAGATGAAGGACTCGAATACCTCAGGTATGGGTGCAGATGTCTTTGCTGCAGGTATTGAAGTCCTTTTATTTTATCTATTTATTTTTTAGTTTGTGTAGTCTATATGTGTGAGAGAAAGTGAAACAGCAGCAGACTGTGGGTTTGCGCCTGATTCTGTCTGCATGTGAGCACACAGCCTTTGTGAAAAACACATCTGCTTGCACTTGTCGCATCCCTTAAATCTACGTTTTGTTTTTTTTTAATCGCAGCCCTCTTCAATCGGCTGCATCCTCTCCAGTTGAACGCACTGCATTTTACAAAACGGGCCTGTCAGCCAATGATATGGTAAGATCAACAAGGTCAAGCCTCAAATGTCTCCTCAAAGACACGGAAATCACAATAACCCATTGTGACACCACCCACTGCTGTGAATGCCTGCTTTAAAAGCCTCGAGTTTGGTATTTTTGCCACCACCATGTTATAAAATGTGAGTTATACATATTTAGGAGAGAGTGCAGCCTGATGATGTAATATTTTATTTTATTTTTGCTTATTATTATTATTATTAAGGTGCAAAGGACCCTATTGAAACTCGAGGAGTTCTTCTTTTTCCTCCAAATGAATCACATTTTTGAGGGCCTAAACAAATTTCGCACACGTGTTAGACCTGGTGAAAATTTACGTCTGAAAGTGGTTTGGTAAATGGGCGTGTCAAGTGTTGCCAGGTTCAATGTACATGAATGAAAGTTGGTACATGCGTTTATTGGGTAAGGACGGTTGAAAAAGTCAATGATGGTGCATGGCGGAAACCCAACAGGAAGGCCGCCATTTTGAGTTGAATGCCAACTTGGTGCTGATCTTCACAATTTTGCGTCTCTGGTACTTCAATGAACTTGTCCGAGAGTTTTAGTGCGATCATCTTCGAACTTGGTGAGGTCACTGTGGACAAGTTGAGGATCTAAAGTTATTGAAAGATTTTCTTAATATCACATGGCGTACGAGATAGGGGACGGCAAAGGTCAAGAAAATTCAGATTTTTTTGCCACAGATCACAAAATCAAGACATATGGCAGAAGGTGTGCTGAATATCATGACACAACGTAAAACGCTGTGCAAAGTCGGATTTTTGCAACAAAAACGAAATGTTATAACTTCACCAAACTGGGTCCAATCTGAACCAAACTAACTAGGACTGATGATAGTCCGGCCCTGAAGATGTCTATATAAAAATATTCAATTTCATATATTCAATTTCAAAACAGGAGGAGGAAAATATGACACTTTACATTTTTCTATCCTGCTCCAACATGGACTGTAATAACCACCAAAAAATTTCATATGTGAGACTGCAGACGCGCCCTGAAGATGTCTGCCAGGGATGATCTCAAAACAGGAAGTGGAACATCCAAAATAGGAAGTGAATTTTTCTTCAAAATAAAACGCACTTTTGAATTTTGTGAACGCATCAGATGTGGTGAAAATTGCTGTCTGACATTGTTTCAGTGAATGGGCATGGAAAATTGGAAGTGGGAGGGGCTAAAAACAGATAAAAGAAACTCTTATTGGGTCAACTGCAACTACGAATAACGTACATGTACGAAAGTTGGTACATGCGTTCATTAGGTAGGGCTGGTCGAAATGAGAAATGAGGACCTATGGTCTACACCTATGGTCTAATGAGGACCTATGGTCTACACCATTGGTCTAATAAGGACTTATGGTCTAAACCCAACAGGAAGGCAGCCATTTTGGTTCGAATTCCGACTCAGAGGCGATTTTGGCGATTTTGCACCTCCGGTATTTGAACAAACTTGTCCTAGAACTTTTGTGCGGTCACCTTCAAAC
This sequence comes from Brachirus orientalis, assembly GCA_016785285.1. Taxonomy (NCBI): domain Eukaryota; kingdom Metazoa; phylum Chordata; class Actinopteri; order Pleuronectiformes; family Soleidae; genus Brachirus; species Brachirus orientalis. The sequence goes on along the minus strand of JAFBJR010000145.1, from coordinate 2,143,133 downwards.
TTGGTGAAGTTACTGTGGACAAGTTGAGGATCCAAATTTATTGAAAGTTTTTCTTAATGTCGCATGGCCTACGAGATGGGGGTGACAAATTTGGGGAAATTATTATTTCTCGCCAAAGACACAAAAACCGTTTTAACTTTTGTGCACCATTGGGTTTTTTTCTTTTCTCTCCATAATATTGTAAACATTTCAGAATGATATTAAATAGTAAACTCAGGAAAATGTTTACTGACAATGTAATTCGAGCAAGCATCACCCCCCTGTTGGCTACTTAAGAGAATACAGGTTTCAGGCACTTCTGTGTTGGCTTCACTTTCAAGAACCGGACACTGCATTTTATTTTTTATATACTGTCTACATGAGCAACACAAGAAATACATGGAATCACAATGGCTAACATGCACTTAAGGATTCACTGCAACACTCTAGTGTCTGTGTGGCTGCTAGTTTTATTGCGGAAACAGGAAGATGGAAGCCATTAGAAAGGTTCCATTTTGGCTGTGCTTCTGCCACATGGTTTTTGCATTAGTGTATGTTCCTAGCAGGAATTGCTGAAAACATACAATCTGACCTGATGGACCAGGGGAATGGTGCCATTGTGTCGAGTACTTTTGCTGTGTTATACATAACAGGATATTCAATACTGAGAAGTGGCTCCCCTCTCTGTGTCATGCGATGAGGCAAATAGGTATTTTGATGCTGTTCTTCTGCAGCTCAGTTCCACATAAAAGAGGAGGAGGACGACGACAACGACGACAGGAGTCACGCATTATACCTGGCAGAAACTCATTCGGCTTTGGCGATTGGAAAGGACTGCAGAGAGTGAAAATCAACCATCAACAAGCCAGTGGGAGAAAGAAGGACAATAAGGGGAGTTTAAAGTGGGACAGGCATGTGTGAGCGAAGCAGTGTAATGTGTGACTGAGAATGAGGGAGGAAGAGAAAGAAATAGAAAAAAGAGAGATGTGTGAGGGTGACGCAGTGGAACAGCCGGAAGCGTTGTACGAGCGTGTGAGAACAAGACTGAAGACGAGATCACAGTGAGAAGGAGAGCTGGATGGGAGGGGAAGGTACCTCCCATACAACAGTACCTTCAACAGGAAGAGATGAAACATGAACACAAACATCTCAGATGCAGAATAAGGATATGTGTTTGAGTGAGGGAACAGCCGGATTTTGCATTAAGTCAACATCCTCCATAACAAAGCCCAACTGAATCTTTGAAACCGATGCCAAGATTAATTTTCAGGCCATATTCTTCACTTGAATGAATAGCGACCCCAATTTCACCCACACCCCTCTGAATATTGATGAACGCATTCATCTTAAGGAAAAGGTGTAGTTTGGTCTGGTGTATTATATCTTGAAGCAGTGGAAAAAGCGATGTGTGCATTGACCAAAAACAAAAACCTGCTCTGAGGTCAGTGATGCAGGATTTAACTATTCATTTAAAGTCACTTTATCAAGATTATATTACACACTGCTACATAGTTTGTTTGTGTGTTCTTTGTTTGTTAGACACAATGATTCGCTAAATCTGTGTCATCTGCAAAGAAGAATTCACCCTTGTCATTAAAAACATGCCCAGCTGGCTTTTTGACATCAGGTTAGTGGATGTTTGTAGGTGTTTTTGCAATCCCTTTTTTTCTTTGTTGTTGTTGTTGTTTTGAGTGTTGTGTGAGCATCTAACGAGGAAACGTGGCAGCAGGTAGAGGACAAGAGTTATATTTAACAGAGACAAGAGTTATCTTTAACAGAGAAAAGTTAAAAGAGAAAAGAAAAGAAAAACAAAAAAAAAAATAAAACAGAGGAAACACAGAATAAGGAAAACACAATTTAACACCTTATGCTCATTGTGCCTAGGCCTAGGTCTTGGACAGTCAGAATATCTTACAGTTACTCAAACTCATATGGCGTCCATTACTGAGATGGCGATGGAGGTGAATCTAATGCAGTCAGCTGTCTGGCAACACGGTGGTACATTAACTCTGGACTCTTTCTTCCTTTCATGATCCCAACATTTCTGTTTAACGTCCAAGCTGCTTTGAAAAATAACTTAACATCCACTAATAATATCAGCCTGATCCAATAATATGCTGTGTTTGAAAATTAAATTACTACTGGTTTAATGTGTGATGATGATGAGATGGTGAAAACTGCACCTCAGTAATAAATTAATGAATTGTTTTGTAGTCCTACAAAAGAATACTTGCTACTGATAATGACATGTTTTTTCTCCAGAGAACGAAATCAGTATAAGCTGTGTAGGTGCCAAGAGGAATTTCAGTAATCCAGCAGGGTTAATCGAGTTCTGCTTCTGCGATTACAACCTTAATGCCGGTGAGATAACTCTAAAGGGGTTTACCCAACATTGGCAATATTACCCTGCTGGCTCAAATGAAATTATTGGAGTGCGCATAAACACAGAAAGATGGAGCAATAAGGGTGGCTCTGTTTTCTTCCACCTTTCTTTGCCTACTGGAAAGACAACCGGTCAAAAGCATGAAAGGTTTTGGCAAACACTCTTTATCCTCTGTCACTCCTTTTCTACAAGTTTGATCAGCATTTTCAAAGGGAGACACAGGGAGTGGGAGAAAACTACCATACTTGGTCATGGAATGTAAAACAGAAAATCTGCAGCATCTTCCTGAAGATACTCATCTATTTTATTTCTTCTTTTTTTAGAACTTTGTAAGTATATTATTACTCTTTGTTCATTCAGATGAGTAGAAATACAAATATAAGAAATATGTACAAATAACAGAATCATGCAACAATGAAACTGAATGTAAATATTTGAACGTCAACGAAAGCAGCTGAAACAGGTCTGTTTCAATTATTGCATGTGAACAAAAAATTAAGTCACGTTAAAAAGAAAGGTGTAGGTTGGTACAGTTCCAACAGTGGTAATGCAGAACTGGTTCTACACAGTAAGAGGTTTCTCACTTTAAAACCCTGGTTCAGTTTTGGTTTTCAAGGTTTCAAAAAGCTCTTTTGATGTTACTATTGGAAGGGAAAAATGTTATTATTTGGTCTTCCTTAGCTTAGTAACTTACCTATAAACTCATTATAGTCCAGCTGCAACTCAAAAAAGCACATATTATTACAGTCAGGCCTCTGTGCAACCTTGGTTCCCATTTACTCGCTACAGAGTGTTCTCTCTGGTATCATTGTTGTTCCTAAATCTGCTGAGAGAAGGCACCAATAACACCAAGGTTGTCTCTAGGTATCAGCAGAGGAAGGCGCCGGACATCTTGACCTGTAGCCTTGCCTCTAAGATAGGCAGATGTACCTTAACTGGAGGTTTCACTTTTAATTGTTAATATCTTGCGGCTCATGCTTGGTATTGTCTCTGTTCTCCTACTGAGCTATGTCCTAAGCTGTCTTCAAGAAAATCTTTCAAATTAACTCATCACAGACTCCAGAGATTCCATCACTGGTCATCCAACGTGACGTGTAGGTGACATTTTAAGCAACACATATGTGAGAACTTTAATGGCAAGGTCAGCTTGAGCCTTGTTTTGAACATAACATCACAACATTTCAATTCTAGATAAAAACAAAGTCAAAATGCACAAGTGGTCCATAAGGATAGCTAATTTATTGCAGCAAGATATCCTAAAATAGCCTAATGTTTAAAAAAAAGCATGCCACAACAAATATTCCTTTTTCAATCAATCAAATTCATCTCACCATATTTTACTTTTCTGGCATAATTTAGCGCTGGGTCAAACTGCATCATCTGCCCATTTGATTTTGTACAGACTATGTGCATGCATGCTGACTGCAAAATTTTACAGTCCAATTGGTGGTGTTTTGCTCAAAAACACAATGAGGAAGACGGTAACCTTGGAAACTTGCTTGAGGTGATATGAGGAAATCCACCAGCACATGAGAAACTCGGTGCTCAATGAATTAGGGTGGAAAATGGCCTCTCCTGTAGCCTGGAAGGAGAGACTAATGCGGAACCTCAGTTGAGTCTGACCCGGCCCTAAGTCTGAGTCGTGCAAAAGAGAAAGTGTGAGACAAAATCAGCAGTTTGTGTTTGTGTGACTGGCAGGTGCATTGACTGTTTTCATCTATTGGAACTTTCTGTATTTATAATAGGCCATTAATATCTGGGTAAAATTCTTCATTAAGAAACAGTTGAGATCAAAGATGGAACGATAGTGTCATTGTGTCAATCGTGGAAAAAAGAAAAGAGGATTAGTCAACTGTATTGTGTGTTAAGGACTCACTGACATGGACAGATCATTTTATTTGATCATTCCAACTAAGGCCTGCAGACTGATGGAGGCATTATCTTGGCATCCAGGAACATCATTCCAGTTAACACTGCTTGATTGTTGACCATGTAGAGCAATAATGGGAGTTAATGTGGCTTTACGATAGTGGCACAAAACCAATACAGATCTATCAGTGTTCAACATTTGGCAACAACTGAAGACTGTTTGGCCTTTTCTCAGCAAAGAGCAGATACGTTGCTTCACTTGTTTTTTTTTTTTCCTTCCTTTTTTTTTTAAACGTTTGTTCAGGTTCAAGCTCATTAGCCATTTGAATTTAAAAAATTAAGATGCCTGTCTCATTTTCCCTTTTGGCTGATCTGTGCTCCTGTATTGAACTCTTACAATCTGAACTTATTAGTCACCTAAAATTATCTGACCATACTGTCACTTTGAATGGCATTACCATGGCTTCCAATTCCAATCCACCTTGGAGTTATTTTTGACCAGGACATGCCATTCAGACATACATAAAACATTTCCAGAGTCGCCTTCAACCTGTGAAACATCATGAAAATTAAAAACATTTGGTCCCAAAAGGATGCTGAAAAAGTAGTCCATTCATTTGTCTACCTCTCCATCTTTGTTACATAAATTTAACTGGTACAACATCTCACATCTCAACTCACCTCAGAGACTGCACAGGAAGACATTCACACAAAAATGTCCCTGTTTCCTGAATATGACGCTGCAAACAGTCCTTTTCCTGTCCCTCATTGCGACAGATTGATCAGCAGCTGCTGTGGCACATGTGAGAGCCACAATGTCCAATCAGGTTTTGGCACATTTGAGACCAGTGGCTCTGTCTAGACTCGCAACGAGTCTGGTGCCAACCGCAAATGCGTGGCTTGTCTCTGTTTTACAGCTCTCTTATCTGTTACCAGCATAGTTCAGGAAGCACTGTGCATGCTGGGAATTCAGAGTTGCTGGCTCTGTATAAATACTCTTCATAAATACTCTGAGTGTGTATTTATGAAGCAGAAAATCATGTACAGGTGTAAAATAGATGGAAAAGTCTTATGTGTGCAATTGTGTTGCACAAGTGGATTCATGTTAAGAGAGACTGTGGTTCTTACTTGTGTGTGTTACTGATTATCACCATAAAATGACTGCATACCACACCCAATTGCACGTTCAAACTTGACACACAGCATATGGAAGGCCAATGGAAAGCAAATAAAATAAAAAAAGGCCCAGGATTTAAAAAAAAAAAAAAATGCCAGGAAATATATCTTTGAAAAAACATAATTTGACTCCCTTTCCCGTGATTCATGGATTCCTCTTGGCTTAAAACCATACTTTAACCTCTTTGTGACCCATCGAAAGATAAAAATAGATTTTGAAGACATCCGCTTTGGGAACTGGCTTAGGGCCACTTAAATTTTTATGTTACTTCCAACAGCAACACAACACAACACAACACACATGAGGCGTGTGCTTTGCTCTTAATTCCCAGGATTCAACAGAAAATGCTCTAAATGCTCTCCAACTTTCAGTCAAATAAATGTCATCAATGTTTCTAATCAGGCCCTGCACTCAGCAGATTTCAATTTAAGGATGAAAACTGACATGGAAGGGGAAGAAATGATCAAAAAGTCTATCTGCAAATATCCAATGATGTATGTACTTACAAACCAGTGGTTGTGTTCCTCCCCTGACCAATATAATTTAAATCTACCCCGGTCAATTGTAGGCTACAGTGATACAGCAGATAGAAATTGGTCATCAAAATAAATAATAAAAAAATGTACTCTCCCTATGGTCACCGTGAGATTTGATCTATTTTGCCTTTGGACTAATTCCAATAAATTAATCTTAAAGTCCAAGTGACCGTTTACAATATATCAAATTTAAAATGTGAATTATCCATTTTAGTTGTGTAAGTCAAGTGTCACTAACTGATTGGGCCTCAGATTGTTAGGTTTTGTTGTTGTTGTTGTTTTTGGCATTCAAATTTAAGCTTCATCCCTAGATTTCACTTGCTGGTGAATAGTAAATACATGTATGCGCAGCTCGAAATGACCAAGCATAGTTCAGGGTTAAAAAACTGATGAAGAGCTGTAGTTAATTGCAAAGCAGTGCTGGGGAAAAAAAACCTGCTCTTGTTGACCTCAGCATCATTACATAATAAACTAAAAGGCTGCAGTAAGAGGCAATGTGACCGATAGAGAAAGATAATTATTGTGACTGAGCAGTACTACATGCACAATTTCAGAGGTAAATTAACATCCATACGCATGTTCGTTAGGTAAAGAGGTACGTTGTGTTCAGTGGTTTAATCAAAGGGGAAGAAAAACGGGTGAAAGTCAAGAAAAGGGCAGAGAAGGGAAGATGATAGAGATATGTAAGGAGAAAGATGAAAGGCCAGAACAGTGTAGACGGAGTATGAGACACTTTGAGACGAGACAAACTCTATTACCCTCTTGGCTGACAGAGCACATGCTGGCTGCAGTCTGTCTTGCCTGCACCAGCCGCTGTCAGAGTGAGAGTTTATTCAGTCGGAGATAGTGGCATCACCGCGATAAGACCATTGAAGGAGAGTGGAGGAGACAGACTGATTGATACATGTTGTTAAGGTTTTCAGCTGCCTCATCAGAGGCTGCAGTGTGGAAAGGCCTCTCTTACGAATATCAGGGAGTTTTCCTTTATTATCTCCTCCGGGGAGGTTATGTTTTCAGTGTAGTATCGTCTCCGTCTGTCTATCAGCAGGATTATTTAAAAGCTACCAAACTGATCCATTTAGCTCTGTTGGGTATGTTCCAACTAAGGACCCGCTCCATCCCCAGAACATTGGTAGTCTGGAGGGGAATTCTACATTCTGGCTGCATTTTTCCATGACTCACTCACTAATTTCTGACCATCTATAGGTCATTGCAAAGACTGGTCCTGGGTGCCAAAGTACTGGCAGAGTAAGTGCAGGTAAACAGGTCAGTTAGTGACAGACAGGTACATCTGCATGTCTATTACACACTCTTGTGGCTACCAGTTTTTAATCCTTTTTTCCAGACACCATTCACTGATCATTATCGAGACGTGATATTTAAAAAAAAATAAAAAACAAAAAACAAAACTACAGACCACAACTTTTAAGGTCTTGTGTGTAAATTTGAGGGTTTACCAGAAGAAATGCAATATAGTGTATTATATTTGTACTGAGTGGATAATCGCTAGAAAATAAAAGTTGGTTGGTTTTTGTGGCCTTTAATATGTACTTTAGACAAGTGTCTTCAGCAACCTAAACAGACATGTTATTTCATGTTTTTGAAGCAGAAGCTTCCCGCATAAATGAAAGACAGAGGCAGAGAAAGTGTGAAGGTGGCGCAGCGGCGAGTGATGTCAAAGAATGTTTACAAGCTTTCTTGTTGTAGTCTGCTACGTCACCGTGAGATGTCACTATTTCTGATACAGTGGCCCTTTAAGGGGATGATTCAGGATTAGGTATTCATTCTGTTAATATCTATAAGGAGGAACATTTTGGTGGTGATCTGGATGATTATCCAGTTGTTACATGTTGTTACAGTCCGTTCTTTAGCCACAAAAGGAATTAGTTCACTCATAAAATGTTTGCTCATTCTGTTGGTCATTTTCTGCCATGCACATATTGTTGTTTTGTTTGCCGTTTGGTGCTGGGTAGGAGGTGTAAAGTGGGTGTATCACAAATTTAGCCGCTGGGAAAAAACACTCTGAAGTTCCCTTCAGCTCCACAGAATTGAAGGAAACTTCACTGTCGATATGAAAATATCTACTGGTGCAGATTAAAAATAGATAAATGCAAATGAAGTGCAACATGCCTCTCCAAAAACAAATCCCCCCATAACTCTGGCTAATCCATTTATCTCACTGGAAGCAGTTTTATTGGAAATGATTCACAGACTGTTCAAAGTGTGTGATGGTGTTATTTGAGTACTTTTTTTTTTCCTAAGACCTGTGTATAACTAGTAACTTTCATTATAGATAATGTTAATTGTTGGCCTTCACGGGCCTAAATCTGGGCCCAAGCCCAGCTCGGCCCAGCCCGGCCTGTCAGGTCTTCAGAGTTTTCAGGCTGGAACCCGTATCAAGCCGGACTTTTTTTTTTTTTTTTTTTTTTTTTTTTTTAAACCTCCCATAAAAACATGTTGGCTGTTAATGTTGCATACATTTAAATAGGTTAATTAGGGGGTTTCCATGGTATTAAGTTATATCCATGATATTCTGGTTTAAGGGATTAAGTTAACGAGGCAATGAATTTATTGAACTTGATGACAAAGACTTGATGCACATGCAGTTATCGACCTCTGACATTATCTGAGCAAGTTCCGTGGCGTACGTAGGTATATTTCATTTCATTTCAATGTAAAGTTCATTTAGAAAAAATGTTTAAAGCATTTTTGGGTTGTTAAATTGATTAAGTTGTTTTTTTTTTTTTTTAAAAAATGCAATGCAGCTGCAGTAGCACATATTAACAAATAAACAGGAATTTAAACATATTCCAGTGATGTGCCTTTCCTTTCTTGTTCTCCGTTGTCTTCAGTTCGCCATCTCAAATCTTTTCGTCAATGTTATTTATGTTTGTGACGGGACGCAGGAGTGGGATCAGCGTAATGTGACCTGTGAATCTGGATAACAGTGAGCGGCGTGTAGCGGGGAACGTGGACACAGAGCGGGTTGCTGTGTTGCTAAGTGTTAGTGTTTAAATTGGTTTAAGTTTGAACACAAACATTTTTCTAATTGGCAGGTTAAAACAAAAGCCAGAGCCCGACCTGAGTCTGATGTAATGATGTGGTAATTAGCCCGAAGCCCTCGGACTCCAGCACAGGGCTCTAGTTGTCTTGATTATTCTAATAATTTTTGGAATATTCACATGGAGGCAGATCAAATCAGAGAATGCATTATTAAAAAATGATTTGTATCATTTGGTTATCAGTATAGTTTTGTAGTTTAATAGTTTTTGTGCAATTTATCAGCTGCTGCAGCTCAAGTACAACAGCCATCTTCTAAAACCCTGTAGCTCATCATTAAGCTCATGGAGACCAGAGTCCACCTTGACCGGGTGGCGGCCCAGTTATCCTGACCAGTGTCTCAAGTGCTCTAGTCTTCGCAGACCCTTTGACGGCATGAGCCCTACCTGCACTGCAAGTTTTTATTGTAAAGGTCAGAAATGTAGACGCAAAACAAACCCAGGGAGAAAACTGAAAAGGAAAATGTCAGGCACCCAGAGCTACTTGTCAGCTGGACATGTGTCGGAGAGGGGAGGTGGCATGCTTGAAAGTCCAATCCCTCTGAGAACTGGGTATATAACCCTGGGCTGTTTGTGGTGATCCCTCCCTCTCTGCTGATGCTTGTGCTAATCTCCACACACAGACATGCATGCTCAGCTGAACACACACACACATGCAACACACACACACACACACACGACACCTATTGTCACTACTTTTTCGTGCTCTCTGCTCCAGGCCTCTACCTTTTTTTTGTCATCTTGGGCCTTCAAGGAAAGACAGGGAGAAGGTTTGCTGACATTTAAAATCTCCTCGTGCTGATTACACTCAACACCACACTCACCACCTATTTTATATTACAGCACATCAACAAAATCCCTTATTATTATAATTAATGACAGGAACTCACAGGAGATGGGGGAAACAACTGCGTTGTCACGGACAGCGTTTGTTCAAGCTGGTTGGGTTAGGACATGTTTATTCTAACGCCACAATGCAAAAAGTGATTAAATGAGGGAGTAAAATTAGATTTATAGATTTTAGTACTGAATTTGACACCAAGCAAGAGATAATGTCATTATGTCAAATGAGCTAGTCATAAATCCATCCCCGCAGAAAAACATTTGTTTCCAATTTTGTGTAATTTTACATCATCTGCAAATGAACCCACAAAAACCCAGATTTAAAAAGATGCGAGCCCAGCGGGTGTATGCCTCTGCTTACTAGTGCCTTTCTAATCAGTTTTTCTTCAAGCCAAGTGAATGTTTGTGCCTGATGTAAAGACATTTACTCTTACACTTAAGTGTTCCTGGAATATTGTATGGACAGACAGACACACTCAAAACATCATCCCCTCTGCCCTCTAATGTTGCGAAGCTGGGATGCAAAACAACTCAACAAAGACGACTGATCATCACATGCTGTGCTTGCATCATGGTCCAGTACAGGCTTGGGTTTCAAATGAGAACACTGAAAACACAGGCTGGCTGTGCCCGATGGCACTTCAGCAAGATACATAGCATGATGTTGTGCCAGTGCGACAGGAAGAATGCAACACATGTAAATGTGTAGAACTGGTTTCTGTCAAATAAAGTTTGTCTGGTTGTTGATCTCAACAGCTGATGCACAAGCAGCCTCCGAGCACTTTTTTTGTTGCATTCTTGGAACAAGTCTGGAAAACATGGTGGGTGCACTGACTTTGTGATCACAACCCCAGTAAGTACATCACTTTGTGGGTTTTTATACTTAAATCCTTACATCTGGTCATGGTCACTTTAATAGCAAGAGCTGCTAAATTGATGGCGAGACAAGATCTGCCGTTATTAGGTGCACTCTGAAGGTGTGAAACCATAAAGGGGTGGAGCAGCATCAAGCACTGGTCAACCGCATTGCATTTACGTTGCCAAAGTTTTCTTGAGGCGTGTACGTGTTGCTTTAACACTTGTCATACAATCAAACACAACCGCTGACTCACAATTGCTACCTTTACCTATATTTAACCATCACACTGATTACCTATATTTTAATGTGTTGCCAAACACACTTCTGAGGTGTAAATAATAAAATTGCTTTGAACATTTCACTGCAGATGTGCGAAATGCTTCTGTTTATGATAAATGGTCTATATGCCGTATATAATCTTGATGATCACTCAATGCTGATTTACACTACAGTTTTTGCCATTTACCCATTCACACCCACTCATGCACACATTCATACAGTGCACGAATGTGTGCACATTTTCTACCACACATCTTTCATTAACAAAGCCATCAGGAGCAACATGGGGTTAGGTGTCTCATCCAAGGACACATTGGCATGTAGACTTATGAAGCTGGGGATCAAAGCTACAACCATCTAGTTAAAAGACAACTTGCACTGCCTACAAATAACTTTTTATACATTTATATTAGTGTAAAGACACATAAACCCACAATTTACTGGTTTCTTAAACCTTCACTGCGGCATTATCTGAAATTAGTATAGTATTAGTATGTTGGATGTTAATTCAACATTATACATACATAATGTTGTTTGTGCTGCTGCAAACCTTCTGGAATAAATAATAACCTTCCTGTAATGATTACCTGCCTGCTATTTTTGATGTAAAGAAAGAAACCCGGCTCCTTCATACACGACGTGACATCAACACTAATGCGAGTGACACCGAGATAAATTCTCCATCAAAATTCATAAAATAGCAACCGAGGAACCATCGAGGAGCCTCGTTAAACCGTTAAAGACAACTCATAACTGGTGTTAGCAGTAGGGGAGCACGACACATACCTAACAGCTTTCCCTTGCCATTATATTCTGAGGAAAAAGAAAGGTGAATTAATCAGAACACAGGGCAACATGGAAAACACAGACTGGAAGAAGAAACAATGTTCTTACATGGCTCCTCGAGAAAATCATACACATAAAAGGCTGGGCCATCATTTAATTAATGAGAATGTGGAAAGTGATTCCTGTCTATAAGGAAGTTTTCAACGACAGTTACCTGGAGAGAAAAATCAATCTTTATTTGTCTTACATTTATTTCAATAATAGATACGCTATACACTGATTTTAAAAACAAATATTTTGATTTGTTAAAACATTTCTGGCCATATCCTCCAGCTATAATCATACATTAATTGAAGTATCCATTCGTACAACACTGTATAATTAACATGGAGTTGTGAAGTCTAATTGATTTCCTGGGAATTCCGCGACATCTGTCCTCATCTCGACTCTTCCACATTCAATCAGCCACACATATTGCACGTGCTTGCGCACACCCAAGTGCAGAAGGCCCATTAGTGCTGTTAACACTTCCTCCATGTGACGGCAGGATGAGCATGTTTGAGTGATGGCTGCTGTAGATTTAGCCTGTACTGGCCTCCGTCTGATTTGCATTAGGCTTCAAGTGGACCCAGGAGAATTACATTATGTTCAGCGAACTATAAATTGCTGTAATACAAGTTCAAGTAAATAATTTTACAAGGTGTTAATAATGTTAAACAAATGTAAACTGGTTATAAATGGGGCTAAACGTGGGAACTCTAACTAGTTTCATACAATTATGTTTGTTTTAGTAGATTTGAAAGAATGTGCTGCTGAGAAAAGATGTCTCTGTGTAGCAGGAATATTTAATCATAAAAATAGTAAATTGTGCACACACAAAAAACATCATATCACATGCTTGTGCTCATGCTTACTAAACAATTTGCAGTGCCTTTGTTGCAATGAGTCAGACAAGGATATTTGACTTGATTCTGCCAAAATGCACTGAAAAATAACGTTAAGGCAGTGTTAAAGGTTCTTTTCATACATTTGAGATTGAATTTGTAATTTTCAGATATTGTGAAGAGCTGAAAGGTATTAAAAACAGTCACTGGCTGACAAGGTTCACCACTGACATGCTGCAGCAGCCCTCCACTTCACTGCTTATTCAATTTCCTGCTCGTTGCATTGCTTACATTTTCCCTTTTTTTCCCCCAGCACTGGCAGCAGAATAAACCTCATTTCCTGGATCACTTTGGTTTAAATCAACCAACTGTGAGATTATCAGTAGGGTAAATCCTCTCCTTCTGGTCCACCAGCATCTGACAGCAAAACAACACTCCTGCGATCTAAAAAGGGACCGTCTTAGAGAAGACGTTCAGTCGCGACAGGAGAGGAGACGGGACGAAGGTGAATTTTCTTCGCGGCGGTAATTAGCAATAGCGGGAGGACAATGTAAGTGACGTGAGGGTGAAAAGGTCACCTCAACACCATTGTTTACGTCCACTGTGTGCCATTCATGTTTGTGTTGTTGTTCATTGTTTTCTTTGGGCTGCTGCAAATGAAGTTTCCCGTTCAGGACAAAGAAAGTCTGGGACTCAGGGGAGGAAAAACAAATTTACAAGTAACAGCCGAGGGTGTCGAAGCAGTCCATCTGGTTAAATCATGGTACAAGTTGATCACAGACCCTGTTGTTGGCTTAAATAGATAAAGTGGATCATTTAGACGCACAAACAACCACTCGCCTGTTTGCCAAAATGCTGCATTATGTGCAGGGTTGCAAAACCACAGGGGATTTGCTGTGTCAGTGAGTCTCTTGGAGCAAATCATGGACGTTTCAATGTGCATACACATCATTGTGAATGCACACACACACACACACGCGCACAAACACGCACGCTTCCTGCGTCACACTCGGTCTTGTTTCTCAAGAAAAAAAAAAAATTGCAATGGGAAGCTGTGTTCAGTGAAAGGAGCCCTTTTCAGCACTCAGCTGTTCATTTCAAACCCAAATTAACAGTTAGCACAAAGATGTCTTTTTAACATAACAGTTTATAACAGTGTCACTCACAATCATCACAACGAAACGAGTGGAAATGTTGACGATTGTATTTACATAAATATTATTATTTATTTTATCTGGTCATTTTGCTAGTTGATGACTATTACGTCACGTTTTTTATGTACATACTTGATGGACGTGTCTACATTTAAAAAGGACACCAGTGATCTACTACTACTAAGCCTATTCTGAATAACGTAATATTTTATTCATATTCCTGTTTAAATATTTCAGTGCAAAGTCGTGCTTATGTCTTCTGACTATGTTATGTCCACAAGAGGACATTATAATCCTTAAGACAAATACATGTCAACATAAAGTGATTAAGATAGTCATAGTCATTTTTAGCATTATAATTTTAAGAAAGGATTTGGCGCTCCATTTAAATAAATATCTATATTAAAAAAAACGTACTTAAAATTGAGTTATTTAAAAAAAAAAACAAAAGTACAAAATACTACATGTTGATGTAAAAATGTGCTTCAGCAGTTGCATGGTGCAGTATGGGTGTAGAGCAGCAGCTGTGTTAAAAATTAAACATAAAATACAATGAATGAATATAATGACAACACGCTGAGTTAGATGAAAGCTTGGAACCACTGTGACAGTCTTCACTGCCGTCTTGAAAAAGAGACACCAAGTACCAGGATACTTTCCACATATTAATCTGGTTATTGCTTATTCTTAGCATTATATTGTTCTGTTTAAAATAATAAAGACAATGTTATTTACCTGTCGTACTCTCAGCATTGTCTTAATCTGATTAAAATCTGAAGGTTGCTGTACTGAACTCCCTTCAAAAGCCTCCAAAGAGCCTCAAAGCACACTCGTATATTAATAGATCTTCCTCTCAACGGCCTTAACGACAGGAGACTTGCAGCGAGCCAGCGTGATTTTTTACAAGAGTGAGAGAAGGAGAAGAGGACAGAAATAGACAGACGTAGGGGGCGACATGTAATGAGAAAATAATGGGAGATTCTGTGCGACTGTGTGCATGCGTTTTTCAATAAGATGGTAGATGATTCGATGACCTTGTGATTGATCCCTACATGTGACAATTATATTATACTGAGACATAAAATGACCAGATGGGGCAGCTAGTGTTTATCCATAACAAATCTTAAAGAGGAACTTTGCAAGACTGGTTGCTTTTTTTCGCTATGGAGTTCCTCCTACAGTTTTGGAGTAGGTATTTTTACAAAAGCACAGTAGCACAGAATGGTTAAAGTTGTTAAGATCTTTATATTTTAGAATATTTCTTTCTTGTTTTTTTTTTTTTTATTATAGCAGTTGCTTCCTGTAGATAGAATGATAAATTTCTTCTTTCCCTTACGTGAATAGAGGCTAACAAGCACCTGCGTGACGACTGCAGTTGTGGGAAAATGGTAGAGTGAGTCGTCTTTCAAAGGGAAGGTAGTGGGTTTGATTCCCAGTTCTGCCAGTCTACAGGCCAATGTGTCCTCGGGCAAGACACAAAGCAGAACTTTGCAAGTCTGATTGCTTCTTCTCTCTAGGGAGCCCTACAGTTACAGGAGTATACTTTTACAGCTTTACCCTCATTGTCATAAAAACTCATCACTGACGCTCCCCACTCCCGGCCATGTGCATTTGTTTTCAACAGAGCCAGCGAACACGAGCCGTGGAATGTCCATGCCGGTCGGCATTTGTTTTGCATGTTTCTGTGTTTGTCAATCCTCGCCATGTGTGGCCCCTCACTTGGTCAGACAGCCATTTAACCATCACAGTGATTCCGCAGCTGTTAAATTAGTAGTTCTGCATTAATTTGCAGTCCATGAACTCTGTTTGTGTTTAGGTTTGGTGTTTTGGTCCGTTGCATCACCGTCCACCCATTAACACAGCTCATGGTACTCCAACACAAGGGATGCCAGGAGAGCAAGCCGACAGCAGCTAGCTACTGTGTCTCAAAAAAAAAGAATTTTTCCTAACCTAAAAAGCCACTTCACTTACTTCTCTCAAAAACGTCTCAACCAGAAGAGAAAAGAAAGGAGTGACTGCAGTTGAGATGAGTTTAAATACAGACGTCTGAAAGCAGGCGAGTAAGTTGATGACAGACACCATTGTGGAAACTCCCAAACAGGGAAGCAAAACAGGGAACTTCATGTACTTATACTTAATGTATATATAATGTATATATAATGTTTTATAGTCGTTTATTGTCGTGCTGAGTAGTAAAACAGCCAATAGGATTGCTTTGTCTCTCTCTCTCGCTGTGTGAACTGACCTGTGATTGGTCATCCGTCATTGGCCAGATTTTCCCAAGCCTGAGACAAGAGTCTACAGGAAGTAGGCAAGCGTAAAAGTAGGTAAGTTTGTAAGTGAGGGTGACACTTACAAACTTACAAACTGGTCCATAATTGTGCACGCAAGTGAAACATCCTGTAGATGTAGGAGGAAATTTATAGGACCAATGTTAAATCTCTTAAGTCACATAATTCCACAGTTCAAAATGTATATAGCATTTGAACAATAATGCCAAAACTGCAATGCCACATTGTACAAATACACTTTGCCACACTGGCCACTTGTAGACCAGGAAGTAACAGTTTACGTTAACTACATTTTCTTCCATTAATCAAATCAAATTTAGACTACATTATAAAAAAAAACACAATTTCCACTAGCAGCTCATTTTTCATCGTGCCAGACATGTTTCAGTTACAAACAATCTTGCTCAGTCAGACTTGCTCAGTCCCTATTTACCACATACGTGCGGTAAATAGGGACTTCATGTGGAAGTTGTCGTTGTGGCAAATGTAAAGCAAGACTATGACAATTGTGAGGTTTTAATAAAGCGGAAGTTACAACACGTTATACATTCTGAGGAAAACAGTGACTCCGTTTACATGTACCCAAATAATCTGACTACCGACTTAGCCATTATTGAAATGTAATAAGAATAAGACTCATGTCCACATTAAACCTACTGCTGTGCAAACACCAACAGGATGCTATAATCTGATTCAGACATGAGTCTAAAAAATGTGACTATGATCAGAAGTGCCTTAACCAATTCATTTCTTTTTTACCCTAAGACATAGTGCTGGTTGAGTATTGTTTTAATCAGGTTAAGAGAACATGGCTGCTCTTCATGTAAACATGGTCGATGTAATTGTGTAGCATTCCATGACTGTAACAGCACACCATGCCAGCATGTGTGATCTCTGTGCATGGAGATTATGTGTCATCTAATTGCAGTTAGCATGAATGTTTTAGGCTTTTATCCTCTGCTGGCTGATTTATACTTAAGAGAGATTCTACTGTGCGTTTACATACATGCATATTATAATCTGTTTAATATATACATGTTATATGTTTCCAATCAAGGCACTGCACACTGTGAGAGAGGAACTGAACAAAAGAGGAAGCGTGTGTTGCAATGTTTTGCAGTGTCAGTGTGGGAAACAGGTGACAGATCTAATGACGTGTGTGCACACTCGACACTCGACAGTGTGTGTTGTGTATTTGGTACCAATTTCAGACCTTCTCTGGCATAAACACTGACCTTGTCAGGACTAGAAGTCCTCATGGAGACCAAAACCTGTTTCTAACAAGGCAGAACCTCATTCCTAATGTCCGAGTAGATGTTAGAATTAGAATTGTGGGTAGGTTAAGGTTAGGGTTAGGTATTTGCTGGTCAGCTTAAATGCTAGGGATTAGGTTTTGGTTAGGCTGTCCAAATGAATGGAAGTCAATGCAGAGTCTTTACAAGGATAGCTCTGCAAGCCTGTGTGTGTTTGCCTCTCTTTCCTCAAAGAGATTACTGAAATATCAGATTCCCCTTTTGCCCTGAGCTCACATCTGGCAATCGCTATACCCTCCCAACCAGACCAAAACCAGGGTCCTAATGGAACGGAAACTAATTTCTTTAGAACTGGTTAAGGGTTACAATGTGAGGGTTATTGTGACAGTTAAGGATAGTGCTTTGTTTGGGCTGTCCAAATTAATGAAAGTCAACATAGTGTCTAAAGAAGAATAGCTGCGTAAATGTGTGTGTGTGTGTGTGTGTGTGTGTGTGTGTATCCTGGCTCGCCAGTCTGTTTGCAAGATAGTGCTGTTACAACACAATGAAGCCTATTCAACTCTGTACCACCTCCTGTCTCTAGAATAGTGCTGATGAGGTGGTGGTGGTGGTGGTGGTGGTGGTGTGTGTCTGTGTGTAGTGGAGTGTAACACGCATGCTGACTCACATTCCCATGATCCTGAATAAAGCCATCTTTGAATTATCATGACACTGATTGAATAGCACCATGAACTACTGCAATGACACAACAGTGAGTTAGATTTTAAATTATAATGACTACATGCCTTTATCATATTATGTCACCAGACAACATGGTTGGGACACCATGTTGTATGAAGGAAATTCATCCTGTTGCATGCTAAACTAAACTCCCAAAAGGGGAAGTTAATGGCCTTTAAAACTTATCTGTGTTTAATAATGCATAGATACCCATTTTCATATTTTCAAAACACAATATAGGTTTTAAAATAATGAAGCTACAGTGAGTGGTAGAGCTGGAATCCTCTGTGACAACACGATAAATGGAAACATTATTTTCTATGAATATAAAAAGCTGTATGTGTAGAAGAGCCACTCATATAGACGTGAAAGTGTCAAATGTTTGAGTCCACACATGCACGCCTCAAACTGCAATCTTTAAAAAGGTAAAAAAAAAATAATAATGTTTTAATACTGTACATAGATACATTGAAAAAGTAGATGTACCGTAAAAATGGGTTTCAATCCAAACTTTGAATTTTTTAAAGTGGATATGTGTTGATATACATAAAATATAAAACGATGCTTGTTTTCATCAAACTCACTCACTCTCTCTCTCTCATTTTCTACTGATTTAGCCTCCACTGAGGGTCGCGGGGGGGGCGCTGGTGCCTAACTCCAGCTGACATAGGGCGAGAGGCAGGGTACACCCTGGACAGGTCGCCAGTCCATCATAGGGCCACATAGAGACAGACAACCATTCACTATCACATTCACACCTACGGGCAATTTAGTGTGTCCAATTAGCCTAATCCCCAAATCTGCATGTTTTTGGACTATGGGAGGAAGCCGGAGTACTCGGTGAGAACCTGAGTACTCCCACAAATGGGGAGAACATGCAAACTCCTTGCAGTATATAAATTATCTAGGCAACATACTATGTAATGATGAAGCCTAAGCTAAAATGAATGTTTAAGTGACCCATTGTGCAGATTCTACAGGGCAACATTGGGTTTGATTGTCCAGAGTCCAATTTTAATGATGACTATGCCTCGTATTTGAAGCCACAGACCTCCTGTGTGAACTCATGAGCCCACTGCCATCAGCAATCTTGACCTCAGTGTCCGACAGGGGGTGAAACGCTTCATTTTAGTATTCGTTTTCAGTAGTATTAATCACATTTTGTTTTATGCAAGTTATCCGATAACCCACTTCTGCTAATAATGCATTTTAATGCAAAACGTGGAGGTTATGCTATTAGCATGTCCCCATCTCATGTTGCAGTAACAATAATGGAAATGTTTATGATAGAGTCAGTAATTCTGTTTAGAGCTTTGGACGTCACGCGACTAGGTTTCTAGGTTTGAAACTAGGTTTGAAAGCAGGCTGGGTTTGAAAACAGGCTGAAAGGACATCATTTCAGACATGCAGTATCCTGCAGTTTTTTTTTTTTTCCTTCATCTTTGATATTATAATAAATATCGTTATTGCTAAAGTTCTTTGAATATCATGTCATGCTTTTTATACGCTTCAAAGTACCATGATTCTATCAGTCTTTTAATTACTCAATTTCTTAAAGTAAACAAAGGGTGCTGTTGTCTCAAATAAGCAAATAAATGCAATTATTAGTGTTAGCTTCTCACTTAGCTCCTCCCACATTAAAGCTGCAGGTGCCGTCACACCACTTCAGCTCTCGCTTGTCTCCCAGGTATCAAAAACACAGTGTACCAGTGAGATCAGCGTGGCCTTACACATGGAACAATGAAGCACCAGTGTAGAGAAACATCATATGCAGAGGGGGCGCTGGGGGAAGCGAGCTCTTTTGTGGCACTTATTGTGAGACTGACATCTCACAGGACGTGTGAGAAAGTTATACCCTATGAGGCAGTTGACATTTGACAAAATCTGGTTCACAGTCGTGGGAAATGAAAAAAAAGTTGGGACTTTCTGATCCAATGGGACTTATGTCTCTTAGAAATAAGATCCAGCTTTAGTTTCAAAGCATGTTTCTTGTCTTAAAGGCCACTCCGTGTTCTCCGCATGGCAGTTTTCCCCTTCCACACCCACTAAAATTGATATTCCGAGGTGGACCTTTTTGTTTCCACCTCAGAATATCTATTCTCATGTGTTTTATGGTCTCTAACTAACTACGCCTTACATTTCAGTATCTACACGTGAAGAGGACTGATGCTACTGACAAAACACATTTCACCTTTTATTATTTAATAATTTATTTTTGTAATATTTAGTCTTCACCCTAAGGCCAAGTGGTGACAAAACTCAGAAGTCACTTGCATGTGCAATAGAAATAAAAAAAAATATACTATACTACAGCACAGATAGGAAACTAGGGCTGAACAACAGTTCTTTTTAATTTGTTATCAGTTATCTTTTCTTAAAGTGATTAGTTTGTAAAACAGGTAATCATTATATATGAGACATGTTTTAAGAAACCTTGCTGGAGGGGAAAAAAAAAAAAAAACTTGATTACACACAATGGGGAAGAAAACAGTATTGACAAGACTAGTGATGACATTAAGCACTTCATGAAATTACTATTGCAAATTAAAAACCGTTAAAGGAGCAGCTATTAAATGTCTAAATAAATATTTATTGTGGAATTCAATCACAATCTCCTTCTGCTGAGCAGCAGTTCCCTCCCCACTTGCTGCGACGAAGGCATGTTGATGGTGTTGACAACAAGCCAGCCAGTGTGCCGGTGCAGTCACCGCATTTTTTAAAAAGGGAGACAGCTGATGATGACACTGAAGCTACACCCAGTGTAACAATGATGCAATGTTTTGTTTTTTTAACACATTTGATATTGGCTTAACAACAAAGCTGTAATAAAAACAAACCTTGGCTATGTTTTAAAGTTGGGGTAGGCAACTTATCTTTGGTGTTACTGATTAATATTTTTCCAAATCTAATGATGGAAGATGATAGCCAATCACAAGACAAGAGGAGGGAAGCACTCCTATTGGCTGTTCTACTAAGCAGCTGTTAGCAAATATGGGTTTTCTATGGCCAATACAGATACAAAACCTGATAAATCAGTGCAGCAAAGGCCAGATAGTGTATAATGCCAATTCTTTTTTTCCCTCCAGTTGGTCAAATACAACAGTTTAATAGTAATAAGAAATGAAACACAAAATTGCTTAACACTCTCCAGTGTCCATTTTGCATCTGTGCTACAGTGTTCTTATAAATGTAAATAAAATTATGTATAAAGAAATATTACATACGTAATTATTAATTAATTTAACAATACCAGATTAACTTAATATCATTCAGCCACAGGTTTTTATAATAAGAGCATTGACGGAAACAAGTGAATTCCTCAAGCAGCAGTTTTGTCATCAAATAGCTGTTTTCAGCCATCAGCCGCAAACTCGCAGACAAAGCCAGACAGCCATGTAACATACTGCCTCGAGTATTAATGCTGCATTAACTCATCGAGTCGAGCCATAAAATGTGCCCATAACAACACGCACACGCACTCACAGTTTTGTAATGAATAAATATGACATTCTAATCACAGCTTAAGCTTGTTATATCAAACAAGATCTGAATGCTTTGTACTGTTGCAAACAGGGGTTTTTGGCCATTACTTGGCCAGGAAATTCAATGAATCAATCATTATTACACATTATTGTTCACAGACAACTGAAAGGTATTTTGACAAAGTTGCATTTTTGATTAACTTTCATAGATTTGCATTATTTGAATGCAGATGTTCAAACATGTAAATCAAGCAACTTTGGTCATTATTTTTCCATCATAAAAATTATATTTTATCAGACGGGGGAGGAAAAAAAAAAATATCACCTTCAGCTCCTCATCAAGACATAATTATCTGTGGACTTTGTGAGGTGAAGTACAGAACCCTACTGATTACTGATAATGACTAAGATGGTGTGCAGTATGTCACATAATAACACAGTATATATATATATATGTATATGTGGAGGCTGTGCATACTGTAACTGATAGAGGTATCCATACGTCCAGGGATGACCAATGGTGTGTTTGCATACTGCATAACTTGTGTCAGTGGATCTAAAAAAAAGTACAATGACAGCACCAAGAAAACAGAAGCATGTACAGTATATGTGGTGATATATATATATATATTTTTAATTACATTTTTACATGCTGATGTTTTTGTCATGAACAATAGATTTAAACTGAATAAATATAAGAAAATCCTGGCAGCGTATCAGATTAGGACGCCAGCTGTGCAGGGGCTTTGCCCCCCCCCCCATTCGATGTTAACAGTGTCCAATAAAAGCAGAAAACACTGTCTATAAGTCGTAAAATGTTTAAAAGATTAATTTAACAATAACCGTTTTGATTGCTTAATCTAATGACTAATTTCTTTGGTCTCATTATTTGATGAACATAACTGGCAAGCAACTATTATTTTGTCCATTACTGTTATGATGGAAAGTTTATCACTTAATATACACCAAGATAGATAGATACATACACCATAGATGAACTATATAATATTTAAGGATACAATTTTGTACAAGTGAAGGATGCTAATGTTGTTACTAAAGCATTGTTGGCTGCAGCCACAGAGGGAGAGAGCGACGTAAATGTGAGGGCTCCACTTATCCGTGTTCATCAGTCATTTACAGTGCAGAAATGGGGAAGTGTGGATTTTCCACCATTCAAAATAAAAAGTGCTGCTCTGCGCTACATGGAATCCTAAACCCTACCACTGACGAACAAAGCCAACGTAGCACTGATCAGAGTAAGCTCGTTGGCACGGCACCTCTCACAACAGTTCTGAGAATGAAAACTAGTAACGTTGTTTAATTTTTTTAATAACATCATCATCATAGCCGTAAGTAAGTATCGTCTTTACAGTCAGAAGGTTTTCATTATATAAAGTTTCCAGATTTGGGAAAATAAAAGCATTTCTGTCAAAAAATATAAAAATGGATTATCCAATTTGTTGTATTTAATCTTCTGATGCTTGGTTCCCAGAGTCTGAATCGGAGTAGAACCGGATTCAGGTGATGGTATTGGTTGACAAGGCCCATTCATGCAGCCCAGCAGTGCAGCTTTAAAATGTAGCCTGCTTTTGCAGGCCTTTCCAGACTTACAGACGCTATAGCCTTAAATCTATAAACACAGATTTTTACATATCTACCTACCCTCCAGTAACCACAAGCAACTGCACAAAGCACCATTTTGCTCTCAGTGTTTTCTTCCTGACTGCTGGTGGGTCAGCAGAGTTTGGGGACACATGATGAATAAACAGTTTAATCAACTGGGAGGAAAATCCACTGGGAATTAACAATGACATCAAGCTGATGGAACAAATAGATCACACACACACACACACACACATACACACCCAAACACAGATACACACCATCATACACTATGTTAAGATATACCAGCAGGGTAAATGACCACGGTGAATTAAGTGAGAGACTTTAGGCAACCTGATGTGAAGCCGAGCTCTTCTAGATTTTACTGCCTCCTGCCGCAGAGTGCATTTGTGTGTACGTGTGCTCTAGTGTGTGTGTGTGTCCAACAGGCACACCGCCACTTCCCCAAATGAGATTCTGCAGGATAATCCTGATGAAATTGTCTTTCCCCTTCCTCTCTCTCTCTCTCGCTCCCTCCGTCCATCCAGAAACAAACAGCTGGCCTTCTTCCCTCACTCTCCCTGTCCCACCTTTGTGTCACATCCGTTGCACCGCCTCTGCTCTTACTCCTCACTGACGCACGTTCTCTCTCAATAAAAGTAAAGCAACACGGGGCCCGAGCGTCACTGTCTTTTTTACAAACATAACAGAAAAAATCTGGCTCTTTTCTTTGTACATGATGAATCATATTCAAGCTGTCAACCTCCTCCTCCCACTGAAGCGACCTTGGCCTCCATTCTTTCCAGGTTGTACATTCAAACTCACACTTTTCTTCCCTCGTCCCATGACATATCACATTAGCATGCTGTTAAACACAAACAGCTGTCACAAATCCACTCCCTGTTCAGCACCAACATCAAACAGTACAGTGGGGATTTTTTTGGTTGGCTTTGGCAGGTAGAACAGAATGTCATCATCATATCAAACAACACCACAACGGTCTGCTAAAGATGGCTCCGTACATGGTGGTGGCATCACAACCTTGACTTTCAACTGTGACAGAGCAACTTAACCGGTACAACAACATTTGAGCTGATGCATTTACTAACTTGCCATAACCAGCCATTTCAAAAAACAGTGTTACTGAGTTTGTGGAAGACATTTCCAGCCCACACTCATGCCATTGTTGCATGATGGCGGTGTTGCACATCTCTCTTTACATAGGGTTCCCACACATTGGTTGACATCAAATTCAAGGACTTTCCAGGAACAATTCCCTCAAGCTCATGGACCAAAAGTTAGGGATGCACTGATTCGATATTAATGGCCCAAAAATATATAAAGATAAATATAAAGATAATGGCCCAAAAATAGCCAGCTCAGGTATCAGATGATGATGATTTGGTGTTCAGGAGTATTTTATACTTGCTATGCCGAAAAGTTCGACAGGCACTTGGAATACATGCAAGGTAAATGTCATGGGAGGTGGTGGTAACACCACAAACAAAGCACCTCCAAAAGCATCATGCTAAAGAGCACCTCGAGTTTATGAAAAAAAAAAAAAAAAAAAAAAAAAAGAAGACCAAGCCCACAGCATGAAAGCAACACTAGTGTAGAGAGTAATAGACTTTTTCTTCAGCGATGACAACAGAAATGCTCATTTTCATGAGAAAGAACATTCTGGGTAACGACAGGTCACTGAGTAGTGCGACACTATAAGTTTGATTTCTGTTTATTGTGTATGTTTGACTCAGTCAACCTACCTCAATTCCAGCTGTTATATAGTTTTTTTTTTTTAGTGGATTTGATTTTCTTGTTTGCACTAAACATTCATAAAAAAAAAAAGTTAGATTTGTTGTGAATGTTGTTTTTATTGTTGTATTTATTTATTTTAATAAATAAGATTTCAGTTAATTTATATGTATGTATTAATTTGATACATCTTGTTTTATAAAGTTAGGAAAGTATTGTTAGGAAAGTCAAGCCCAATGACTTTAGTCTCTTCCACATGGTAAAGGTATACAGTTTGTTCATTCAACAATAGCATTGGATTGATAGCGTCCAATAAGCAAAACCTACATATCGGTATAGGGACTGAAATAGTCACTGCATCCCTATCAAATGTGCTAACACAGCTTAAGATGGGAGGACAACTTGTAAGAGCAGCTTCACCCATGGCGTCCTCTTTTATTGATTTGCAGCACACTCTGCATCTGGACTAGTGATTGTCCTTGGGATCTTGGGCAAGCCAGTCTAATTTTCTTTGTGAGCTGGAGATCTTGAAATTTACATTTCCCAGACATCACCTCATTTGCCCTCTCTTGCTCAATGTTACTTGCTCATTGTTCTGCATTGAATCTCACATCAATGGCGAGGAGAGGAGAGTCAGTGCCCGCAATAACGCCAGTAAATATGACTCGACGTTTGTTCTGCATAGGCCTAGTCTACATATATCAAGCAATGCAGCGGGCAAACAGCAGGTGACATCTGCGGTGGGAGGCGTTTACCTAAATATCAACTTACTAAGACTAAGGGGATAAGTTGCTTTTTCTACTGCCATGTAAACATACTGAGTGTGTCACATACATCTGACTAAGCTCTAAACTTCAGCTGTGCAGGGAAACAGCTAGGGCAACACAAATGCTCCCAGGGACAACAGGACAAAAAAAAAAGTTTTTTTCCACTTATCTAATAAAAGCTGTGTCATCTTAAGTGTACACACACAGAGAGAGAACATTTGTGTCCCTAGCAGTTCCTAAAGACATTGACCAGGAAGTAGCAGTGGTTGTAGCAAGAAGCCAATATGGACACAGGTACTTTACCTCAAAGCTGGTGTTTTTATTTTTAGTATGTGTCATAAATGAGATTAACAGTGAGATAAAATATAATAGATACTGGGTGAAATGTATTCTCTCTTTTGGTCACAATATAATAATAATAATAATAATAACAATAATAATATAATCAGTGTGTTTGTTACTTTGGCAAATCCAAACAAATTCTTTTAAATGCTGCTGCTTTTGTCAATAGACTCTGGTCCATACACTGGGTGTTTCAGTCTCACTGGGATTCAGTGAAGACTTGTGAAAACAAGCGAGTTGCATATATATGACACACACACACACAGGTAAATAAATAACCTGCTTAGCGGACTAGTTTCCCACCAACCTCTGTCCTGCTGCTCCCTCTTGAATTTTCAGCCATAAATTCATTTAAAGTCTCACCTGCTCTGGCTTTGAATGCCAAGTGTAACTCTGTTTGGCAACCTTGACTCCTTGATGTATAGCGTGACATTCATAACCATTGTTACAAAATCATTAACCAATGCAATAGTGTGACATAAGGTCTACCTTGTGCTTTCGTAACTTAAAGTAACTTAACTTTATTTACACAAATATGGAAATTAGGGCTGAAACGATTCCTCGAATAATTCAAGTAAAACCTTAGCGATCGGATAACACTTCAACCACATTCATTTACACCTGGAATTAACGCACGTCTCTGGTGTCCACATCAAGATCTGATTGCTATGCCATCGCACTACTGTATGGACCCTTCTGGGGTTTTTTTTTTTCTAATGCAGGGGAAGAAGTCATCTTTCAAAAGCGGAAACCCAACAAAGGAAGAGGAAACTGCAATTTTGCATTTACATTTAATGTTCTTAGAGCCACCAATGTACTGTATTTCCGCTCACGTACTGTCATTTCTGTGGGTGGAGCTTCTGTCAGTGTGGTCATAATCCAACCACCTCCTGAAGTGGTTTTGCAGATCAGATTACAATCCATTCTCGGGTGTATTTTCACCTGTATTTAGCTGTATAAGTGCTCAGGTAGTAGTCGACTGCGATCTGATCACAGAAAACGCATTTTAATGCAGGTGTAAATGGGGCCACATTGTCAGTAAAAACTGATGATGGTGTACATATGCGTCAATAAATAGAAATAAATATTAAATGCATGAATCGTGTAATCTTGGAACTAAATGCATTTTTTGTGACAGCATTGGTGAGATCAAAAATGTGTACAATGTGTGATATTTGGCCAATGACTTCGATAATAATCGGCTGATGCCTTGCTGAGTATCTTCATTAATTGCCGACCTCTAACAACGCAACGTCGTGAACATTAAGTTTCCCAGTGTACGGCTAATTGGGCACAGTACAATAGGATGTGTGTGGATGCACGTATTAAACGTGATATTAAAGCTGGCTTCACACAGCAGGGGTTTTAAAATCCCACTTTTTAAATGATGCTGCATCACATAGAGGAAACTACTAGAGGGAAATCCTCACAGATAATATTCTCTCATCTCAAGCATGCACTTGATACAAGATTTGAAAACAATGGCAGATCACACACTACAGGATATTATTGAGATTAAAGGAGGCACCACCTCAGATCTCGCACGTGACCTCGCGGGGAAGTGTGGAGATTTGTGTGGTGTGAGACTTGATGTGACGTTAATAAACAAAAGCAGATAACAAGGAGTCTGGATGAGGAAAGTAGTCAGAGCAACAAGGAGAGAGTCAAATGGCCAAAAACTTGCTGCCAACTAGTGGTCGGAGGCTTAAATATAACACAAAAACTAAAAAAAAAAAAGTTTAATTAATCCACTGTTAGGAATATTCTCATTGATACAGGACCTCAAACAATCGATACTTTATCATGACATGAAATACTGTTATATTTTATTGTATTAAGTTCTTTTGTGTAAACACCACTTACACAAACCATTCAGTATTTTAGCACAGACTAAAGAAATATGTGCACTTCCATCTCATCTCGTGGGACATTTCCGACTGACAACAGGCATCGCCCCCCAAAACTGGGGCAGAAGTGGTACGCGCCAACCCCGTCCCCTCAAGAAACACACACAAATATGCTGGGTCGAGCACAGGTCAGCCACATTTTCTTTTTCTGCCAGGTTGTGACTCCTGAGGTGTTGACATCAGGACACGACTGTAAGGTGATACTAAGGTGACCAAGAGAGAAACAAGGGAGAGGAAGAGGGTGAGAGAGAGAAAGCAGGGTACTCTGAGAAAGCAGAGAGAGAGAGAGAAAGCAGAGAGAGAGAGAGAGAGAGAGACACATATATTCTCAAGGACAGACTTCTATTTTGGTCTGGTGGTGAACTTGGCTTGGCCGGCACAGTGCCTTATTTAGAAAAAAATGGGAGCACCCTCCAAACAGTCGGGGGTTGGGGGGGGGCGGGGGCTCCCTGTTGCAGAATTTACAGAGGTCTTCATCCACTCCTACAGGAAAACCCAGCCCCACTCAGTTTGACCGCCCACAGCAGAAATCCATACATCATCATCACCACAACGGCTGCCCTCTTGAGACCTCGAGAGGGAGAGAGAGACCGGGTATGAACATGTAAGGCATCTGTGAGACTGGAGCTGTTATTGAATGGGCAAATAACACTGAAGAGCAATGCAAGTTTTATTAAAAGAGCTCAACTGGGCCAATATCGCTCACTGTAATACTGGATTGTTAGGGCTGTCGCAGTAAATGAAAACACCATGGTGGGAACAAGGCCCCTGCCAACAATGGCAACAGCACAGGTCCTTGGGCCCTTTAAGAGCAGCAGTGAATGACAAAACTGTTTTGCAACAACGTATGATTGGGTCACTTCCTGTTTTCCTGGTGCTCTGCTGCACTGAATACAGCTCAGCTGTCCATCCAACCACCAGGGCTGTTTGGTGTCAGTCCCAGCTGACAGAAGGCAAAAGACCGGGTACACCCTGGACAAGTTGCAAGTCCAATGCAGGGCCGACATGCAGGGACGAACAACCATTCACTCACACACTCCCACCTACGGACAATTTACGTGTTGTTTTGAGGAATGTGGGAGAAACCTGGAGATCTCAGGGAAAACTCACACACACACACACACACACACACACACACACCATACAAAATCCACAAAGAACAGTCCAGACTGGGATACGAACCAGCAATTCTTGCTGTGAGGCAACAGTGTTAACTAATATAGCTATAACTACCATGACTATCAACTCACTGGACATACACTTGTTAGTTTGATTCAAAAGCCCTCACTCTCTGCTAACTCACTGTGTTACGCATGCATGTGGTGGTTATCCAAGCCTAGAAGTTGACATA
Source organism: Brachirus orientalis (assembly GCA_016785285.1). Lineage (NCBI taxonomy): Eukaryota > Metazoa > Chordata > Actinopteri > Pleuronectiformes > Soleidae > Brachirus > Brachirus orientalis. The sequence goes on along the minus strand of JAFBJR010000145.1, from coordinate 2,113,858 downwards.
AACACCTTATAGCCACTGTTACATAATGAAAAATGACAGGGGTCGCCACAGTGGATCACCTGCTTTTTCGGTGATCCGCATATTTGATGGCAGAATTGTTTTCTTTCTTTTATGCTGGATGCCCTTCCTGACGCAACCCTCTCATGTATCAGTGCTTGGTCATTTAAAAGTGTCCAATTTACCCAATCAATAGGAAGCAATACAACTGGCCCGGTAAGGATTCAAACCAGTTACGGGGAAAAGTTCCCTTTCCACTATTCCATGGGCTGCCCATATATAACAGATAATACATGAATATTATATTAGATCTCTGCTGCACGTGTGTTTGTGGGGGTTATAGCAGCCCCCCCAATTGCTTTACCTTCAAATGTATAATATTGATTGTCACTTGACATGTTGACAACTGTTTTGTTAAACTTTCACTCTAAAGCAGTGGTGGGAAAGAATATTTGAAAAACTGATAGATGACCCAGCTTTTTCTTACAGTGAATAGTGAGTTGGCAAAACTATAAGAATACTTTATTTTCTACTATAAAGTATTACATATATATATATATATGTATATATATATATATACATATATATATATACATGTATATATATATATATACATATATATATATACATGTATATATATATATATGTGTGTGTGTGTGTGTGTGTGTGCGTGCGTGTGTGTGTGTGCCAACACTGTCCTCAGAATATCAGACTGACTGACATGTGCTTTTATTGTGAAACTACACCCTGTTGGCCCTGTCGGTTAAGAAGGGTATCATTCCCTTTGGTTCACGGAAGAAAAAATAAAGTAAATTATCAATACTACTGAATTGCAATACAAATCGAATAAATTTGGCAGTGAAGAATCATGGCACAGTCAACTCAAAAACATATGTGTTGGGGAGATTCTAGATTAACAGGTCCCTTCTCTCAGCAGATTTAGGAACAACAATGACTACAATAGAGAACACTCTGTAGAGAGTTTATGGGAACAAAGGTTGCACAGAGGCCTTCCTGCAATAATATGTGATTTTTGACTTGCACGTGAACTATAATCAGTTTATAGGTTTGTATATAGGAATATGGAAGTTATTAAGCTAAGGAAGACCAGATAATAGAATTTTCCCTCAAAATGTGGTCTCAGTCAGTCAGTCAGTCATACATACCAAAATGTTTTGTTAATTTGCACAGACAAATCATCATCAGTGCAGTGATAGATGGCAATCTATAAATATCTATGAAGTATCTGGGTGGAATACAGCTGCAGACGCCTGCTGTGTCATTATGAATCAACACTTCTTTTATCAGCTTGGTCTGTCGTCAATCAAAATTGAAAAAACATTTATGACTGAACTTTCTTGCCCTGAAACCTGGTTTGTATTAAGAGGCTCTTCTGTCAAATAACTGAAGCCCCCGTCAACCGTGACATGATCGGGAAAACACTTGAGACGGCTGTTTCGTTGTCTTCGCTTTGCATCCCGTACTCAAGGCCATGTCTCAATTGGCAACGTCAGCCTCACGGCCTGCACTAACACGTGAGCTTTCACAGTCAAAATGGAACACCAAAGTGGTACCTTTCATGTGCTGAGCACGGGGGAAACAATATTTTTGTCTCGGCTGCTTGTCAAGCGACAGCAGGTTACCGAGTGGGAAAACTTGGGAGTTGTTCATGCATGGTGCCATCAAACGCCCCCGACCAACTAATGAGGGTTCTGAACTGCAAGGCAGGATGGTGGTGGTGGTGGTGGTGGGGGGGGGTCTTTGAACACAACACGCCGACTGAAGCACACGTGGGCAGAGGTTTGCGTTTAATGCAGATACATGCCAAATGTGTGAGCAAAGGAAAAAGACAAGATACCCTGCAAGAAAGAGATGCATAGGGGTTAGTGACACTCCCTCTCCAGGAACAGTGTGAGCACAGCCAGGATCCTTTGTGTGTGTGTTGACGAGTGTGTGTTTGTGTGTCTACAGATGAAAGATCAGAGGTTGAACACAGCTCAATTCCCCCAGCAGCAGGCTGTGCTCAGCCATACGTAACCGGTTGCAGGGGTTAGCATTGCTGCAGTTTGGATATCCTGGAGACTGGGGTGTCCCCGCCTGCACTGCAGAGATTAAACACACAGCGATAACTATACACATGGAGTTTGCCTGTACTGTGTGATCCAGGTCAATGGAAAAACAATAAGCATTGAGGAGCAAAAAGCTGACATTTGCACAGAAAATGCCCAAAAACAGACATTTTCCCCACTGTCTTTTGTTTTACTGTATTGTTTTTTTTTTTTGTTTTTTTTTTCATCTTTTATCTTCTAATTACTGCAGCAGTCACCAGGAGTTTTGCCTTCATGTCTCTGCAGTGAAAACATATCATTTTGCTCATTTGACTTCCATCAGAATAAAAAAACATATTAATATTGAGGACCCTTGTGCTGCTGCTGGGACAAACATGGCCTCCCATATCGTTCACGTCACTCAGCTCTAATTTTTCTACCCAGGACCTCACCACATAGACACACAGGTACTATACAATTACTGGTACCATGAGGCTCGCTTCATCATTTCGCCCATGACCCATTTTCAAGAAGCAGTTACAGCTCAACAACTAACCAGGATCGATATTTGTGTTCCTCTACGGCTGATGCATGAGACCACAACCTTTCAACATCAGGAACCGACAGGAAGCCAAGTATGAGCAAAGAGTAAATCCAGAGTTTTAGATAGTCTTTCACAAAACGTAAAGCTAAAATCAACCTGCAGTAAAACAACCAGTGCTTGAATTTGTGTTGCTGTGTTGCCACTGCTGCAGTTAATACATTCAACAATCGTGGCAACTTAAAGCTCCAGTGTGAAACCTCTATCGCCCCCTGTTGACTTTTGAGTAATTACCAAAACACTGCAGTCACACACATGACCTTGTTTTCCTACCCAGTCTCACACACACACACACACACACACACAGGGGGTTTGAGAGCAACAGACATAGTATTTTGCAAGACAACAGACTTGACAGTACTTCAGTTATAGTATGTGTTGTATGTCTTGCCCAGCTGCGTCCAGGAAACTTGGAACACAACAAGGCTCGGCACAAGTGTGCAGATCATCGGGAAAATTGATTGAGGAGAGTGCTATTGGTGGATCATGTTTTTGTGAAGCTATTTTTGATCGTGATTAAAAAAGAATTATGAAATCACTAAATATGCTAATGACTTATCAGTATATTATGTCTTGAGCAGAGATAAATTGTGTGCGCGCGCATGGATGGTGCTTCTTTAAGTATTGCACAGTCAAATCTCACAGCCATATTTCCCCTTAGTAAGAAACAAAAACCCAGATGAGGAGCAAAGTAGACTCATTTTATCTCAACTTAATTGAGTATATCACTAAAACTATGCTGTCTACCCCAGCTCTCGGACATTAAAATTGCTGTATTTTTCTTTTTTTTAAAGTTCTACTTTTGATGCTACTAAATAAATCAACTGTCCAAATATAACATTTTAAACTATGTCGTCTTTGGTCTGTTAATGGAGTAAGGGTTTATTTTTTGTGGGGTATTTCATTCAGCTTACTACATAAATTCTGTACCAAACCACCATGTAAAAACACAAGTCGGTGATTCTCTAGTTTTGCTTTTCAATCTGATAGAAAAATTTACTTTGGCTATGCAAAAATGTTTTTTTCCCGTCTTGGCCGTCCTGCAGTGGTGTTCACACACACATACACGCACACATACTGCAGGATATCAGATGCCGGCATCTATCTGCTTATCACAACAAGCTTGGTTTGTGTGGTCATTTCCTGCAGACTTTTTCACATTCTCACTGCTTCGTTTGAGTCAGACAAGACTTAAGCAAACAATTTTCACCGACTGAAAGCAAAGTAAGACTGAACACATTCTCTAGTCGGCAAATAAGCAAAAATTCTGGATCTGGAAACAGCCTGTGAGTTTTAAATCAGTGTGCTTAACTCACAAATAACATCTGATTTCCTTGGGGGGGAAGAAAGAGGGAAAAGTTTACAAAGCAGGATGCTGTGGAAAAGGAAGCAGCAGTGAAAAGACCAAGCGCCATAATGAACGAGGAGAGCAAGAGAAGGATAGGAGGAAAGAACAGATGAGTGGAAAAAGACATGCAACAATAAAACACCTCGATCAGATGCAGAGCTGCATGTGACAGCATGTGATACCACGTATAGAAGAAGCTGTAATTTACTTCCTTTTTGAAACGTTACATGGATTATATCAGACAAACTCATTCCTGTGCAGTAAACACAGAAACGAAAAGAAAAAAACAAAAACAAAAAAAACATAAACCTAAAAATATCATCAACTTGGTTTTTAACCAAATTATTTCTTGGCTAAGACAACAGAAGGTCACAGGCCCTGCAAGGTACTGAAAGTCTGGACAGATTAAAGCCAAGTTGACACAACATGGATTTCATAGTTATTTTCAACAATCAGACGGCACACAATGGGCAAACACAAACACGAGAACTCCAACTCTAGCCAATCAGAGAATACTACAAGGTGAGGGTGGTAGAAACCAGGAACAGAAATACAACATCATGCCATTTCCCGCATCACTTGTCACATTTGTCACATGCTTTTTCATGATTACACATGATCTGAAGACCAGCTAGGGGCTCCTAGTGGTGAGAGATTGTGTCATGTATGAACTCTGTTGTCAGGCAGCCATGTTTTAGAGGTAATGACTGCTACCTTCACACAAAGCCAGGTAAGCATTGCCCACCCGTCCCTTCACAGCTAAAGCAGATAAGCTAAGATAAAGCCATTTTCCTTGACAGAAACATTTTGATTTGGTATATATATTTTTTTTTTTTTTGCATTTTTTTGCATTTCCATTAGGAACAGTAACAAAATAACCAGCCCCTACTGTTACTCCTAAGTCATTCCCTTGCGACCAGTGTTTCTTCAACGCCCGCAGTCTTTTCTCATGCAAACCCTGATGTCTTGCTGAGACAAACAGCCACAAACTGAGCAGGAAAAAAGAGCTGTCTGTTGTGTTGTTCTCCGTGTTATTGTTCGCCGTTGTTTCTCCGGTATGACGCCACGCTACGCGGCAAATGGGCGCAGCCAACACCTACAAAGTAAAGGTACTGTTCTCAGCTGAAACACAAGCTTGACCCAGGGCTTTACCATTCCAAAGCTTATTGTACCAAACTGAACCGAACCGTACCATGATGGAAACGCAGCATAAGACACTGAACACATTAAAAGACATGTATAATATGCCATTGCTACTCGTTTTTCAGGATATACGTGTTCAACGCAAACATATTCATGTGTTGTGCCATTGAATCAAACTAAAAGTGTGAGTGAAAGAAGAAGGGAAATCACAGGAGTGTGGTCTTCATCAACTGTGGCAAAGGAAGCAAGCATCAGCTGTGGGCCTCTGGTTGACGTGAATCCACACACACACACACACAAATCTGTTAGCTTAGCAGTTAGCTCCGCCTGAGTGAGGCAGTGGAGGTGACATCACAGACGGACTAAGCAACAGAAGTTCATCCTCATGCGACTAATAAGTGTAAATAATGTCACCTTTGTGATTGTGTGGGTGCATGCATGGAATATCTGAATATCAGCGCATTATGTAATATTCATTCATGTGTGTTTAATCTCAGGGCAGCCTTAACATACATTAAGGTTCGAAAGCTATGTAACACGATGTTTGTTTGGCTCTCTATAACAAAAATTAAAGTACAGTACTTCTTTTCAAACTTCTGTTTGTCCCTAGGGAAGAGAACGAGCATGCTCACCAGCTATTGCCCCACTTCACACATTCGCACCTGGGAACTGGCCGGGTACAGCCACAGTTGCGCGATTGAGCTGCTCTAATGGAGTTATGGCTGATTAATTGCCCAACTCTAGGGCAACATGTCAAGGGAGAGACTGAAGCTTGTGTTTACTGTCCACAGACAGAAGTGTTTATCAACATTCACAATCTTAATGTGTTTCTCTACAGCCAGTGAGCTATCCCTGCCCCCTTCCCCCTTCCCCATTCATTTGCACTTAGCTGCCCATCAATGACCAGCTCAATCCCTCATACACTCAAACCTATCTGGAGTTCAGGATCAATATCTGACCCTGTAGCAGAGGGTCCAGCTGCAGCCATGCAGCCCCACTCTCGTGGGAAATCAGAAAATGGATTCCACAGGCAGTGGTGCTGGGTTTTGGTTCGATTGTACAGACGTGAGAAGAAAAATGGGTTTTGTTCAACGAGGCTTGCGGTCGCTGCATACAGAAGACAATCGCCTGAGGCAGGGTGATTCAGACACAGTCAGGTGACGTGTGGCTGGACCTTCTTCGGGGCTGCAAGGTGTAGCTGTGACAAGGATGCTGTCTGCTCAGGTGCTGAGGGTGGAGGTGTGAAACCCACACTCAACATTAACAGATGCTTCCAGGGAACTTGGATTGCCGCAGGTTCACTCAAGCATGTGCACAAGGAACAAGCCTAGAATCCTGAACTGTTACTGCTACATAAAAACACTGAGCCATTCAGTACTGTTAACGATATGGAAAGTACAGCAGCTAAGTCCTGCATAGACCAGCACAGAATCTTATGTCTGGTGTACGCGGTACGATTTTAGGCAAAAGATGACCGATGTCAAACAATTGTGGTGGTTTAAGATGGCTCAGCATCTCTGTTGATTCCCCACACATCCAATTGCATGGAAGACATTTGCAGCCCCAGCTCATGTCCATCGTCTACTGCTTAATCCTCCTCATGAGGGTCGCCGGGCCCCTTACACCTTGGACGGGTCACCAGTCCATCGTACAGCCAACATTTGGAGACAAATAACAATTCACTGTCACATTCACACCTACAGTTAATTTACTGTGTCCAACTAATCTCTGCATGGTTTTAAACCGTGAGAGGAAGCCAGAGAACCCGGAGAAAACCCAAGCACACATGGGAAGAATATGCAAACTCCATGCAAAAAGACCCTTGTTCCAACCAGGTTGCGAACCCAGGTCTTTTTGATGCAAGGCAACAGCGCTAACCATGACCGATCAAGTCATTTCGTTTACAGATCATTTCAGATTATGTTTTTTTTTTTCTTTTTACAATATCTGCTCCAGTGATTTTGGCCAGTATCAACCAATACTAGGTAAAGTACTGACTCATCACTAGTGATTTTTGTCCCTATATTGTACCATGACAGGGTCCAAATGTGGTTGTTGTCACAGTCTTGTGACCAAAAAACAGCCTGCCGATAATTTCCGGCAGCATTATGAATTTAGGACAATCACCTCGCCACAACCTGGTACTATGTTTGTGTCTTCTTCACTAACTTGTTATGTTATCCACGATTAAATAGCTGGCGACATCGTCAGTCCTATGACATCCCACTTGATGTCATAGCCAAGTTGATTCGACCATTTATTGGACAGTGTGATTTGTTATGATCTTATAACAAATCTGCTGTCGTTTGTTGGAGGCCTTACATGACAGAGCCCCAAAACACAACAGGATAGAACCGAGCTGTACAATGAAGCTACACACACACTTTAATAAATCATGGCCTGGCCAGTAGTAAAAGGCCATCAGCTCATTTCAACCCATCTGCTCTGAAGAACAACTTCATCAGCATCATCCTCATCACACACACACACACACACACACACACCCTTGCATTGCAATTGTAAGTGCAATGGCAAGGGTCCTTCCTCCTCTCCTTCAGTCCTTCCCCCACACATATCCCGGAACAGGCGAAATATAGAAACACACGCACACACACACGGAGAGAGAGACAGGAGCATCTCCTCTTACCCATCTGTGCCTGTGTCAGATATTTTCAGAGGTTCATGGTGGATGAGAGCTGATCTGCTGGTCTGAGTCTAGCCTGGTGATGTTGATGCAGGAGCTGTTATGCCATCGCATTGGTGATGCTGGTGATTCGGCAATAACCGGTGTCCCCCCTCTCTCTCTCTCTCTCACCCAGTCCTCTTGTAGTGTTTGCCTTCTCCTTCTCTTCTTTTCACCAGATGCGCTGATGATCGTCCCGACTGCTGGAGCCCCCCCTTCTCTCTCGCTCTCTCTCTCTCTCTTTACGGTGGATCCTGTCCTCCTCCTGCCTCTCTGCTGTTTTATTCTGCAGTTTGTCAACAAAGCAATTCAAACCCAGAGTCGCTCCGGTGCGCAAAAAAAAAGAAAAGGATGGAGATGGAGAGATGAGGAGAGACACGGAGGTGGTGGAGGCGGCGAGGGCGGGTGGGGGGGCGATCGCCGCTGTCTGCCGTCCTATTCGTCGTTCCCCGTCGTGTTTTTACCCGATGTCGCCTCCTATTCCTCCTCCCTCAGCCTTCCCTCTCTCTCTCTCTCTATCTCGGTGATGTGTCTCTTCCTCTCTTCCGTCCACGGCGCTGCGCCCAGTGTGACGCCTTCTCCATTCGCTGGGAATTAAAATAAGACACCCCTTTCTGACTTATCTTGTCTTTCTATTTTTTTCTTTTTTTTTTTTAATTATTATTATTTCTTTTTCATCCTCCTTCTCGCCCTCTCCCTGTGCGTGAAGGAGTAGGAGGTGGACACGAGCGAGTATGAGTGTGTGCGTGTGGGGAGCAAATGGGAGAAAACGGAGGGGTTGGTAGGAGGAGCTCCGGGAGGAGAACGCTCCTCCCCGGTATGTTGCTTATCAGAGGCGGAATCAGAGGGGACGCGGGGGGGGCGGGGGGTGGGGGGGGGGGGGGGCCCCCCCCCCGGGGGGGAGGGACGGGGGGACCGCAGGAGGGAAATATAAAAGGAAGAAATTTGAGAGAAGGGAGGGGAGCAGAGCTGGTGAACCTGAGCACAGGCTAATATGCAGAGAGAGAGAACTGGCGTTATTATTACTGCCACTTCACCGACACCCTGCTTTCCCATGCTAAATTTATCCAAACCCTGTTGTGCAGAAGTGAAAAGCATGCCAAAATGTGGCCACAACAGAACAGAGCCCCCATGAGGCTGTGACGCTCACTGCATGCACAAGAAGAAAAAAAAAAAATCTAAAAGATTGAATGGATTAAATACAAAGAGAGACATTGCACTTGGAAATAATCCAGACAGCATTGTGTCATAAATTAAAGACCAGTATATGCACAATTCAGGAGGGTTTAACGCCCAAAAAGTTGAATACACTCCTAATAAGTATGTTTGCACATGTGTGCATGGAAACGACAGTGCATACCTGATTCTTCTTCTTCATTTGCAAAATGAAACGCAAGGTCTAGCTGGTCTGTCCATTCTGTAGGAAAAAGGCAGCACAAGATGGCAATTTCTGTAAAGCAAGACCCTGGACTAAAGTATTTATAAATGGGTTATTTTAAGGCAACAAATACCACACAGTTTTTATTTTCAAGGAATTACACACTTATACAAACATACTTATAGAGTATTCTTTTTATGCCAATAACCCCCCCCCACACACACACACACACACACACACACATTTTACAAACTGCACCTTTAAAATACAAATCCATTTTTTGGCAAGGGTCATGCTTTATAACTTTAGACATGTTTAGAAGCAGAAGCTCACTGCGCAGACAAAAGAAGACCAGATCCAACAACGTTACCAACAATGCACTAACTAACTTTTAAACAAGTGTATCTGTGCGAACCTCAACAGCTGATAAGCAACTCAACAAGATCATCCTTTCTGGTTTGGGAAGGCCACCATACGTAGTTCTCTGAAGAGTTCCATTTATAGTCGGAACTCGGAATTTCTGAGGTCACAGGGCATTCCCTCAACGGTGGGGACGCCCTCTGACCTTGGATTTCCAGCCACCATACGAACACTGCTACTTTAAGAAAAGTGTTTTCAGCTCTTATGCTGTGAACAGGGTGTGGCTCAGGGTAAAATGAGGCCATAACTCTATTCCAAGGGCTTCCTCATGCAGCCAGTGTGGTTGCTCTAATCTGTTAACATGTGAGCCCTAAATGAAAAGCGAGATGTTTCATCCAGTGTGGCCTCAGGCTATATTTGGTTAGCAGGAAGAAACAAGTTCAAGACTAATGGGGAAGTGCAATTAAAGACTAAAGTATTGCTTCAGACCGTTAAGAAATGGGCATACAAAAGGCCTACTATGTTCACTACCTTAGCAAGTCTTGCATCGAAAACATTAGTGCCACTGACGTAAACTAAATGGAAATTATGATGCTGCAGAGAGCGTGGTTAACTTAGCATTATTAGCTTAGTTGATAATATTGAGTTTGTATATACATTATAAAGAGATGGATTGGATGGATGGAGTGTGGAGCTCGGAAAGAAAAAGTGCAGGCTGGATTGAATCTTATTTAGTGCCAACTATGCAAACCTGTGGGGGCAGTGTAATGATCTGGGGTTGCTCCGAAACTTTAGGTCAGCTGACTACCTACAAATACTCATTGAACACTTTTTCTGGCCAGGAATTCTGAAAGAGTGGTCGCTGTAGCATTAGTGTTCATTTTCATGTTCAGACTGGCCACCACATAGTCCTGACCTTAGCCCTAGTTAGTATCTTTGGGATTTACTGGTGAAGACTAAATGCAATTCATGCATAAAAAAAAATAATGCACCTGTTAAATGGTGTGGCATTACATTATCTGAATGCATGTTGTTATCAAAACTAAAGGCAGTCTATAAAAAAGTAGATTAGAGAGTGTGACTCTATTTGTGTGGTAGTCATCTGTGTTGGGGAAAAAAAAAAATGCAATAATAGAAACTTGAGAGTCAAACAGTATTTCTACAGTGCACATAAACCTGGGCAATGTAAAAGCTGTTTACCCTGATCTGACAAAATGACAGAAATGTACTATGCTCCATGTAAATATCATTGGATATGATCACAAAGAATAGAACAGATGCTTTAAATCCACTTGATTGTCAGACTTGGTTTAACCTTCCTTAATCTGTATAACACAAAGCATAATACAGATTTATTCTCTGCCTTAGATCTGTTAAATGAGGAGGAATAGTCCAACTGTTTAAGGTCATTATGTTTAAGCTCATTAAGACCAAACCAAAAGGTGGTGGTGGTGGTGGTGCAGTGGTTGTCAATGTCAGCTCTCCGCAAGAAAATCATAATCCTGTGTGGGCCTGGGGCTTTTCTGAGTGGAGTTTGCATGTTCTATACATTACTCCTGGTGCTTCAGTTTCTAAAGAAATGGAAACTTTACACTGGTGCAAATGTGAGAGTGAATAGTTGTTTGTGTCTGTTTGCTGGCCACTGGTGACCTCAGGGGAAAGTTGGGTGGAGTGACCAACTGTGATCCCTAAAGCTGTACATGTGAAAACACACTGACACTCCATACTGGTTTGACCAGCAAAACCACTGAGTGACATTACTTCTGAGACGAGGCTTAATTCATGGTCAGGCCCTCAGTAAGTTGTGAAAACACATGCATATGTAAGGAAAATATAAATTCCATGAAGAGAAAATGGTAGAGAATGTAAAGTATGAACATTTCTGTTGTTTTGACTTGTTCAGCAATCAGGCAGTCACACCCACAAACAGTGACTAACAAGAGAACTAGGGCGGATGATAACGTATTGCACAAGAATCGAAACTGCATTTAAAGTTTTTGGAAATTTTGGTAATGTTTGTGGGATGAATTGACTTTTCTGCAAGTTTAAAAAGGTAGTGTGTATGAAAATTACATTTGGCAGAGGTTGAAAATAAAATAAACGCTTTTTTTTCCTTGATCTGATTGTATAATTTGTTGGTTTTCATGTGAGATTCAATGCAAAAGTTTCTCCAACACACTAACAAAAGGAAGGGAGAGGAATATTCAGGTGCAACATATGACTGCACCCATAAACGTGACACAGATTTTACTCACTGCACCATTAAGCTCTTTTACTGAGCAAGAAGCGCAGAAGCGTCCGCACAATCTACATTTCCTCGAGCATTTCTGGGGCTCAAGCGTGGCAGAGTTTATTGCCGCGGTGTGAAGTAGCACGCCACTGTAAACCGACATGAACAACAAAAGAGAGGAGTGCACAGCAGCATGCGATCGCAAGCTGATTTACAGGTATATTGCACACCTGACCCGTTCCGAGAAGTAATCCACACCATTTGAATCACAAACAACAGGACCCACTGGCCACCTGCTCCCTCCCACCCACACAGCACTTTCCTATGCACAGTTAAGTCAAGCTAAGGTTGTTGCTCGACTGGACCACTGTCCTTGTCTCTATGTGCAAGCACTAGTGGGCAACGATGTATTGACCTAATTTAAGTCATTCAGACCCCACTTTGCTTGGTGACGTTATGAACGACCTCTATATTAGGTGCTTTCCAGTTAATCTAGCAGCTTGTTATTTACCATGTCTCCCTGCCAACCATGAACTGTAAAAATATTCAGTGCCGTCAGCTGGAAGAGCATTAAATCAGTCTCCTCAGTGCAAAAAAAAAAAAACAAAAAACATCTTATTGTCATCTTATTTTTCTGTAAACCGGCATCTTCTATTATTTGTGGGTTTAAGTGGGCCATTCTTCAGACCTGAACTGTGGCTTTGTAGAGTAATTAGCCTGAGAAATCATACACACTTGGAATGAGCTGTATGTGTCTGGACAAGCTTGAATACACACCCCGCTGCCTCACATTTCTGCATAAGCACTTTTGTGTGTGTGTGTCCACATTTAGAGCTGTAGTGTGTAACTTTTCAGTATAAGCAAATGTCTGTTAGATATCCCGGTTTGACTTTGCACTTTTACTTTGCCTCAGATGATTTACATTTAATATGTACAGGGATAGGGAATATGCGATATACAGGTTATATCGCAATATTTTCATATCATAATACAAAATTAGCCTGGATAAATATGGGCACAACACAAGGTCGTAATACAAGTCTGACACGAACATCGAGTTTTCAGGTAGGGAAGGCTAAAATGCTAACAGCGCAATTTTAAAGAACATTCGCTATGTATCGTCTTTGTTTTGAATGTTAGCATGCAGGCATGATTAGTAATAAAACATTGACCACAAGTGTGGCCGAGGCCATTTTGTCAGGTAATTTTCAAACCACGCTTGAGTTCATTGTTAAACATATTTAAGAAAAAAAAAATTACAATGCTGACATGTAAGTGTGTAGCATGTGTTCTCATTTGCATGCTCACATCGGTTTAGAATGTTGCCACGCCAACATTTGCTAATTAGCTCTAAATAAATAAAATGTGTGAGTCTGATAGTCATTATTTTTGCTGGTATTTGTCATAAAAGAAATTGATTTTGACCAATTTTGAAATAATCAATAATAATTAAAAAACATTGTAAAAATGTGCAGATTTATATCAGAAACCTTATATATACAGTTTCATGCAGAATCATCGAACAGCCGGATCCTTTCCGAGGAGCTCTGGGACTTTCCAGCCTTTGACAATTTGTAAAAGACAAACTTGCTGTTCAGTGAAATGTTTGTTATAATTTGTACCGTGCAGATGCTAGAAAAAGATTTGTTTTACAGTGCAGCCCTTTGCGAGGCTATGTTATGCTGTGTATATGCCTATAAATAACATTTTCCACATTTTTCCCCAGTAGATGATGAATGAATTCTTGATACTGAAATTTGTGTTTAAGTAATTGAGCTTTACAATGTTAAACTGGCACATATTTCATATTTAGGGCTGCAGAGAGATAATTTACAACAAAAAAAATCTAGGTTCTTGCAATATGGCAGCTTAGATACTGTTCAGACTCAAAGCCTTATGACCAAGATACTTTTTATATTGCAAGAAGACAGAATTTGGATGACTCAGCTTGTCATTTATACAGTGAATCTACTGATCTGAACATGCGTTGTCATGTAGAGTCGTTGTTTTTGTGCAGAAAAGAAAAAAAAATATTTGAGAAGAAAAGACACACCCAAAAAAAAAAAAAAAAACCCTACACAGCGAGATAAATTTTGATAACAGCCTCCATTTCCTAACAGTGAGGTGAACTTTATTCTCCGTCGTACTTTCAACATTTCAAATGGTGACCGCATTACACAGATGTCATGTCGTCAGCACAATCCACATTTGCACTGAATTCTGATTAAAACAAATGCTGATCATCATGGAAGACTACAACCTTTCTAGTACACACAGAAAAAAAAAGGGTCAAAAACAACTGACTGAATATTTAATTGATGCCTGGGTTATGAACATAAACTTATGGGAAAGAATGTCCATCAACACTATCTGTGTTGCTAATTTTTAATTTCATCCTTCTCTGAAAGCCATCAGTAAATAAAGGATTTAGTTACGTGGTAATTTTTGTAAGCATTCAATCAGCTAATATTTTCTTTTATAATTATTTCTAAAGAGCAAAATTAAAGAACAGCGAAATTGGAGAATTTCATTAAATTTACATCAGAGCATCACACAACACAAAGAGCATGATAAAAGGCAACCCTGCAGATTCTCAACATGGATCTCATTTTCCTTGATGCACAGGAAGTACAGAATGTGAAATATTCGGGAAAAGAGCCGCCTCAGATGACACCGGAGATACAAGCGTGACACGGGACTTGGATTCCAGTCCAAACTGAATAAGGCTGCGGCTACACACTTCCCCGGTCAGATAAAACCACTGACAGACAGAAATATGGAGCTGGAGACAGATTGTACAAGTGGACTTAGGGTTAGATGGACAGGGAGGGAAAAAAAGACAGAGGGGACACAATAAAAGACCATAAGCCACATCCATGATATTCTGCTGCGGAAACGCTTCCCGTCCACACTACCATGGCATTTGATAGCCAACAGTGCATTATTTGGCTCCATTTTATTATGCAAAACTATCACTCACAACCTGGCAACCAGCTGTAAATTAATCCCACTTTTCACTATGGTCGTTTCCCCATCACAAGGCTTACTTTCTGAAACTATAAACTGTTGAGGAGAGAATCACATGCCTTGTGAATGATTTCAATGGTCATGTGAGAAACAGTACATACAATGCTCATCTGGACGCAAGGAGTTTTTGTTTGGAAACGAGTGCAAGGTTTCCATCTGAAAAGGTATGACAAATTACAACCAAAGATTGCGCGATGGAAAATGCACAGGTATGCGTATTTCCATCTACTGCTGTATATGCAATATTGAGAAAAGCAGTGGGTGGCACAAAAGTCTGTGTCTGAGGCCCCAACTTAACACAGAGCACCGAGCAAGATCAACGTGTGATGAAAAAGTGTTTCATTGCTGCTTCTGTCTGTTACTGTAGCAACATCTTGTTGCACCAAGTCATTTCCTTTAAAAATCACTCAAAACTATTTCACTTACAATTATTTAACTTCGACCGATACGGCAACTTTTTTCAGTTGTGAAACATCAGCTGTAAAATCTCTCATACCATAAGACCAGAAAACGGGGAAACAACTCCATCAGCTCTGGCAAAAGTAAACAACACAACTGTAGCAAACAGCCTTTAAGGATTTATGAAATAAGTCTCTCTCTTTGACAGAGGCAACATGGCTTTTTTCTAACCGTGCAGGAGGATAATGATCTTCTCATCCAGCAGCAATAAAGCTCAAATGCCTCTTTGCTCAAGCGTGACAACGTCATTTTAGAAGACATTTTGATGCACTTTTAGGCGAGTTTCTCGAAAACAGCCGGACTTTGGTGTATTCAGTAACGTGCCACTTGGAGAAGAGGTCAGGCGAACGTGTAACGCGAGACAAAGCTGTTTTGTATGGAGGCCTCCCTAATATAACACCACAAAACAATCATTGAACAACACTGTTTACACTGTTTAAGCAACATTGTTTAAGCAAATTGCAAACTAGTTGATTATTTCTGCTGGCAAACAAAGGCATGATGATGAGAAGAACAGTAACAAAGAAAAAAAAAAATCTTTTAAACACTTTCCTTACATACGGTACTGTGGAGACAGATTCATGGAATCCAATTTTTCAACATTTCTCTACTAAAATTGTAACTTTGGTCTGCTTCACCTTATTTGCATAGTGCTATAGTGAACTAAGAAGATATGGTTCTACCTGCTTTGTTTTACAGGACTGTGTTTCCCAAACCCTTTTATATGGAGACCCACTTTTCAAAGAGGACAAACGACAGTTCGCACTATTAATCGTGACAAGAGCAAATATGTCTGTCTTTCTATATATTTTTTTTTATCAGATATGAATAGATAAAAACAAGAAAAGCATTTAAATACAAATCTTGAGTAAAACAATTTCTTCGGCGACCTAAATAAACCCTTGGACAGAAAAAAACCAGGACCCATGAACATCGGCAGAAATGTTACCTTCATATGGATACAAAGGATATTCATGAAAGACCTTGACATTGTAGAAACAAATACCCTATTCATTTTGGATGAGAAAGGGGCGCCAGTGTAAAGGGTTTAAATTTCTTCACAAAATGAGTCATAAAGGTGACGTCATTGCACCTACAGTGAAATCTAACAGAAACTTGCAGATTAAAGACCTCAGTAGCAGAATATCAGCAGACATGCTGTTCATGTCTGTCTCCTACACACAGCTTCGTGGGATTAAATGATAAGAGTCGCACTTTATTTACCTTGCTCATTTTCTTCTGCCCGTGGTTTTCATTTATTGCTTTGCAGTGCGGGATTCAAAAGTCCAGCTCTGTGTCCTGCCTGTTGTATTCTGGGTGGTGCTCCTGCTCCCAGGTGACACTAACAAGCTCTACCATTAAAGGTGAGAGGATTCAGCTGAGCGTGGACAGGAAAAAAAAAAAACACACAGTGAATGTGTCTAACTTCCTTGATGGCAGACTGAACCTGCTGCACCAGTTGTGATGTTGTGCACCTTAAACACGCCCACAAAGCAAGAAGCAGTGCCGTTTTGTAACTTGCAACCTCTTATCTAGAAATTTAAAATGAGTAACTGTAGTTTCTTATCTTATTCGTAAATGAATGTACATGTACTGGCTTCAGGAAAAACCACGCATCAAAACAAGCTGTCGGTGTCATGCACATTTTATGTTGATGGTAATGGTGACCAAGCCTTTAAAGCATCAGGTTACAGGAGGACCTCCTTTGCCAAGATCGAATTCAGCCTGAAGCTGAAGGCACATGGTCACGTAAAGATCTCTATTTGGTCAGTGACAGATCTGGAAATGTAGCACCACATTGCCATCTGATGGACTGGCTAATACGAGCAGCTGAACAAGTCACCGTATAGTCACAGCAAAGGCACAGACATCCATGTATCTGATTTTATACAAATGTTTTCCTTTGAGGAATTAAAGAAGCCACACAGTCAGTTCAAAGTAAAGGCGAGTACTCAAGTGATGGCTGCACACCTGAACTTTATGTCTAGTAATATGAGCATTTGTTTATTCTTTAAAGTTGCAGTATAGGCAGGATGGCAAATTGCTCATCTTATCACAGGGACGGTAATAATCAGGCTCTGTTCATACTGACACTTGTTTTATTGTGTTCACTGTGCGACTGTCTTTTAGGTGTGAACGATGTTTCTTTAAGCAGAGCAGAAATCATTGCACAAAAGGGGCATGTATGCATAATTGTGGTGGAACAGCCAATAGGATTGCCCTGGGCCATCTCTGAAGTGGCCTGTGATTGGCCAAAATCTTCAGAGACTGGACAGATTTGGCAACACGAATGGAATTATTAATCACTTAAAATTATATTTAATGGAATCTGCAGGGTTTTTATTTATTTATTTATTTATTCGATTTATTTATTCACCAATATACACTATATGGACAAAAGTATTCGGATGCCTGACCATTACACCAAAAGGGACCATAATGACTTAGTCAAATTCATATACAGCACTTTAATGTGTTAAAGTTGGTCCCTCTATTGTTGCTATAACAGCGCTCACTCTTCTTGGAAGACGTTCCTCAAGATTTTAAAGTGTTTCTATGAGAACTTGTGCTATTTATTAGCATTGATGAGGTCAGACACTGATGTTGGATGAGAAGGCCTGGCTCACAAGCTCGGTTCCAGTTCATCTCAAAGGTGCTCCATGACGTCGAGTTCAGCTCTCTGTGCTGTTCAGTCAAGTTCTTCCACCTCGTCAAACCATGTCTTCACAGTCTTTGCTTTGCGCACTGGGACACAGTCATGTTGGAAAAGAAAAGGGCCTTTCTCAAATTGTTGCCACTAAGTTGGAAGCATAGTTCTGCCCAACATGTCTTGGTATGCTGATGAGTTAAAATTGCCCTTCACTGGAGATAAGGGGCCCAGACCAAAGCCTGATTGGAATTTAATACTTAACTTACTTAACTTTAATACTTAAGTGTTGCCAAATACTTTTGTCCATATAGTGCAGGTCTCCAAATTTGTATGTTTATGTGTTTTTACGTCTGCTCTGTGAAGGAGGGATTTCCTATCCTTGACTGATTAATGTGTTGCAAATGACTAACTGATTCGTTCAGATTCAAGAATGTACAGTATGTACGTATATGTCACAACGGCTTTTCCACTGAAATTAGACAATTCTTTTTTTTTTCTGGTCCCTCTAAATTAGCGTAGGAGACGCTTTTCCATTAAAACACGATCGCTCTCTGAAATACTACGATGCACTCAAACTCCCACATATTAAACACAATATTAGAGTAATGCAATTATCTTCACTTTGATAAAAATCCTGCATCTACAGTAATCTACCAGTAAGAGTAGAAACCAGCTGGGACCCTTCTGTTATCTAATTGATAATTCTGTTTAATTTAATTTAATTTAACGTACATTTGTACATTTGTTTACTATCAGCATGTTGTACTTGTGTACTGTGTGTACACTTGTGTACAGTGCCATGAGCATACCTTGAGGAGTGGCTAGGTATCTGATCGTTTTCTGCCACCGCCCACTGCCTGTCCTGACATGTTTTAAGTGACTTCATTCTCTGGCAGTGAATCAAAAAAATTTGCAGCTTGACAGCTGACGCGTTATCAGTTTAAGTAAGGTTTAAATCACTCTCCTGCACCTGAGTCCATAGAGAAAAGAAGTGCTATCTTCTTTATTAAGAATGTAATACCAAACACAGTATTTCAAACACCAAAGTCACAAAATAACACATGGTACTGTACATTTAATTGACAAAGGCTGCATTTGACATTTAAATGTTAAGTGAATCCACAACTCCTGTGCGCCTTAATGTAAAATCACTGATTTTCTCTATGAGATTTGGTATGACTTAGAAAGTGACGTATATTTGTAAGATATCATTGATTTGAAGGTCCCATGTTTAAAAGTCAATGATGTGTAATGGTGAGGACCCAACTCACCTTTACCAAGTGCATTTTTACAACTGTAGTGGCTTTGCATACCAGAAAGGATTCTTTCTGAACTCTCTCTTTTGTGAACTCCTTCTTCTTCATTGCATTATAAATCAGGTTTATGTGCGTGGAGGCATTTTTCTTTATTTACAAAGTAGGTTTCTGCTTTAAAGCAAAGCACACACTGTATTAAAGGCTTATACTAAGGCTGTGAAAACCAAACCATTGAGCCTAAAACCTGCTTTTCCTGGTTTCCGTTTTAATTGAGAGCAAACATCCATGTCTCTGGCTGGTTTCCAGCCAGTGTGACACCACCTCAGGGCTTGGGAACCACTTTGCATTGTGGGATGTGACGCCCATGTTTAGGGCACACAGTGTCGGAGCTGAATGTAAATAACACTGTGGTGTTGCTGTGAAGTCACTTAAACTGATTAGCAGGTTTAAACAATAAATTAAACAATAAAGGGAAGCAGAACTAACAGACTGACTGGACTGGGAAGACAGAGGCCGGTATTTGGCAAAAATGCAGGTTACAAATCCCCAGTATGGAGTGGAGCAGTGATCGGACCTTGACTGTTGTGCACAACAGGCATCTGCTTGTTTGTGGTGTGAGTGCTTACACATTGGATCGGTGTACAGTTCACTACCCTAAATTGTGTGGAGTTAAACCTAGTAGCGTGCGTGTTTGCTTTTCAATCGTCTGTTTTAAAAGTCTAAAGCTGCAAGTGTATGAGAGAGTCTGTATGGAGACAGCAGACAAGTCCAGACATGAAGATTTGGAATTGGTAAAAAAAAGGATATATTTATTATTAATAATATTAAGACAGAATTAATATGATTCTGATAGAAAGATATAACGGCAGCTCACAGATAAGATGATGCCTAACGTGCCTGTTAAATGTGAAAAAGCTCCATATGAATGCTGCAATGATATAAATAAATACATGACAGATCAATAAAAAAAAAAAAAAAAAAAACATCTCTTTACATGTAGCTCCGTCGATTGATGCAGAACCGCTGTCTTTTTTTTTTTTTTTTTTGGCCTGTGTGATCATGCAACATTTCCCCACATTTACAAAGGGTTGAGAAAATGCAGTTAACAGTACAGTGACAGTAAAAGAGTAATGACTGAGAGTCACAACCATGATGCAACGCGGCGTTACGACACTGTTTACTGTTTACTTTACTTTATTATCCTAAGAATGGGAAATTTGTTGGGTCAAAGTGCAATACATTAAACACAAAGACATATAGATAAAAAAAAACCACCCTCCCCTCATAGCCAAACACACACACACACTAAAAATAAATAAATAATAAAAACAGATAAAAAATTAGATTAAAACAGTGGGTTACAACAAAATAAAAACACAAAAAACACAAGAATGCAGAATTGCTAAAGTGACTTGTGCTTTTCATTAAAAAGGGACAAAGGGACAAAAGACAAGCTAAACCCTTTGGTTTTAATAGGCCTTTGCAGTAACCTGTTTTTGCCATGGTTGCTAAGTTGGAACCTACTATATAAAGGATGGGTAGGATCCTTAAGTATCTGCTCGGCTTTACTCACAATAAGATCAGACCAAAAGCTGAGTAACTGACAACTGGCTCCATCCAATAATGTTGCTCGCTGTCTTCACCAAGCGCTGCAATTTACTTTGGTCTTGCTTGCGCATGTTCCCAAATACGCAAACCAGACCAAAGGACAATACACTCTGGAGGACTGTCTTATAAAGCAGTTCCAAAAAGACACAGTCCACCTGAAAGAAGTTCAATTTACGTAAAAAAAACATTCCCTGTTCAAAAGCCCCGAAGGATCCGTTGAACTAAATCGGAACTGGAATCAGTTGGCAAATGATTTTTTTTCACATCTCTATCAAATGTTGACTTTTGCAGATTGGTAACAGCCATAGAGTTTATTTTCATTTGGGTGCTTTGCCCTGAGCTAAGATGAAAAAGAAAAATCGTCGGACCACAGTTGTCATCCATCGAAGGCCTCACTGCTTATACACCAGACGTCCATCATCACAGCAACAACACTGGAGGGTGTGTTCTACACTTCTGAGAATGTACTGTAAGATATGTAAGGTATATCAGCATATCACTTGTGTTTTCTGTCATATCATGCTTACGGTGTGAAGGCAGGGATCACTCTGCTTGTTGTTTGGAGCATTGACAGCCACCCCCCCATCCCCCCCCCCAGGCATGGCGTGAGTAGTGAATAGTGAGTCACCTGTGTTTTCCATTGTATGATGGTCAAAGGAGGTGACATTTCAAAGCTGTAATCGCAGTACAAAGACATCGTGATACCTTAGCATTTATCGTATGTCAGCCCTTAGAGAATATACGTATAACAGCTTGACAGTTCATTTCTCTTTTCACGTGTGTTTGGGTTGTCAAACAGGTACAAACAGGTGACATATGGGGTGCAAAGTAGCAACTCGATCCAGCCTAGGGTCACATGGCGGATAAGTGGCTCGCACTGTTGCCTCACAGAAATAAGGAAAGAAATAATTCTTTTGCCCTATGTCGACTGGGCTTGGCATCAGCTCCCCACAACCCTGGCGTGGAGGACAAAACAATGAATAAAAGAATGATTCAGAATCTCTTGTCTGTTGATTTTCTGTAATTTTTCTAAAAGGAACAATCAAGATATTCAAACTCATTTTTCAAGAAATGCCAGTCTAAGCCGGGGACAATCAGCCACATGCCTTGTGTCTGCTTTAGGGCTGTCACAGTGAAGGAATGTTCCCTGCAGTCAGTTAAAGTGGCTTCATAGAGCAATTTGTGGTATTTTTGCACACACAAAGCTACTATTATGCAAATATACTTGTGGATGAGTGTACAGATCAGTGGAAATCTACCCTGGCACTTTCAAACCAGAGCAGTCCACTTCGTTTGGGCAGGTGTGAAAGCTCATCTCAACTCGTCGTTTAATACAGACCAAACAAGTGTATTCTGGTCCATCTGAGAACGTGGGTCTCGGTTCGCTTAAAGTGGAAAAGGCAAACTGATTATCCATGAACCAAAGGGAGGAAGTGATAGAAATGATTTACGGACATATGTGTGATCGGAAAACTTTTCAATCCTAGCGTCATAGACTCTCGCTCTCAGCTGTTGTAACTGCCTGATGTCGTCCATACGGTTTGGTCTGCTTACAAAAGTGCAGCGTGAAAGTGAACCGAACCAAACCAAATGAAGGTGTGAACATTTTCGGCTTTCCCTGCCCAATCGAATCATGTCCTCCGGGCTATCCTGGTGTGAAAGCTCCCTTACTTTTCATTGCTTTCACTGTTTATACTGCTCCTCTGTAACAGGAGTGCACTGTCACCACTCTATATCCTTCATCTCTCAATTTCAAAATTGCATTCTGAACAATGCAGAATTCGCATTTACTCGCATCAGTGCTTTGACTTTCCATGTAATCTTGTCACATGGGAAATTTGCACTGAATCCGGTGTGAATACAGTTTAAATCATTTAGGGTTTTAAAACATATGTCACTTTCTGTATCAACACAAATCTCCACCATGCACCAGGAGCGCCAACAGCTGGCTCTGCAGATTTTTTCATTACCTTGTCATCTATCCAATCCAATCCAAATAGCACATTTAAAAACAACAGAGTTGACCAAAGTGCTGTACATCACATAATTACATAAAACAGGATATAAAACATTGTCAACAAAAAAATGCCAATACAATAAAACAACAGCAGAATATAAAACCAATAAAACCAATAAAATACACAAGAGGAATACAAATATAAAATACATAACTGTCAACTCTTACACATGAACTGTGAAGTGATCCATACCAGATATAATTCCACACCATGCTTTCCAGATGTTGTGGTGAGGTGACATGACATCACTGTTGTCTTCTTGTGACGAACAAAGTTGTGCTTACAACACCCTCTGCTGGGCAACTTTTTAATTACTTCAAATTGTCTGATGTGCTTCTAAGCAGGATATATTGAACTTGAACAGGTTTTTAGAGTTCCATTTTGAATTATTACCTAAGTCTGTACTGTAGAATCTGGTTTTATCAAATAAAATATGTATTCATGAAACAACTTTAATGTAAATTTTCTATAAACACTGAAAAACACTTTTCAGGATGTGCTTGATGAGTAATCCAAATTTTGTAGCATTTGATGAATTTGGTCTGTGAAAAAAATTGGCATGCATGGAAATAACTCTGATTGAAATTCTATCTTATCAAATTGAAACGTAAATGTAATCCCATCAGGATGTTGGGAATCAGAATCTAATTTTGTATGTTTGTGCTTTGATGAGTTGACCTATGAGGAAGCGTGTACTATTTGGTTTAAACCAACGGAGTCCACTATTGAAGGGCTTTAATTTTTTTACATTTTTACAATAAACTTGGCCAAGGCCCCATGACACATTTTTCCATGGAGTCATGTTTCTTCATTTGGACTGACTTCTGCGGGTGCTGCATGACTAAGCAAAGTCTGCTAGCATTTACTGATTGACAACCTCAGTGGAGTTAGAATAAATGGAACATACAGTAAATATCAATACTGGTATGTTTGTCTTGACACTTATGATACCTGGTTCCAATTTAATGTCAGTTCTTGCAATGTTTAAAGTAAAAAGAGCCAGTGTCACTGCGGATGCTCCACTTTGGTCTTTTGGACTCTCTGGATTTTATTTCAGCTCAGAATCGGTCTCATCAATGCCTCATTTTACCTTTTAAAAGTTACAATGCTATCTATATAGTCTCTTTTGATGCTAAGCAACTCTGCTACAATAAAGTTATGACTGGGGATTTAAGGTTAGTTTTTAGTGTAAAATGTAATTTCTTTTACCCTGTTTATTTTGTTTCTATTCACATCCTTAATATAGTCAATCAGGGTTTCATGATTTCATGATGTGTGTTATTTATGGGATAAGATTAAATCCAAACTTTAATGGATTTTTACTGCAATAGGGTTTTATCAGAAACATCTTTGTATTACCACAGATAAACATAGTAACAAAAAACAGAAAACGGAATGCTATATTTGTCTAACAGCTGGTAATTTTTAAGCTGTGTAACTAAGGAAAAATAAAGGTTTCATGGGCTCCTTTCTTCAATGGAAGATTGTCGTCTTTCTTCATGAATTGAGTTGGAGGTCAAAGGTTCAAGTTCAATGCTACTGCAACATCGTAAAAGCTTTATTTCAGGAACAACTCGAGGGAGTTCCTTTCAAATGGGGCAAAAGCATACTCTTAGATTGAAGGATGTAGTACTGATTAGAATTTTGATTAGGTCAAATCACAAGGTGACTATGATCTCACAAATCACATTTATTGCCTTGCGAATGTGATATCTGAACAACCCCAGCAGGAAATCCTTTCAAGTTTTGGTACAAATATTTACTTGAACTCAAACATGAAATGGGTAGATGTTCAA
This sequence comes from Brachirus orientalis, assembly GCA_016785285.1. Taxonomy (NCBI): domain Eukaryota; kingdom Metazoa; phylum Chordata; class Actinopteri; order Pleuronectiformes; family Soleidae; genus Brachirus; species Brachirus orientalis. The sequence continues at coordinate 2,089,256 of JAFBJR010000145.1, read as the reverse complement.
AGGTCACAGTTATCATCCGTGCTACAATAAAAACGTCCTTACATCTAGCACAAATGCTCACTTGGACTCAAGACAAAGACAAAAACCTCTTTGCCTTGTGAATTAATTAGAAACACCTCAGGAGATTCCAAATTTTAGTGCAAATGTTGATTGGGTTCCCGTATGAACTGTTGAGATATGGAATAAAACCACTGTGTGGTAATTCTAATGTACATGCATCAACGTGAATGTATGATGTATTCACGATGACCACAAATACATCACACCATATATCCTGGAGACGGGAATGTTCTAAATCTTGATTTGGTAATTCTGAAATCACAACGCCACACCACAAATTTTTGTTCTGTTCTGTTCTTCCAAGAGTCCTCCCACACCCTGACCCACCCATTTACAGTTTTTCTTGACTGAGTTATAAACACAATCTGTTGGAGCTCAAGTCCTCATGCTCCCCATCTGTCATTACCATTCCACGGTGACGTCAGAGATGTCCTCCTCCATGGTTCTTTCTTCTCACTCCATGTCAGACATCTTGTAAAATGTATTTGTTGTTTTTTTTTTTTGCTTAAATGGTGAGTTGAACTTTGTGCCTGTGTTTCATCCTCCTCGAAGTAAAAGTGAATGTGTCTCCATTTTGAATGAATTATGAATATTGAGAGCATATTTTGGTCTTCTGTACTACACTTTACAGTACTTTCTACTATTCTGGCATCAAAACAATATGCTCATTCATGGCATTTATGCAAAATGCGATGCATGATTTATATTTGAATAGTTAGCTATTTAAAGTAAATGGAGGTGGATGGCACCCTCATTGGCATTTTTATCTGAATTGTGATTTGCATCAAGCCTTGATGCATCAGCTTGAGTCAGACCTCCTATTAGCAGCCACAGAGGCATTTATTCTATAAACTGCGAGGCAGCATACAGTGTGATTATTAACAGCACGTCAATGAGAGTCTGCCAAATCATAGCAGTTACACTAGAACAGATACAGTGAATCACTATTAAACTGCAAAAGTTGCAAAGTGTGCGTCATAGCACTGCAACATCTTTTCAAGCTCTAGAACCCACTTGCCAGTGGACATGATGTCATTTCTGAACCATGGCCCTCACACCGGATGCATTGTCCTGAGTATAAACCAAGCTTCAGCGGATTCTCCCTGTGAAAAGCCTGAGCTTGGAAAGACCAGAAGACAGTAAGGACAAATCAAAATTCCTAATGACATGCTCAGCCATTACCCTTTGGACTTTCAGGAAGTGTGAGTTGTTTGGAGGGCAGGTAGGTAGATTGTTTCCAAGGGAAGGGTGATGCTTCCACACCTTGAGTAAATTTAGATAAGTCACTGAGTCAATAACATTGGTCAAGTCCACAGACTGTATAATAAAAAGGGACATAGTCCAGCATCAGTCAGTTTTACACACTTCACCTGCAACCAGGCACCTATTGGACTCCACAGCACTAGCTGTCAATTGCAGTGGTATCCACTCATATGTGCAGTGCTTTATTGTCTACTTGCCTCGAAATGGGGACAGAATTTATACAAGACATCACATTCGATGGAGGAAGACCTGAAACTAGCGATTTAGACCATAAACCCCTCAGAAAAATGTTAACTGACTTTATAAATCAAGTGAGAAGTACAGCCTTCCATTCCAATGGAGTTCTGTTTGCAACCAGCAGACTCGCTACCTGGTGGCTAACTGCAACTTCCCTCTTACTTCTAAAGACCCATTTATACTCTACACAAAAGATGGAGACGGACGGAGCCTTTCGTCCATACTTTGGAGTTCATTTCATCTGTCGTCGTACATGTAGCAGGAGAGCTTACAATGGTGGATAAAATGCAGCAATACCACCGGAAATCTTGGGGGCGGTACAGTGAATAGTCCATACAGTCAGGGACCGGAGGGACATTCAGCTGTCCTACATTCCCCTGGCACAAACTCCAGTTGTGTTACTTTCCATTTTGGATGAAGCACAACAAAATAACCTCTTCAGTGGTCGCTAGGTTTGTTAATGCCTGCAACCTGGCACTCGGCATTGTCTTCCTGAGGAAGCATTACCTAACATCTACAACGCAAAAGATGCAAGGATGTATGTAGATAACGTTTGGGACAGACCTAAAACAAATGAAAATAGAGTAGAAATGGGCCTTTTAACCTCATTTTCAAATTGGAAGGTTACTTCTAATTTTTTTTTTTTACATACAGTTGATGGTAAAGTTACTGTTTATTTAATAGAAACTGGGCTTTATTTGTCATTTCAGCATGGACTGTGTTGTTAGCAGGCTGAGGTTCTCGACTAACCTCTGACAAATTTGACTGAACTGAATCCTGACCTCGTCTAGCATAATCTTTTCAAAATCTGGCCCACTTAGCTCAGCAAAACCCCTAAATCAAGTTAGACTGGAATAGGCTCGAACTTGATGGTTCACATTTGGCCTACACGCTTTAAAGCCCTGCCATTCCTGTATGCAACATGTAAAATGTACACAGGTTGTATACACCTGTCACCACAGTTCATGTCAAAGATCATAATCTTGTAAGTCTTGTTTAGTCGAAATGTTGATAGTTCAGTGACATAAAGAGAATCCAGAGAGTTTATCAATTCGTTTTAGTGATACAGTATATTTCATTACATATAAAAAAAATACTTTAAAACAACATATTTTATCCCATTACATGGCTTTAGAGAATGTACTTTTTCTCATCTCTACGAATTCTTGATCAGGATGAGATTCTTATATATAAATTCTTTACATGTGAGAGAAAAAGGACTACAGTCAGGATTACATATATCCACAACCACCAGCATTTATTACAGAGGATCATTTTGCGGCAAGTAGTGACACCACTTTCAGGAATATATATATATATATTTTTTCCAATGTTTGATTTGACACTTCTTTGTTAGCAAGCTTTTGAATGGTGCTGTCCATTGTCCAAGTGTCCTTTTGGTCACTACGTTTTAGGTACCACCTCTTATAGTCTCTGTCCCATCACAGTCTACATGCCTCCATGCTGTCGCAGTCTTCCTCTTTTTGACACCCTCCTCATCACTGGGGTCCCAGTCCCCCCTGGGTGCTCTGGCCGTCACAGTGGTCACCACCCCAAAGCTGGTAAAACTGACTGAAGTCCACGTAGGGCGGAACTCTGCCCGTCTCATCGGGCTGCGCTGCCTGACTGCCTCTCTGGCGGAAAAGGCTTCCATCTCCTGAGCTGGAGCTGGAGCTCTGTGTCTGGGTGTTGGTGGACTGGAGGGTTGCTGTTGGGCTCTGACTGCTGGGGAGAGTGGGGGAGTAGAAAGTGGAGAAAGATGGGTGGTTGGGCATGGTGGTGGACGGGGAGGAGACAGGTATGAGGGTCGGAATTGAGGATAAAGAGGAGACGGTGGCGGCAGAGGAGCAGATGTCCATATTGTAGGCAGACAGGCAAAGAAGAGACGTGGAGAGGGGGAGAGGACGTGGAGGAGGAGGGGTGGTAGAAAGGGAGTTGAGGGAGGTGGAGAGGGGAAGAGAAGGAAGGGGGGAAACAGGGAGTTCAATGATGGGCTGCAGGATGGTTTGACAGGAAGCAGGCCAATACATGCTAAAGGAGCAGCGAGAGGAGAGACAGGAAGACGGTGTTGGACACAGGATGGATTATTGGCAAGACGGGGACCATGAGGAAGAGAAATGAAGAAGTGAGTCTAACAGTGAGTGACAGACAGAAACAGAGTGAAACGCTTTCAGGAAGACGGGTTAAGTAGTTTAGGTAATCTGAGCTAGCAGACTAAGCGAGGGACAAGTAAGGTGAAAAAAAGAGTGCACGTGCTTTATGTTATCTTGGTCAGTCATATTAATGCACTACAGCAGATAACTAATGGGCCACTGTACAGTGAGCTACACACACTGATGTAATTTCTGTTTGCAAGACCAAAAAGGTTTTTACTGAGTCTGACTGTGTGTTGGTGCATGTCGGTGAACAACTGAGTGAACCAAAGCACTACTCATGCTGCTGTAAGATTGAATAAAAATTCTTAGGGGTGCACAATACTGGACTTCTTGTGTGCTTGGACTGAAAACCGATACCAATATATACATATACATTTTTCCCTGAGGCCAGCTGCCAAGGCCATTTTGTCTCTTCTATAGTGAAATTAACATAATATTTTGCATACTCATACTAGATGTAGATATACATTTGCTTTGTTGTACAAAATGAATAAGTATAAAAAAATAATCGCTGGAATAAGCACTAGCATAAAAATTAAGGCTGCCAGCCTACTGATTTGCCATTATGTCTTATCGGGGGATCTTAGCATGTTTGCTGATATACTGTAATATATTATATAATATAATAATATATTTTAAAGATAATATCGGCTGATACCAATGTTGGGCTGATAAAATCATGCATCCCTAGAAACTTTAACTATTTAAAAAAGATTATGTGAGCTGATTAGGCAGACTAATCTATCCTCATTGAGGACAAATTTAGTTTATGTTTGCTTGGGATGTAGCCAATGCGTCCAGAAATCAACTTTGAATGTTATTTTTGTAATCAGATCCATTCATGATATATTGGGTTACCACAACCCTCATATAGGGTCTCTGAATATAAATGAAAGAATGACTATAAAATTAAGTGGGTGTGGTCAGGAGTAATGTGTGATGACATCTGGCCATGATGTAACTTAGCCCTACAGCTGCCCGTATAAGCAAGAAAGGGGCATATTTTTCTTTAAACATGGATGTTGAAGAAGCCATTTGCAAAATTATTAATTCCTTACTGAACTCATTGTTGGTGAAGCAACAATGAGGTTCCTGTATTGTTTCTGCCAATCACAGTAAAAGATAGAGAAAATATGCAGCTGTAATTACATCTCCACACTCACACAATTGTGTCCGATACACACAATACTGTGCTTCAAAGGAAAATTCAATACTGACATACTTTTCTAGCTGTGCTATATCAATTTTCGCTATCAATACTGTGAAATGAATCCACAGGTTTCATGTTGTAGAGCTCATGGTTGAGCAATGGGGAAGTGAAAACAAAGCTCAGTGGAGGCACAAAGGGAAGTGAAAAATCAAACAAACCTAAAACAAATACCAGTTATCAAAAATACATCAACAATTAGTTCATCAGTAAGCGAGGGAAGAACTGAGTTCGAGTAAGCACACCAGGTGCAGGACATGTGATACGAACACTATATGGACAAAAGTACAGAGATTGTAATGTATTAAAATACATATATAGTATTTCAATATGGATTTGGTCCCCTGTTTGCTGCTATAAGTGCTCTCACTCTTCATGGAAGACTTTCCTTAAGATTTTCAAGTGTTTCTATGAGAATTTGTGCCCATTCATTCTGTAGAGCATTGATGAGGTCACGCACTGATGTTGGGTGAAAAAGGCCTGAGTCACAATTTCTGTTCCAGTTCATTTAAAAAGGTGCTCAATGGGGTTGGGCTCAGGACTCTGTGCGGGTCAGTCAAGTTCTATCACATCAAACCATGTCTTTATAGTTCTTGCTTTGAGCACTGAGGCACAGTCATATGGAAACAGAACAATGCGTTTCTCAAACTGTTGCCAAATGTATAGTCAGCGGTGGGGCATGGAACAGTGAACAGTTGATGATTCAAAAACATAAATGTTATCAGACGAAAAGCAAAAAAAAAAATCATTCAAAGTGTGCATGGCAGAAAAGCAGAACCATGCAAAGGAGGAAAAACTTATCCAGAGCAAATGGAGAAACACAGGGAAGGTGGGAGGAAAACAAACATTGTCAGACCAAGCAGGGAGGAGACACAGACTAACTAAACTCACCCTGGTGTAGGAGTGCCTTCCTCTAGGGTGGAGGCAGTGTTGGTTCCATTAGTGAGTGTACCTTGGGAGGGCATGACCAATGAGAGGGTGACACTGGTTTTACTGGTGCTCTGGCTGTTGGAGTAGGGCACAGACACAGGGTAGATACGACCACCTGAGAGAAGCATAAGGGGGAAAAATTCAAATTTATAAAAGCTTATTGGGTTCTTTTTTATTTCTCTCAGCAAATGTTATCAAAAAACAAAAAAAAACAAAAAACAAAAGTGAGATCAGTGTGCAGGCTGAGCTTCTTGGAGAACTGGAGTAAATCTAAAATCAACCTTAGGAATTACAAATCACAGACCTATATTTCCTCTTTCTGGATGTTTGACTTATTTAGAAATTTAACTGTGATTAAAAAGGTATATACACTGTACTTTAAACTATAAATATTAAACCCCGAATATACTCAAATGACTGTAGATATTCTTAATGGTCTATAGTATTGTCAAATACTACTGACTGCCTCAAATGTTTAAGTACTGCTTACTTTTAAAGCAGTGGTCAGCAACTGGACCACTAGCATCAGTAAATAGCCTGGCAGATGATTTGAAAAAAAATAAAATAAATAGATTTTCTAAAATCTTTTTTTATGATTTTCTTATCTTCACAAAAACAATAATTTCACTCAGAAGTCAGAACCTTTATTCTGATTCATGATGCTAACACTGACTGAATAAGTTTGATTTGAAAAAAAAAATTAAATAAAACACTGCTGTTGTAAAATATAGCAGGTTCAGAAAGTAAATGTCCATAAAAAATATATAGGCTAAAAGAAAAAGCAGTAATTCTCAAAAGTGAAATTATGCAATACAAATGGAAAAGTTGTTAAGAGCATTTTTTGACATTTTATTCTTCGCATCTGACATAAGTTTGTGTATTAAAGGAGTCTTCATAACAAGCTGGTGATTAAAAACAATGTCCACATTATCATGAGTATTGTTAACTTAAGGCAGCTCACAAAAGTGGGCTTTTGTCTATGACTGAAGACATTTTAAGACAATGGCAACTGTTGGTGGTGAATTTTAGTTACTTTCTTGAAACAATACAATTTGTTTAAAAAATGTTTGACTGGATAGTTTAGAGTAGAAGGAATACAAGTTTAGTATAAATAATCAAAACACAATGTTTACAATGTTTTTCTTGATATTAATTTGCTTAGAAAAAAAAATTGCCCATAGGCCAAACTTACTTGCAACCCCTGTTTTAAAGAGTAAGCAAGTATATGGTGTTTATGGTTCAAAAAACACATTAAAAAAGTCTGATGGTTTTGCTTAAGGTCAAAGAATTCATAAAATTATGTAAGCTATGAAGAGGAGGTAGGAGTTGACTTTCTTCTCAAAGGTCACAAGCCAGAAACTACATAAGACATTTTTAAGTCATAAATGATGAACATTGGCAGTGATGTAGTCAGTATTGAGGTCAGTCCATATACGTATGATGGGTGAACTGATTTTACCCTGCGTGGGTGTGAGAGCTCCATCAGCCAGCGGGTAGTTGAGTGTGCGGATGAGCAGAGTCATGTCCTCGTGCCGGGAACAGTAGGTTGCCCTCTGACGGCCGGACACGTAGACGTCGTGGTGCAGCCTCTTGACACGCTCCACCACTGACTGAGCCACCGCCTCCAGACTGGTCTGCTGGGCCAGCTCTGCTGCTACCATGGCAACTATTTCCTACAGTGACAGAAGAGGAGATGAGGAGTCAGGGAAAGCTGTACTGATGTTAGCGGTATGCGGAAGAATGATGAAGAGGATCGAAAGAAAAAACAGAGGACAGAAAAAAGGAATAAAACAACAACAAACATTGAGACTGATGTGGCTATGAACATGGGACTGCAAGAAGGAGCAGAGAAGAGTAACATCAACAAAAAGGAGAAAACAGGATGTCCAGAAAGGAAAGAAATGATAAATAATACAGATGTAAGTTAAAGTCAGAAACATAAAATAGGGAGTTTATAAAATGAGTAAGTGAAATATTAGTGCAGTCATAAAATAAAAAGGACCAGGGTCAAGTGACAGGCACACATTTTATGTCTCCCATACAATATCTTGCAAAATAATAATCCTCTTTCAATCTATCAAACCTTCATTTATCATTTTGCCAGTGTTAGAGCCACAAAATGCGACTGAAAATAACAATGAAGGAGAAACCACTGAAGCCATAAAAAGAGCTGCTGATTCTGTGATGTCTAATAAACCTACAACTTTGTGAATCATAACTTTAACTGTAAAAATTACTACGATATTTACACTATTTCTCATCTAATGGTTAGTCAGGAGGGGGAGATAAGGAAGCAGGAAAAAAGGGCATTCATTTTCATTGTCCCCCCGCTTCCTCTCTTGGTTTTTTCACAAATGTTTTGTTTATGTATCTGTCTCATAAGTGGAAAAGAAAAAATTCCATAAAAAAATCTGAACAATGAGCAGAGGGAAAGTGGTTGGCATGGATGAATAAGGGCTAACCTGATTGGCCTGTTCGGGGCCGTGGGCGGACTCGAGGGCATTGATTAGACCTTCTGACATGAGCAACAAAAAGCCTGACACGCTGTCCAAAGACTGGCTACCATGAATCTCCGGCTCTGCGATGATTGGTTTAGCCTTGGCCGCACTGATGGTGGAGGAAGACAAGACGAGTTGATTCAATAAGTAGATAAATAAATATCAGAAAGAAAAGGAAGAAGCAGAAAGACAAATTAGGTATTTACATAAAAGGAAAGACAGTAAATGACTGGTAAATTCAATATGGAGGAGAAAAGAAAGAGAGAGACAAACAGAGACATATTCTTACTTCACCTGACATGACTTTAATACGTTTGGTTATGGGTATACTCATGGACATAAAGATTTACTCAATATGGCACATCAATTTTCCCACACTCTCTTTGATGGCACTAAGGAGGGAATTCTATAAACTCTTTCATTAAGCATCTTCAAACGTGAAGTAACTATTATATATGAGAGATGGATTCACTTGGTTTAAACAACAGACAGGAAATGAAGACATTTGAGAGAGGGGAGGGGGTGGATCCTTGGATTTTAGGAGGCTCAGCTGTGGTTAATGTGAGAGATGGAACTGAGTCACATCTGATAAAGCTTACTGCTGAGTGTATGTACGTTTACACACACTTACATTATTTTCCTAGAGACTTACTCTCACCATAATCATAATTATTACTGGCCTAATCCAAATCCTAATCCTCACCTCATCCTAACTTCAAAACATGTCTTCACCTTAAAATGTAGTAATTTACATTATGGGGACTTGATTTGTTTTGCAAGATAAGTCCCATAATGTGACTATGTAAATAGATTTAGGTCCCCACAGCATAAGGAATACCATGGGTTTCATTGGTTGCCCCTGAAATACTGTCCTTAAAGCTGCAGTATGTGGGACTGCTTGGCAAACAGTTGGTTGTTGAGTTTCATCAGGTTGTTTCGGAATCAATGGTACGGAACTAAGAGCGATGTCACCTCTAGACACAAATCAATCTCAATCTAGCCATTGTTAGAAATATCAATTGATAATAATGGCTTACATAGGATTTTGCACACTGTAACAACATAGCAACATGTCCACAGATAAAAACTGAACAGTGATATGTGTACAACTGATTTACTATGAAACACATAAGACAGAAAATCAATTAGCAGTGAAATTAAAAATATTTGTACGAGTGGCAGTCATCTTGGAATCCCATGTTGGGGTTGGTGAGGTTTTTGGAAATCACCATTGAGGGGCCATTTCTCTTGATATTGTCTGACTTCCGACTACACCTGGAAAGCACCACAAGGTTTTGTTGTCCTGAGCCCCTCATAACAGATGGAGTGGTTTAGCCATAGAGCAAAACAAACAATAAAAATACAGGAGGAGTTTGGGGTGTTGGGGGAGAATAATTCATATTTGTGGCATTTGTGTGAACTGTGGCTTCACCTGAGCAGGTCGATTTCATTGTAGTTAAATTTGACCCTGTAGTCTCCCAGTCTCCTGGTGCTACTCTGTCCCGCGATCGATCCTGCCTGCCTCACACGAGCTGAATCCACACCTGGGGGGGGGGGGGGGGGGGGGGGGGGGGCGTCAGGGAGGAGGGGAAAAAGAGAGGAGAAGAGAGATGATGAGTTTTCAGGCCCTATCCACACAGACAAGGAATGAAACGTTAACTACAGTATCTTTGTATTTGTGGTTTTGAAAAGAAAAAAGTTTCTGTAATTCTGTAACATTCAGTAAATGTATTCATCCATATGAAAGCCCCAAAAACAACTCTAAACATTGTAGTACAAAAGCCAATCCTGTACGTGTCGCTGTAACACACATACACCAAAACTAGAGAGGACGTTGAGCATATGCTTGTTTGCCACGCGCAAACTTTTTCTCTAAATGAAGCTTTATTTGAAAAGAAACTGAATAAAGAAAGCCAGGGCAACTAAGGAAAGAAAATAAAGTGAATAAACCAATAACTAAATACAAAAAGAGGAAGAGGAAGACAACAATAACTATGATAATCTACAGTGAATGCAAGAGCAAGAGAGAGGTAGGATTGTGACATCATCATTTTTCCAAAGTACAGAAACACAAAGTTGACATTTGGAGATTTTCCCACTGTGGAACCCGTTCTCAAAAATGCTGTTTGTGGATCAAATGCCTTTATGATAAAAAACTGCAGTGGCTTCACCTCGACTCGTTTTCATTTGGAAAGGTAGAGAACAAGCAGGAGAAGTAGTGAGAAGAAGAGAGCAAAGCAACAAGACAAATGCAATAAGTAGAAGCAGGAGGTGCATGTGTCAGTGTGCAAGGGGATAAAAATATGCGGGTACAGGTCACCTTCTGCTTGGGGAATGGAATGACTGCCATTTCATTTAAATCATTCAGAGAGAGGCCTGAAAAAACAGGGCAATTACGTGACTCCCAACTGGCAGAGATGGAGATAAGGAGCCAGAACAGACAGAAACGGAGCTCTGCCTCCTCATCTAACGGTGCAACATCATGCGCGGGAAATCAATGGAGCCAATTTCACATTATATTTATAACAGGTGCCAGGCTGCAAACCGATGCCTATTCTACACAGGCTTATCACAATGTACTGTATGTATTTTCTGTAATGTACCAACCCTTCATTACTGGACCATTAGTGTGGCTATTTGCCATGGACAAATGGCCCAGAGTGATTGTGTCTCTGTGCCAGCTAATCTACACTAATGGCTGTCTCTCTGTTGCCAGGTATAAGGTGTGTCTAAATGTTGTCTACTTAATAAGTGAATTTGTACTGGTGCAACCAAGATACTTGTATATTTATCAGTTAGATATAGGGCTGGCCATATCATCCATATTCCGATGCAGGATCGATGACACGATATATTGCAATATAGGACTTTATAAGCGTATAAATATATTGTGATTTTTTATTTTTTAACCACTGATCTATTTGAAGAAAAACTCTCATAGTAAAAATTAAGTTACAGGCAGAATCAATAAACAGTTTTACTCACTGTCACTCATTTTCTACCGCATTATCCACTAGGGGTCGCGGGGGGCGCTGGTGCCTATCTCCAGCTAACATAGGGCGAAAGGCAGGGTACACCCTGGACAGGTCGCCAGTCCATCACAGGGCCACATAGAGACAGACAACCATTCACTCTCACATTCATACCTATGGGCAATTTAGAGTGCCCAATTAACCTAATCTCCAAATCCGCATGTTTTTGGACTGTGGGAGGAAACCGGAACATGCAAACTCCTTGCAGAAGGCCCCTTGTTTTATTTCATGTTAAATATCATACATTTAATATAATTTAATATTTGTATTTTGAAATATGGTTCTCTGATTATACCAAATGTCTATCTTTCTACATCCTGGCCACTAACAGTAGCTTTGATTTTATTTATTTTTCCATCAAAACTGAGCAAGGATGAATATTTCCTTTATAACAGCTTTGACTGGTTGAAGCAAAATTTGCTTAGAGTGTTGTTTTAGAGAATGCAGACTCTGTTGCAGCAGCTGTAGCAGGATAAATAAAAATACATGTAAAAATTATGATATTTTGGCCTGGATTATGTTATGTCATCACACAGCTTTTTCCATGCAGTGAACCTGAACATCATCCTTTTTTTTTTTTTTAAATGTACAGCCTAAGACATCTAGCTTTTTGCCTCTCTCTGCTGGGAGTTGCACATTAAGTGAACAACAGGAAATGGCAGGTAAACATTAGAGCGACATGGCTGCTGCTGATTTAACATCTGACCTAAAAATATCAAAAGTATGAGAACATTTCACTCTGGACGAACCAAGAAAAGAATTCATGTGTAAAATTTGCAGAGCTGAGTTGTCATATCATGGGCGCACATCGGTCTGACACTGTAAAGTACAAAATGCTCTGCAAAAAACTCATGACAAATGTACTTTTATTTTATTTTCTTTTAAACATTTTTCTCTTGTTCATGATTTATGTTCATGACTTCAAGAAAAAATGTTATTTCTTCTACTATATGCGCACTTTGCCAGTCTTTAATATTATCATAAAATTTTTTTTTTTTTTTTTAAGCATTTTTATTTATTAACCACACCTTGGTTGACATCAAATTCAAGGACTTTTCAAAGACTTTCCAGGAGAGTTTCACTTTGCTCAAAATCAAGGACAGAATGTGCCGCTGACACAGGTTAAGATGGGAGGGAAACTTGTAAGAGCCGCTTTGTCCATGGTGTCCTTTTTTATTGATTTGCAGCACACTCTACATCTGAGCAAGTGATTGTCCTTGGGATCTTGAGCAAGCCAGTCCTGGTAATTTTCTTTGGTGAGCCAGAAATCTTGGAATTTGCATTTCCTAGGCATTAAATATTTAGCTCTCTTGCTTAATGTTACTTGCTCATTGTTCTGCATGGAATCTCATGTCCACGGTGGAGAGAAACAGTGTACAGTGTCCACCACACTGCTAGAAATTACGACTCATATTGCAGTACATCAAGCAATGCAGGCTACATGAAACAGTAGGAGGTGTCGTAACAAACAAGGGCACATCAGCAGGTTGAAATTTTTTTTCAATTTCATAAACGTGTGGGAACCCTGTTTTATTGTCTTTATTAGTCGACTAATTGTTGTCGACTAATCTATGACTAGTCGACCATTCACTCTCACATTCACACCTACGGGCAATTTAGAGTGTCCAATTAGCCTAATCCCCAAATCTACATGTTTTTGGACTATGGGAGGAAGCTGGAGAACCCAGTGAGAACCCATGCACACATGGGGAGAAAATGCAAACTCCATGCAGAAGGGCCCTTGTTCTGACTGGGTCGCGAAACTGGGACCTCTTGCTGCAAAGGCAGGAGTGCTAATAAAAAAATCAGAGCTTGTTATATTTATTTTTGAAAAAAAAAATTATTCTCTTGCCAAAATATTTGGCCAGTCATTTTGTAAGCAATTAATCGATTACTAGTTGCAGCCCTGGAAACAAGTAATCCAAAAGTTGCCTTTGCCAAATAAACTTGTGATTGAAAAAAAAAACAAGTTTTAGTGACTTTGTAGCATTTACTCTGTCTTTGTAAACAAAAATGTGTAATGATTGGTCAACTAATAAATAATAAGGGACCAATGACTACAAAACAGTATTACAGTTTAGACTCAAGTGAAATCAGGGTATACAGTAAAACATTTGAGTGGCAAATAGTTAAAAACTACTCATATGTAAATTAATCAACATGTTTTTGGTCGTTACTCTTTATAATAGTGTATAATATCTGAGTCTCACCCAAAGCGGCCAGTCTCTGCAGCTCATCCTCGTTGTTGGTGCTGTGTGGTCGGCCAATCTGGAGAACCTGGTTCTGGCCATCGCTGCTGGATTTACACAGCAATACCCTGTTGGTACCTGGAACCACAGAAAACATGTAGAATAAGCATGAAGGTTTTCATTAAACGAGAACATGAATGGGTGATTTTTGGAGTGTTGATACAATTGATACTGTTATATCAGCTGAAAAAAAGGCAGTGAGTCCTAAGATAATTGTATCTCTTTTGAAAAAGCAAGGAAATCAGACTTGATATGTTACATTTTAAAAATGTATGTTTATTTCAAATATATATAAATAAAGAAAAAAAAACAGATAGGACTGATTAGTTGACTGTTAGTTACTGTTAATATTGTCTTAAAACTGCTCTTTGACTCAATTCATTTTCAATTTTCAGAATAAAAATACTTTTTCTATTCTTATAATATTTTTAATCAGATTTTTTTCAGGTTTTTTAATCAGGTTTTAAGGAGTTGTATTGTCATTCATCTAGGGGTAAAAACATTCTCCTGATATTTTATTGTGAACCTAGGATTTAAACAACCATAAGCTACACCTGACTAACCCTAAAACCGTCTCACCACATGAACAGCTGTTTAAGGTTCAGAGGACCAGCCATGACATCACCTCAGTGATAGTTTTAAATTGGTCCTTATTACCACAGGAAGACACACATACCTACACACACATACCTTATTCCAGCATATCAAATTATGGGTCACACGACCTTAGCTGTCCAATATATTTCACATCTGCACACAGCTGCCAGTGCTTTTTTTAGAGCACACTTATACTGATGCTTAAACCTCTGTGGGATTCATGTTCTGTCAACTTTGAACCTTTTGACCCTCAGAGTGCATGGAGAACAATCCTGCTTTCTACCCGTTACTAATAGCTACACCCCCAACCCTGTTTTATCTCTGTGCCATGTCCTAGAAAATGAAAAAAAGGGCAAGGGAAAACTCTAACAAAATACAACCTCACATATTTGCATGTGGAATTAGGAAATACAATCACAGTGCAAAAACAGCCCTACTAGAAACAAGCCAAATATTCTTAAATTGATTTAAATATTCTTGTTTTAAGAAAAATGTGATTTTGATGGACTACAATTCTTAAAACTAGTTAATAAATCTACAGCCACTTTCCGACTGTAATGTGCCTTCCCTAAAATGAGTCTTCCCTTATTAATTAAGCGGATTTTAAGACTGTAGACCTTGGAATTTCTTAAATTTGTACACACACCTACCAGTCATAGTGAATGCCACTTCTATATTGAACACATCCTCAGGAGCAGGAGCATAAATCAGTGTTTTCGCTAAGTTGTTACTGGCAATTAAAGCTTAAAGTAAGCTGTAATATCTTATTAAGGCCAACTTAGATATTGGCTTATTTTACTTCCCTGAAAATCAATTTTTGCTGTGTAAATTGTGGCATAATGAGAGTGTAGGACTAGAAAAAAAAAAAAAATCCTCAAAACATTCTTTGCCAGGTTACATCTAACAACGTCCATCAGCAGCTGCAGTCTGGTTAACTTTGATGATTCCTAAGAAGAGATGCCTCAAATGACTGCGGCTCCTCTGGGTTTTCTGTGTGCATCTGTCTCCCACACTCTGATTTGATTTCCCTCATTTGAATTGTCCTAGAGGTGAAGGCCGCTGTATTAAATTATAAATGACAGTTGCATCTTTTCCATTACATGTGGGAATGCCAAAATATACATATACATGTCAATGAACATGGGATTAATGGGGTGAAAGTGCCAAAAAACGGCAATCAAAAAATTTCCTGTTGTGAGTTCTTGTTCTGCCCTCTGGTGTTTTATTTCACTTCTGAGTAAATTATGACATTATTAAGCGAAACTATGCAGGATTTTGACCCTAATTTAACAGCTTCAGAGTCGTCGTGTTGGTTATTATGTTTGTTGTGGGGAGATTAGGGGCCATCTCCACTCCCCCTACTGTTTGTTAGCAAAAAAAAACGACTGGGCCAACGACCCTGATCAGAATCAGGAGGTCTCACAAAATAACACGTATTGCTTTACGAAACTACACCCTAGCCAGGTACCAGTTATAAGATCAAGGCAGTGATAGAGTTAATTTAGATGATCATTATGACAGAGCCACCGAAGCAGAAATAGATAGAATGCTATCAGAGGAAGTAAGGAAGAGGAAACGACTGTCTGACAAAGCAAAGGGGCAAAACATGAGCAACGGACTGGCTATTTTCAAAATGGCGAGCATTAAAAGGTCAGCTGTGAGTTTTGATAACGGTGAGGATAAATGGAGGACAAGAAAAGACTCTGGAACTCTAGGGGGAGCTCTGTAGAGAAAAAGTTCTAGAGAACTTTTTCCTCTGACTCGCATAAATTGAGTCAGAGGAAGAAGATAGCAACAGCAATATTATGGAGCTCAATGTTACAAAGTAGCATTTTGTATATTTTATATACACTACTCACAATTAGTTAGGGATATTGTGAGAGACTCAGTGGGTGTCATACCCTTTTCAATGTGGCATCAATTTCAACATTCTGTGGGTATAAAAAGCTGGTATTGTCAGTAAGTCATTCCAAGTTCATCATTCAAACAGCCGTGAACACACAACGTCACTTAGCGGACGAGCAGCGCATTTGGCCATAGCGCGCCTTCGGGTCGGTGGCAGGCAGTCAGATGGGTCACCAAATAAATTTGCTGAATTTACTTCTACAATTTATTAATAACATAAAATGAAGTTGTGATTCATTTATCAAAACATATATCCCTAGGAAATGGCTAATTTACAGTAAATAGAGATAGAAATTCTGTTATGCACAAATTTGCTCTTGGCTCTTGACAAGGTGGATCTTGGTGGTTTGATATGGTTGGAAGCGTGTACAAATAAGTACAAAATGGCTTTAAAATGTATTATCAGATATCAGCAAACACGCCAAGATCTACTGATTGACGAATGACTAAAATAATGACTAAAAAAATGACATACCTCTAAAATAGAAACAGAAATAGCACTAACTTTGTCTTTGAATGACCTCACCAAATGACCCGTGTCAGAATGTATCCACCCTGGGGACATGGCCTGGGAGCAACACTATACTGTATTACAAACAGCATAAAGAGTATTGTTCTGTAACTGTTGTTTTAGCCTTGTTTTTAAATGACTATATGAAACAGAAGATATATATATATATATATATACAAACTCTGTGATGAAATAGTGTAGAAAGACGTCAACAGGAAGCCGTATGAGTTAATTCATGTTTTAAAGAAGAGTGAGATTAAATAAGTTCTAAACTTCTCACTCGTTTTCAAACATAAGAAACTAACAAATATGAATGCTGCTGCGCGTCTTTTAACTGGAGCACGTAAGACAGAACACATAACATAACATTTTAGTCTCACTCCACTGACTAGCCGTTCACTTTAGAGTCCACTTTAGAGTAAACTCCTGCCCGGTCTCTGTTCATTCAGAGGGGACAGAGCTTTTTCTGCTTTAAAACTAATTTTTACTCTTTGGCTTTTGACCCAGTATGAGACATTTTTTTTTACCTGCTGTTATTGGATGACTTATTTGTGTGTGTGTACATATATTCTCTACATTATTTTATTGTTTTAGTGAATGTTTTGTTGTTTGTTTATTAGGTCTTTTAGGTAGTATAATTCTAGATTTTATTTATCTCTGATGTACAGCACTTTGTTTCAGCTGTTGCTGTTTTTAAAGTGCTTTATATATAAAGTTGGACTGGAATGATTTGTAAATTGAACAGTTTATTTTTCGAAAATAAATAAACTAAACTTGTATTTGTGTAGCACCTTTCATACATAAAATGAGCTCAGATGGCTTGACAGCAAAATATTTAAAAACAATAGAAAAATGAGAACATTCAGTGCATGATTGGAAAAATATGGCAATAAAAGTGATTCAGACTGCTTTTAAAAAACATGGAGCATAATAACATCCAACAAATGCAAATACTAAACAAAAAATTTGATAATCCATATGAATGGATTTTGCCAAATGCCCCTTCGATAATGAATCTTTACCTCTACTTAATTTAATTAATTAAATATAAAATAATACTGTAAATTGCCTTTAAAAGGTCAACCAAAAGGATTAAGCAATGTCAGTGGCATCTGCTTCTGTTCACATGATTCATCCTGCTTGAAAGAGTGAACAAACTACAAACCCAACTCTATTTAAAGCCTGTCATCTACTGGCGAACTGAAGTGATTGCAACTATTTGGGTGTAATCCACTCAAATTAGATGATGCACTTAAGAGCTCTGGTTTAAGAGCTAACATGTAAATCTCACTATTAAGTCAACCATTGGAGACTGTGGGTATTTTGACAACTCTGGTGTGTGTTTTCATACCAAGATTGGCAATGTAGAGCTTGTTGTTGAGGATGAGTGCAACTGCAGCTGTAGCTCCTCCTGACACCTCCTGCTCCAGCTCCTTCAGCCGCTCCTGCACCTTCTGGTTCTGGTGAGAAAGTTGGTGGAATGACACATTCAGATCAGCCAGAAATTGAGGAAGACAGTGGGAGGAGTGACAGGGAGGAGAGAGAGGGGGTAGTGAGTAACATTAGTCAGGTGGGTGGGGAGAAAGGGAGGAAGGAGAGGAGAGGAGAGGAGAGGAGAGGAGAGGAGAGGAGAGGAGAGGAGACTGGAGTTTCCTCATAGATTGACTTATTTCTGGCAGTGTGCCACAATATCAACAAATCCACTAGAATGCTGAGGAGGAAAAGATGGAGGGAGGAAGACAGAAGAGATGGATCTAGAGAAGGGAAAACTAAGAGGAGCTTATCTATTGAAACAGGCGATCAACCCACTTAAAACATGACAAGCTCATTCTCCAGTGGTTAAGCATCAATTCACACTGATGTCCAACTCGGCTACACTGTTTGCAGCAAGAAGACCCGTGTTCGTGACCCGGTCAGAACAAGAGCCTTTCTGCATAGAGTTTGCAAGTTCTCCCTTGCTATGTAAACTAACAGAGAAATCCCAGTCAACATGGTTTGCAAAGTTAAGCATATGTGAGTGTTTACCTCATTGTGCAGCAGGACATAGTTGGACAGGTGAGCCTTTTCTGCCAGAGCATCATCTATTGTCTCAAAATAACTCTTTTCCACCACATCAAAGGCCTGCAACAACAATAACATAATCAGTGCTAAGTAGAATTAGTGCTGGGTATTGATTAAATATTTTATGATATTAGTTTTAGCAAAATTACACAACACAGGACGGTAAAATTCTTTAGCTTTAATCAAACAAGGACCAACTATGTGTTCTCATATTTATTCTGTACACAATCATGAGTTAATTTTAAAGTTGTGTCAGTTTAGACCTTCTTGATACACTTTCATTCTTTAAACAAGCAATAGCCTCTCAAAACTCAACACAGACACTAAACCATGCATTTAACTCACTGTAAAGTGAGTACAGTTTCTCCTCTTCAAACATTATACAGTAAATATTAGAAAATAGTAGCTGAGAACATATAATGGCAACTGTGGAGTTAGGAATTATTGCGTGACAACTGAAAACAGTTCCTCTCCAGTCTTCTAGTCAGGATTTTTAGGCATGACTAAAGTATGGCTCTATGACACACAATATGAGCAATAGTTATCATAACTCCCTATTAAACGCCGTAACAATATACAGTACTGTGCAAAAGTCTCAGGACCCTCCAGCTTTGTTGTTTTTATGCCAGTTTTGTGATCATTGGCGTTTAGATTGAAAAGATGTGACTAAAAGTCAGTCTTATACTATATGATCAACCTCTCAATGAGTTGAACTTGTGCAACATGTGTATGTAATGCTCAAACATGTCTTGAGTAAACCAGGTATAATAGACCTTTTCACAGCAGCTATTTGTTGGCATGAAATAGTAGAAGAAACACAGGTTTTACCAATAACATTGGGGTTCCATTCCAGGTTTTAAAGAGCCACGGTTGTGTTATTATTAAGTGTAAATGTAGGTCACACTAAATATTTGATAGTATAGAAGCATTTTTGTTGTTTCTGAAAAAAATGTTATTTTCAAACTGCATATGTGTTTCTCCATATTTTCAGGATGTGTTCCAATAAAGTGATTGAGAAATAATTGTACAGGATGGTCATTATAGCATTGCTAAAATAATAAATCTAATGGTGGCCTAAGACTTATGCACAGTACTGTACATTCAATACATTGTATCCAGTACATCACCACTCTACCTACAATTATTGGAGGGTAAATAAAACTTGTGGAAAACAACTTCCTCAAGTGTTCTGTAAAGCAAAATAGAAGTCAATCCAAAAGTGCAACTTGAAGTGTGGCTAATATTTTGTTGTTGTTGATATGGCGACACACAGGATGTGATGCTGTAGTCTGCTAATGGAAATCTGCGCTGGATGACCATGATCGGATAGCAGGTGGATTTTGATGTGGAAACTGGAGGCAAATATTAATACCAGGTCTCAATGCATGTAAAAGCATTCTAATGTCAGGTGTAAAGGGGCCATAGAGAAGAGGAACAGAAAGAAGACCAGACTCCTATTGTGAGGCTGCAATATCACTGGCAAAGAGAGAGGAAGACAGAGAGCAGGACTGTAGCTAAACCAGCTCTGTGTTTGTGATATAAATCAACACAACTTGACAACTTCAACAGAAAACACTAGTATCTTTTGCAGTTTAAGTACCTGTCTATCAATTCTGGAGTGAGTGGGTTCTAAACTCATTCATTTTTATTCACAAGTAAAATCAGATATACAGATGAACAATTGACATTACTCACTTCTTCCAAAAAAGACTGGACATTTTCTTCCACATATGGCCTGTTTGCTTGTTTTTTTGTATTATTAACAAGTAATATAAAATATATGCAGACCTGAGTAAGGATCCTGCGGACATCATTGTCTGTGTGACTGGATTTGAGCTGTCCCAGCAGCAGTTCAGCTGTCAGACACTGGGAGGCAAAGCTGGCCACTCTGCTGCCATCATAACCGTTAAAAACTCCATACAGGAAACAGCCGTCCTCGCTTCTGATTGGTTGGAAAAAAACACAACAGGCATCAGGCTATTGTTTCACTGCAAGAAGGAAAACTGTGAGAAAAGGTCATCCAGCTGTAATGCTCGGAACACTGGCATAAACCAGAACATGAGGAATTGTGGGGGGAATAATGCTACATGTTTTAGAACAACTACATGCGTCCCGAGAGAAAAATTATTCACATTCATATGCAGCAGGTGATCCAAGTAAAGTCTGAAAAACAGTGACAAATGAGATGCAGATGTTGATAACAAGTCACTGTTCTCATTCACGGCTTACCTAAACCGGAGGTGAGCATCTTCATTGGGATGCCCCTGGGTTCCTTTACCATCAGGGCTGTACACGCAGTTTGGGGCTGTGCCAACCCCACACATCTGGCACAGTGGCAGGTCATCTGTCCAACTCTGATGCTGTCAGGGTGAGAAAAATAAATAGGGGGTTATATCCTTAGTTCAACACACATGTAGTGATCTGTGCAGCCTATCTAGTGTAACTAGACAACTAGCAGTGCAGGGTGTTTCATACAACATGGTGATAAAACACTCTTCATTTTAAAGAAGCAGTTATTTTGAGTAATGACGATATCCTATACAGACTTTACCACAAGATCTGCTTTAGTAACCTTTAAAGCAAGAGCATTTCGAGATATGCATCACATATTGATTAAACTCTGCTGCCACCCATTGACTTTATTCTGAACTGCACCTTAGGTCTGTGACATCTAAATTGATACACACATCAGCAAGTTGTACCTCATAACTAAAGCACAATTCATTTATTTATTCATTAACATATGCTTGGAGTTCCACCAAATTATCATGCTTAAATTAAGACCATATTGTGAAACAATTAATTTCTAAATATTTCACTCGTTAGACTACCAAACAATTCTTAATTAACTCAGGTAGGCAATAACTCAGTATAATTTCAAACTCCAACTGTCTCACCCTCAAAAAAATCTTTTGTGATCAAATGTCATTTGTCCAACAGATAAAAAAGACCAAAACCAGCCACAGGTAAGATGAGTTCAATTTATCCACATGCAAATAATGCCACAAAAAAGCTATTATTTTGCATGAAGAATAAAGATGTGTATTAACTTACGACATTGCTGTTACATAGAGACTGAGGTAAAACCTATTTGTTGCTTTGTATTGCCCTGAATCTTACATTTAGCCACATCAAAATATATTATGACAGCTACTTGATTCTTTTTTTCCCCCTTTTTTCCCAGTGCTGTATGTAAATGTTTGGAACAAGTGACCGTTTTAATAGTTAATACTGTATAAGTATTAGGAACATATTAAGCATCACCAATACCAAATAAACTGTTTTTTTCCATTTAAAGACATCTCCACAGGTTGTAAGCGGCACCAGAAAAAAAGAAGGAACATGAATACGGGCCTCGGAGATACTGTATTTTAGGGACCCAAACCTGCAGTTTGGGAAGCTGTGCTTTAAATTAAAAACTTCAAAATATTTAACCACTGTGTTTGTTTACTATGTGGCTAGTTAGCCGAGTCTGACACCCGACTTCTCACACATGGCTCATACCAGGTGCTAAAGATAGGCACGTCAGAGGAAAGTGGGTGCTGATGACAATCTCTTCTTAATGTCAAGAACTACTTTCCTTATTTCTGATAAATCTCGGATAAATCTCATTTTGTCAGCGCTAACTGCGAGCAACCATATTGATAAGCGCTACCAAATTAGCTTACAGGAGCATCACAGTACGACACGAAACAATAGTGAAAGAAAATAAAACACTAACGACCAACACAGAGGAAGATTAATGAAACCATGGCACTGGTCGGTCGCTGTTTAACCATGTCAGAAAAGGTTTAAGAAAGTAATCAATTGTTGAGTTTTCACTTACGCTCTGCATTAAATTCCTGCGCTGAGCCGCCATGTTGGACGGGTGCTGTTGCATTCAAGGACTGCAAAGCCCAACTTCGTACCTGCTCGCTAACAATTCGTCGTTACTCCGGTGAATTTTAATAAACACATTTCAAGAATTAGGAAGTAGTTTTTGTATTTTATAAGAGCTGGCTTGATATCCTACCCAACCTTCTTATCTCCTTATATTATGTACCGTAGATCTACACATTATTCAAAGTATTCGATTTAATTTCCTACAGCACTTTAATGCAGCGTCCATAATGTTTTTTGCAAAGCCCGTAATTTACACTCAAAATCTGCAAAAAATTTTTTTTAGATGTATTATTTAAGAGATTTATAATTATAAATTGTGTATACCATTATTCACAAATCGTAAATAAAATAAAAATTTCGACACTTCCGGTGTGTTGCTTGTTTGATGTTTGACAATACCGCCACCCTATGGACTTACTGTGAACTACAATTGGAAGCTGCAAAAGGCATTCAATCATAACAGTCATGACTTTGTATCTTATGAAACCATATTAGAATTAGAACCGTAAACATCAAAGTGTGATGAAAAATATTATACTTTAGAAAAAATGTTCTCCAATATTAATATAGAAATATAAATATGCTTTATTGACAAAACTCATTGAAGGCTCTCTTTGCAAAATGTGCAGCTGTTCCGTGTCACATCTACACTAACAATAAATAATAAATTAACACTTATTTCCACTTTTCTGACATTTGGTTAGTGTCCGAGCAACAATAAAATAGCTCTTCTGTTGCAGGTGGAAAAGTTGGTTTCATATTATTAATAACTATGATTTAGAAGTTAAACCTTACTCATATTATTGCATCTGAAAAAGGGATGAGATGGTACTCATGGATGTAGACAGGTTTTTGAAAAATATAAATAACTGGATGGTGACAAAACTGAGGATCAAAGACAAAACAGAGCAATTTTAAATTTAGCAGTAGTGTCTTTATTTTTATTGGTTAAAATCAAACACATCAGAAACATACATTTGTACAGAATCGTATCTTTGAATGTTACCGGGACATTTGAAAAACATATTTCACAGAACACACATTTCTAAGCCTAGACTGTTGTACAGTATAAAGTATATATGTGCATATATACTTTGATATTTTGGTCACATTTTTTGTTGCTGTATTTCTTTTTAAATAGTAAGAATTATTATTCCAAAATAAAAACATCTCCTGACCCTGAAAGCAACATAAAGGATGAGGTGTGGATGTCCTCACCACAGATCTTATCACAATAACACTTAACAGACAATAGCTTTTCTTTCTTTTGTCTATTTTTTTTTTTTACAGAACTAGCAAAATGCCCTAAAATAAAGCATAATCTTTTGTTTAATACTATAATATATTGAATTATAGATTTACATATATATATATATATATATAATTTACTCTTTAAGAAAATGGAGCAATGCATTCAGTGATGCCTAATCTGTGAAATTAATGAAATTTGTCGAACAACACAATGGCTAAATGAAGTTGTTTTTTTGTTTTGTTTGTTGTTGTTTTTTGGTGAAGTAGTTTGACTAACAATCTGTTGACTGTGTCAACTGGAATGCTCTATTACAATGTCAAATGCTTGGTTTTTAACCTGCTGAAGGACCAAAACAAGACAAATTCAATTTTGATATAATTTCACCCCAGATATGTCATAAAAGAACTGTGATCCTGTGAGTGTGTTGCGTATACTTTTTGCCCTGTGTTCATTGGATTTCGCTTGGCAGTCAGCACTAAGGCAACATTTGAGGAAAGAAAAAACAAGGGCGGGGGTTCTTTGGGAAAACAAGAAAACACAGACTTCCACACATCAATAAAAACACAAAAGAGGACATTTTGTTTTCAACACATACAAACACACTCCCATTTCACAGTCGAGGGGATGAGTTGCCCATGGTAATGCTATACTGAGATCCTTCAATGCACCTCTAAGGAATTTTGTCAGCAAAAACTTGTATCTGTTCACAATCAATATGGTCTGGACCTGTGCTTGCATGCATGTTTGTTTGAGGGTGTTGCAGCTAACACTGATTATTTCTCTGACTGACTTTGAGGACCTTTGACAAAGAAGGCGATGTGGTCACCAGCATCAATCTGCTGCCGTGTGACCATATCTGCAAACACCTGACAGCACCACTTCTTTCTAAACCCCTCCCTCACACCCGAATCTGCAGACTCACCCATAAGCCATCCTCTTCGTTTATCCGTCTTTACCAAAAAAATCTTCTGACCTGGAGGCAAATTCTGTCGTTTGTCCAATGGATGTTTATGTAATGTATGTCCAATAAGCGGACTCTGTAGGTATGAGGTGCACTGTCTGTAAGGAATTATGCATTTAACATCAGATACCCAATATCAAGGGCATCTGATTCCTTGCATGTAGAAAGTAACATCACTGGATCCAAACTGGGACAATACCCAATGTTAGGCTATGTTAGCTTCAGAAAACAGCATCTTAGTGAGAACAATTGGTATTGAATTGTTAGATATGATTTACCTGCAGTGATTTTCTGGAGGACAACATTGTCCTACATTGTTGATTGATTTTGTCTTTGTCATATTAACAGAAAAATCAGATATTTTTCACTTCAGCCTGCTAATCTGAATGTAGCCATAGTGTTTCTTCTTTCTTATCTTAAGTGGACCATTGTAAAGGCTCATATTTAAACTTACATTGTACTCATTTGTAGTTTGTAATACATATGCATGTTTGCACATGAGTGTTTAATAATCCATTTTTAAGTTTTTGAGTAAATATTAGGTCATAACAACCACCTGGTACTCTGTACATTTCAACTGGTTGACCCAAAGAAACAATAAAAACGGCTCTAAATGAAAAAGTTTAGGCAACATTATCCATAAACCTTCCAACAGAGATTTTGAACTCTCTGACATGTCAGTAGTCCTGGCGCTGGTAGCCTCCAGTGCCGTCAAAGGCACCATCGATGTTGGCCTGACCTCCTCCTCCTCCTGGGCTCTCCAGGTCATCCCCACCAAAGGAGGTGTAGGGAGCTCCAGCTGCATCCTGGCTGGGGTCCATGTATTCCTGGGAGAAAAGGGCCGAGTCGGCCCCCAGCTTGTACCTCTGGAAGGCCAGGAAGGACTGGCCCGCCTTGGATCGATAATCAGGGAAGGAGAAGGAAGGGAAGGCGAAAAAAAAAAGTGCATAGATGGGGATGGAAAAGTGGAAAAATATGGAAAAGTTGAAGTGGAGATGTGATGTTGTTAAAGCAGGTTGAGGAAAGAGGAAAGACAGAGACACAAGGAAATAAAGATTAGTCAGCTGGAAAGCTCCTGAAGCATATTAGGTATCCAGAGTAAGTCAGTCAGAGAAGGTTAGTTCTTTAGAAAGCAGTGCAAGACGGGTTATTTAGCCATCATTCCTCTCCAGAGTGAGGGATAACACCTTAACACCACTCCAGTGTGACACTTAACAGCTGAAAAACACCACGGATCTCACTCTATTCGGTAATTATTACCTCTGCTAACAAGGTTATGTTTTGACAATCATCTGTTAGTTTGTTTTTAGCTGGATTACTCCAATACTACTAAACCCATTTTCATGATATTTTGTTGAAGAGTTGAACATGATCTAAGAAAGTACCCATTTTTTAATTTTTTTGCTTTCTTTAACACCGGATGATGAGGCTTACAGTATGTGTTGGTGGCGGTATGTACTCCACAGGAGACAGATATTATGAGTACAAAATATATAGACATGAGAACAGTTTTGATTTTAGCTCAGAGTTCTGGAAAGTTTCATATTTACAGCAACTGACTCTCTGACTCTTCTCAACAAACTGTCTCTGCTAAACACGTTCAGACTCCTACAGTCACTATTTTGACTGAGCTCCATCATTAGTAGCGCTTTCTACAGAAGATGAACTTATGCACTCATTGTTTTTATGCAATGAATATTGTGTATGGAAGTAGCATATGCACCATTTCAAGTCGTAAAAATCCAATAAGCAGGGCAATCTCCAAAAACTATTAAGAAACAACCAATCTAATTATTATAGGTCAGAAAATAACAAAGGTAGGGCATTGTGGTAAACTGATTTTGAGTGTATAGTTGGATGAGAAAGTTGTCAGCCAGTAGCAAATTTCACTTAAAATAAGGACAC
The DNA here is from genome assembly GCA_016785285.1 of Brachirus orientalis. Classification (NCBI taxonomy): domain Eukaryota; kingdom Metazoa; phylum Chordata; class Actinopteri; order Pleuronectiformes; family Soleidae; genus Brachirus; species Brachirus orientalis. Next base: position 2,062,550 of record JAFBJR010000145.1, on the reverse strand, counting down.
AGGGAAATGGTGTGGGGTTTTCAATGCAGAGCTATAAATAATTGATAACACTACAAAACCGAAAACTCTATGCTAACCAGTTTCTGGCTTAATATAAAAAAAAAAATCCAATATCTTGACCATGTTTAAAGCAATACACTTGCATAAATCAATAAATACTCAGTGAATAGATCTGAGAAGTCACAAGGTATTTAAACTATGATCCATGTAAGCTCAACCGCTGTGGAAATATTCATGTGTAGTATGTCGGGTAAATTGTAACTACAACTTTTTTAAAGAGTTAAGAATTGTAGAGAAAGCTACAGCTGGACAAAGAGAGTGCAGGTTAGCTGCCTGCTCTGGAAAAAGGGGTTTCACTCGCTCTCACTCATTTTCTACTGCTTTATCCTGGAAAAGGGGGTGGAAAAAGGGGTTTCTTTAAGTTTCCAATTAAAAAAAAAAAATATTGAAGCATTAAAAAATGTTTTGACCTTTTTTTCTAACTAAGCAGGATTGTAGAAATTTAAGTATCTGCTGATGGCATATTTCCTCATTTTGCAATTTAATAGTTGAGTCATTGTATTGATCAGCTACTCATTTGACGGTCCTACACATGCTTGGGTGTCAGGGGAAAAAAAAAAGTTCAATTATGGTTGCAACTGAGCAGCATATTACTGGCAATAGTTGGTTCTTGTAACTGCTGGGTTACGAATACACTCACATCCAGCAGTATTTGACGTTACATGGGTGTCCTCAAAACAAGAGCAATCACAGTGAAGAAGTGTCTAGGACCAGCTGCGGAGGTTTAAAGGCAACAGTGGGTGAGAAGACAGAGCAGAGTCAGACAAAAGGTTGATGAGGCTGTGGGGGAAACAGCTTGATGTATTCCTCTTCAAATGACACATTCTTAAACTTCTCCATAGAGAAGAGAGCCTGGGCGGCCTGTTGGAACAACATCCACACACTTAATGAGTTCACATGTGCACAAATGTATGCATTCACACACGTGCACATTAACCAAAAAAAATAATAATTGAGGAACGGTAGTAAAGTTCTATACCAAGATAGGAAAAGGCTAATTATATGTATTCTTCACTTCCTTTTGATGCCATCCACAGAAATGCATCCAGCTACTGACAGATGTACATATGCCACCACTCTGTTACAATGTAGACAAATGAGGAAAGAAATGTCTTACCCAGGTGAAGATGGAGAAGAAGGAGAAGGTGATAGCTGCCCGGGCAGCGTCACCTCCCTCCCTCAGGGGGTTGTCCTCAAGATTGGTCACCTGCCACTGGTTGGCCAAGAAGCAGAATCCCACAAACCACATGAAAGACCAGAATGCTGGAAACAAAAATATCCATGAATCATGTATAATAATGCCAGCAATGAAACAAGTCAGCACCTCATGTGTCATCTATTCAGTGAAATTCTATGCCTTCAGTTTTAGGCAATTTGAGCATTTACGATGTCTCTAAATGGGGGGGATTATGTGCAAGACTGTAGACAATACATTCAAAACAACAAGGGACCAAGGACTGAGCCCTGCGGAACACCATATGTAAAATGAATAGACAGCTGTAACTACATCGCCATAATTACAGAGGTCTCCATCTTGGTGGTCACTCACACATCTGATGCAGCATCAACATCAATGTTAATCATAATGATAAAATAATAAAAAAGGTATGACAAAAATGTGTCATATGCTTTCATCTAGCGTAACTTGCTATGTGCTTAATTGCAATAAAATAATAATGGTAATAAACTATTAAAATTTTCAAAATGATGAAATTGTTGCATGAAATGACAAATGATGAAATTGTCGCATTGTGACAAATGCCTGTCGAATGCCTTTTTAATGTTGTTAAATACCAGGGCTATACTTAACAATAAAAGCCTTAGTTTTAAGGTCTTAAATGTATTGTACGGAATCTATTGTACGCAGGCCAATTAAAAGTTTCGTGAGCAATCTTTTAAAACATTTCAGAAAACCCTTAGGATTTAGAAGGTTGTTTTCAGAAAATGCTTAGGTTCTAGGGAGCATTCAAAGGGCTACAAAATGAGAGAGAGACATGAACAAATTCAAACATGATCCAACTGCAGTGGAAAGTGTGGCATCACAGAAGAATCAGACAAAGCTGAATCAGGAGCACCCAGGTCTGAACATGTACCAGCTGCTCGCATGCTTCATTAAAGTGTAAAGCATCTCCTACTACAGACGTTGTTGTAGACAGAGCAAAGCTACTGGAGGTTCAAAAACATTTGTGGAGAACCTTGTCAGGCCTCATTTAATGGCTCAACATCTGAGTTTCTTGACATTATTATGTCTTGAGTTCACTGCAGAAGCAAAGCAGTATTGTCAGAGAGACACCAAAGTCATATCTCACAGCCTTATTAGCCTTAAAAGAGTCCTCCTCTTCTGATTATCCCTCTCCCTTTCTTTTGTTGTGATGGTAACCTACTGTTGTACTGTCATTTCGCACAGACTGAAAATAGAGTGTATTAGAGGCTTTGGATCAGCTTGACAACCTGTACAAGATTAAAAGAATAGAAATACTCTCATAGAACTCCTGAAAGAGAGGAAGTTAGACAAGAGAAACAAAGGAAGGTAAAGATTATGTGATTACCTGACACCCCAATATCAGCAAGCACAGCCCTTTTGCGGTCTTTGACGCTGCTGATCTGGGGGAAGTACACGTCCAGAGCCAGCAAGGCCATGCAGCAGAGGAAGGCCATGGAGCCCATGAAGACGCCATAATTACAGGCATTCTGGTTGCTGTTGAAGATGCAGAACTCATCTTTTTCACTGGGCCGGTTGATGTAGCCCTCGTTGGCGATGCAGCCAAAAATCACAATGGAGAAGAGCTGAAAGGAAGAAGAAGATAATGGATGGGAGTGTGAGAGAGAAAATAAGGCTTATGCATATGATTTATCACTGATCACCATAGATTACATTGTAGATTTGTGGTATTAGCGGTTTTGAATACCAAGTTTTGCAACTAACGATCTTCTTTGTCATCCATTATTCATTCTGTTAAACCACTGTTGAAGAAACACAGCCAGAACATAATTAAATGAGTGCCAGTCTAACAATCAATGGAGAGAAAGTACATGGAAATGGTGACAAAAATGGCATTGCTACTTTTTCTAAATTTAATGAAGACAAATGCCAATTATGCAAAATAAATGAATTAGAACAAATTATTGTGATTTAACAATTACGTAATAAATGTGACAGGCCTAGTTGTCAGTCAAATCAGGGACCTGCAGCTGGGGTCATTTGCACCCATGTAATATTCGTTACAAGTCATTTGGCAAATCCTTTTATCCAAAGTGGCTAGCAGACAATACAGTCGGAGACTTTCATTAGAAATATGGCACAGTGAGAGGCCATCAGGAGGAAAGAAATAATAAGTGCTAGGTAAGTTCAAGAAGGAAAGTGCAGAAGTAGAGAGTGCTCAAGACAAGTTAGCGTTAGTTAGTTAATAGTGTTCTTAATTTTTGAGAGGAGGGTTTTTGCCTTCAAGAGTCTCTGTTGCACTGATAGCATTTAAAAGTTCGTTCCACTACTGGAGAACCACAAATGAGAACAATCTCAGGTAAGGTTGCCTTGTGTGCAGGGAGGTAAGTGTGAGACAGCGTTCACTGGAGGAGAACACAGTGGTCAAGAAGGAGCAGAAGCCTGAAAAGCAGAGCTCAATATACACTCTAACCATTCAGCTAACAAACCCATGCTGATGCCTGCACATTTTGACAGTGATAAATATGAAAATAATAGCAGATTTTTTTTAATTTATCTAATTGACTAATTGCTTAAAAAAATACTGGAAAATGTGCACAACTTGTTCAAGCCTACTTAAATATTTGTTAGTCTTGCAGATTAGTCATAGTACATATTGTCTAACTGTCTGTCTTTACTTCTTTTTTATTGCAGTGGGGTTTATAGATATAAAGCAAATGTTGGTTTTAATGTCTGTATGGAGAGACACCATAGGCAAAGTTTCGCCCACCCCACGGCTCAAATATAAAACTACATTAAATCCCAAAATAGCCAAATAAAAACATTTCTTGTTAACGTATGACAGATATTTTCAATAATGTACACTGCTGGTTGGAAAACTGTCCTCCTAATAATAATCTCCTTTATGTTAATCAGTAATTCCCAGTGTGGGCTGCAGCACATGGCACTGCAGGTTAGCAGAAAAGGTCATAAAATATAAATAAATGAATTGTTTTTTTTTTTTTTTGTTTTTTTTTTCTTTCAGTTTTGTATTGAAGTTTTAAATTGCTGTAAAATATGTACATAGACTTAAGCAAAGAAATGAGGTTAAGAAATGAAGTGAAGGTGACTGACTATTAATCTGCTTCTACATCCCATATTCACATAAAAACAATAATATACAGTATATGGGAATTACTGATCCAACACTCGTGTGCTTATCAGAGTCTATCATGATTTCATGATTCAATGGGAGTGGCTGATGTAAATGATAGGCATTGCATTGGAAATGGCATTATTTGAGACTTATGTTTTAGCGAACCTCGATGAATGGCTTCGCTACTTTCATGTGAGCTTGGCTCAGCTCGAACCCATCTTCTGAGTGACTGAAGTGGTCAGAAACTGATTAAGGCTATGTGCTTTGTTGTTTGAATTTATCACAAGCTTGCTTGGTGCAATTGTCTTCTATTGCTGTATGTATCACCACAAGAGACACACATTTGTTTGAAGTGTGCAGTGGTTCCATTGTCCATCCTAAATTGGTCTGTTTTAACAGTCAGAAAATTAGCAGATGTTTCCCCGTTATTAGTTTTACATTCAAGCCCCCTTCTCCGACATGGAAGTTTTTATCATAATTCATAAAAGCAACCCCCGCTAAAACACCTCCTGATGTAGTCTGATGATATATTTCGACTGACTGGGAGATTTATGAATAAGAAAACACCTCATTGTGACAATCTTGGCCCAAAATGTCACGTCAACCCCTGCAGGCAAGTTTTATGAATAATAAAGACGTGAGGCCCAGTGTGCCTTCTGGGAGAAAATTATCCTGTGAAATAAATATCCTGCTGACTACCATGCAGACATTGTAATGCCATCCACAGGTTAGTGCTCCTGTCAGTGAATGTGCCACTGCCATGTGAGGCACATCACAAGCACCATTAGTGTGTCCCACTGGAGATTTTATCCCTGCAGGATGTCTGTCTTAGGTTGAAAACGGACAATGGAATCAGTGAAAGAAGGAGGTTAACTTCTTAGCATAGCTCCGTATTCCCCTCTTTGCATCCTATGTCAGGTATCCTCAGGCATCCTTTGCATGCCTATGGGGCAGGTTTCCTCTCCTCTCCTCTCCTCTCCTCTCCTCTCCTCTCCTCTCCCTTGAGGTCATATGCACACATAAACCCACTGACAATGTGGAAGTCCACCCTGCAGTACAGTGTTGCAGTTTTGCTGCCGATCACACGCCTCCATTCAACTGACAAACCCTCGGACAAACCTCCCGGGAGCTTGCCCTGTCTGGATAAGGCCAAGGCTGTGTGTGTTTATGTTTGTTTGCGGTCTGTGCTTGGATGCTGCAGTGGTGAGTGATGGATGAAGAACATGCGTGCGTGGATGCACTTCACAGCGACAGGGAGAAAGCTATTAGCAAGCGCTGGGCTGGAGGAGAGTTTATGCAGCTGCTGTCTTTATTTGTGTGACAAATGACAGCCAGACAAAGGTAAAACACACAACACTGTAGACTGTAGTTCCACTGACAGCACAGAGGACGACCAGGCCAGGCTGAGACAGAAGCGTCAGTCATGAGGACTGCAGCACAGTGCGGATTTTCCTTAAAAACAATTTCATTCTTTATTTACTTTCAAGCCCTTCAGTGTCTTTCCGCTGTCTGCTCCACATTTGGGAAACCACATTTTCATTGTTCATATAGTGAGAGCTCAGCATCGGAAGTGCCAGATGAGGTGAATGTGCTTGACACAGACTTTAAGTCTTAGATTTTCAGATTCGACCCATTCCAGTGCATGAGGGTGAAAATCAAGTGACTATGATTTGTTTCTTTCTTCTTTTGTTTCTTTCTTTCTCTAGACTCTATTTCCAGACCAGTGTCAAGAGACTTTGACCAATCACAGGGCAGATCAGAGAGCGTGGGCATTCCAACTGGATGTTCTACGGCTGCATGTACACATCAGAGTCAGACAATGCAATAAATAAGTGTTTCTAAAGGGATTATCTCAGGTCTTTTGTTTAGTAGAATGTACATGTATGTGTCTGTGCTCTTCTGTTTGGAGGCACAAAATGTCAGCATAATAAAGACATGGAGATTTTGTAGAGACACCACCTAATGGCATAGATTTGAAGTCCACGCTCTATGACTCAACTGCATCGCAGACAGTTAACATGACAAACTGCATACTGCTGACCATATACTGTGCATAAACAAAGTAACTGTTCATGCTGTTTAATTGGTGTTTTCTCTCTTTTGTAGTTTTCTCATGGCTCTCCTACTGACAGACAGTAAACCTCAGATGAGAATCCCATCTCGTGCAGGGCTCTTTGACTTGAGCGGGCTTCCAAAACAACATGCAGTTTGTCTTCTTACTGGAACAGTAACACAACCAGCCTTTATATTATTATTAATATGATTTTAATTGATATTTTCTACTTTGGACAGTTGCTAGGCTGATAGAATTCAGTTAGTCATAATGCTAACTGCAACTAATTAAAGCAGAACTATGCAGGAGTTTCTTGGGAACTGTCTTCACTCCCCTTACCATCTGTTACCTGAAAACCAGCCTTGCAAGGTCAGGGCTGTCAACCCGGAGTCTTCAGAATTTAGAGATCTCGCAGAGTCTCATTGGAAATACAAACTGCTTTATGGCACTACAAACACACCTTCGCAATAGACTATAAGATCAAGGCAGCGAAAGTGTTATTGATAGTGCAAAAAAGAACCAGAGAAAACTGTTGTCAGAGGAAAACGAAGAAAGAGCAAATGACCATGCGAGGGGCCACGCTTGACTAAACAGCAAACCAGTTTTTTCCAATGGCAAGAATTGAAAAACAGAAGAATGCAAAATAGGAATCATCAGGGACACCACTATACGAAATTATCAATATTGTTTTATTAATTATCAATATCTAAGTCACAAAACAATATTATCACGATATTGCAAAATACTGAGTATTTGCAAAATCATCAAACAATCACTTGGCACCATCTGGTGGACTGAAACACCAATCGATTTTATTTGGTTGTTTTTTATGGTAATCCACAAAATGTTTATTTGTTAACATGAGTTAAAAAATTATATGCTAAAAAAAAATCTATACTTGGTGTCTCAAAGTGATATAATATTGCCACACAAAATATTGCAATATGTCACTGTATTGAGTTTTCTCCATACCCTTACAAAACGGATGCCGACCGGGATGGAGTCTTAAAACAGTGAGAATAAACTGGTAAACAATGGATGGATGGATGTTTACAATGCATCCTTCCTTCCCAACATACTGCTACTGCAGCCTCTTTACAACACTGACCAAACAATAATACCATCTGTGGCCACTAGGGACATGGAAGTTCTTCTCATAAAGTTCATAAATCAATAACTGATTCATTTGCATTAGTCAGCAATAACACACACACATACAAGTCTGTATGTTGTGGAATACAGGGTCACTTTGCGAAAGAAAAAAAAAAAACACATTTAAAGTCTGTGTCTCGATGATGAACTGGAACACCAGCACACATGCAGAGCCTTTATGTTTTCTTTTGCCTCCCCTCCGACTTCTTCTGTGCTATGGATGGATTGTAATACCTCCTTCATCTAGCTGCACTCTTTTTCATTAATCTAGTAAATAATGAAGAGATGGAGGGATAGCAGAGGGGATGGGCAGAGTAAAGTGTTGGGGGCAGAAGGGTAATAGAGGCGGTGCTATTTTTAAATTGCCTGCATCACCGCCTGCTCGTTCGTTCCCTCTCTCCCTCCCCTTGCTTTCTCCCATCTCCCCTCATTACTGGCCCTGCCTCTGCCTACGAGTGTTCTTGAGAAAAATGAGTGTAGTTCGACACTACACACACACACAGAGTCAACCTTATACAGCTCAAACACATGATCACACCCATAGTTGTTCCACTTGGCTTACTTCAAGATCCAGGTCAGAAAACACAGTGTCTCACAAACACACACACACACAGGGGGAAAGAAGACCATTTACCATTTACAGTCAGGTCCATAAATATTGGGACATCGACACAATTCTAATGTTTTTGGCTCTATACACCACCACAATGGTGGATTGGATTAAATGAGCAAGATGTGCAGACTTTCAGCTTTAATTTGAGGGTATTTACATCCAAATCAGGTGAACAGTGTAGGAATGACAACAGTTTGTATATGTGCTGCCCACTTTTTAAGGGACCAAAAGTAATAGGACAATTGGCTGCTCAGCTGTTCCAAGGCCAGGTGTGTGTTATTCCCTCATTATCCCATTTACATGGAGCAGATAAAAGGTTCATTTCAAGTGTGCTATTTGCAATTTGCTATTTGGAATCTGCTGCTGTCAACTCTCAATATGAGATCCAAAGAGCTGTCACTATCACTATCACTGTCACCATCATTAGGCTGAAAAATCAAAACAAACCCATCAGAGAGATAGCAAAAACATTAGGTGTGGCCAAACCAACTGTTTGGAACGTTCTTAAAAAAAAAAGAACACACAGTAAGCAGTAAGCTCTGCAACACCAAAAGACCCAGAAGACCACGGAAAACAACTGTGGTGGATGACCGAAGAATTCTTTCCCTGGTGAAGAAAACACCCTTCACAACAGTTGGCTGGATCAAGAACACTCTCCAGGAGGTAGGTGTATGTGTGTCAAAGTCAACAATCAAGAGAAGACTTCACCACAGTGAATACAGAGGGTTCACCACAAGATGTAACCCATTGGTGAGCCTCAAAAACAGGAAGGCTAGATTAGAGTTTGCCAAACAACATCTAAAAAAGCCTTCACAGTTCTGGAACAACATCCTATGGACAGATGAGACAAAGATCAGCTTGTACCAGAGTGATGGGAAGAGAAGAGTATGGAGAAGCAAAGGAACTGCTCATGATCCAAAGCATACGACCTCATCAGTGAAGCATGGTGGTGATAGTGTCATGGCGTAGGCATGTATGGCTGCCAATGGAACTGGTTCCCTTGTATTTATTGATTATATGACTGCTGACAAAAGCAGCAGGATGAATTCTGAAGTGTTTCGGGCAATATTATCTGCTCATATTCAGCCAAATGCTTCAGAACTCATTGGACGGCACTTCACAGTGCAGATAGACAATGACCCACAGCATACTGTTTTTTAAGGCAAAGAAGTGGAATGTTATGCAATGGCCAAGTCAATCACCTGACCTGAATCCGATTGAGCATGCATTTCACATGCTGAAGACAAAACTGAAGGGAAAATGTCCCAAGAACAAGCAGGAACTGAAGACAGTTGCAGTAGAGGCCTGGCAGAGCATCACCAGGGATGAAACCCAGTGTCTGGTGATGTCTATGCGTTCCAGACTTCAGGCTGTTTTGATTTGCAACCAAGTATTTAAAAAGTGAAAGTTTGATTTATTATTGTTAATTTGTCCCATTACTTTTGGTCCCTTAAAAAGTGGGAGGCACATATAGAAACTGTTGTAATTCCTACACCGTTCACCTGATTTGGATGTATTTATTATTTATTTCATTTTTATTTATTGTGGACATCACTACAACTGACTGCTGAAATCTGAAGACTGACTACTGTTGAAGTCTGTGAATTTTTCGGTTAAAAAACCTCAACGTGGCCAAATAGCTAATCCCCAGGCTTCAAAACGGTAGTTCCCTCTTACATTCACACCTGCAGGTATTTTGGCATTGTCAGTAAAGCAGACTTACCTGTCTCTTAACTGTTAGAGAAAGCGAGTGAAAACAACCTCTGCGCATATGTACCATCCCCCTAAGACGGGACAGTCTTCAGATATGATGACAGTTTTACATGTGGACATATGTCCCTCACTGAGTTAAATTTGGATCCAGAAGGAACTTTGGAAGATTCTGTAACAAGGACAGCAGGACCTGCAGGGTGACTAGTTATAAGTGGTGTGACATACTTTGGTTTTGTAATTCTCCCCTGAGACACCTACTGGGAAATAAAATCACCAGTGGGGAGCCTCCTGGTGCCTCTAATTCCACACTTTTTCTCTGCTTACTCCAATCACACAAACACCACACACAAACATCTGCACTTAAGTGTGGATTGGTTTTGGTATGACCTAGTTCATCGAGTTTGAGAGCAAACATCGTCTTCGGGGTCAGACTAATTGTTGTCACAAGGCAGGGGGCAGATTGAATTACTGAACTTTTTCTACAGCTGACAGTGAAAATCCAGTCAGCTTTGTGATGGCTGGATGAGGAACAGGATGTGGAGCAGGAGCAGCAGCAGGTCCTGGTCCTTCACATGCATATGATTGGAATATCGTGAGGTATAACAGTCCTTGGTAAAAAAAAAAAAAAAAAAAAAGAAAAGAAAGAAAAAGAAAGAAAAAGAAAATTACTAAAGCATACACGGAAAACTTGTGAAGTCTTAAACCCTTTGCACGGAAACATTCCTCACATGCTTATCAGAGCCGTGAAAAGTGAGACATGTGATGTGTTCCACTGATGACCCTGCTTCATACTCCCCCTCTCTGTTGGTACGTACGAGTTCTTTGGGTGGGTGTGTGGTGTGTGTGTGTTTTCACCCCTCACCCCTCTCATCTGCAGGCAAATCACAAGGTTTCTGGAGGTGATGAAAGCCAGTATTGTGATGAACACCACATGGGCTTCTAATCTTGTGATCGTCAGAGGGTCACAACTGTGTATGTGTGTGTTTGTGCGCGCATGCATGATTGTAAAACTGTGTTCATCCATGTGTGAATGCATATGCTTCCTCTAGACCAGTGGTTCCCAAACACTGGATCAAACCCACAGATGGGTCAGATGCATTTTTTGGTCTCCAAACAAATTTGCAGAATTTTGCCAGCCTTTAAGTTAAGTTAAGATTATGCGTACCTTTTTAAAAAAAATAAAAAAAATTTGCTTTGATCACGATGTGTATTGTGATTTATGTCACGATAGTTTGCCATAAAAAGTGCGTCCCCAAGTTTGGGAAACACTCCTCTGGGGTCTGCATGACCTTCAAATCTGGTAAGAAGGGGTGATATGAGCTCAAACTTATATCACAATATAGCACTTTTCAGACACTAAGCAATATAAAATATAACAATATAAGAAGTGTTATAAAATTCACAATAAAAAACAAAATTATGCAAAAACTATAAATATCAAAAACACACTTTAGTGGTGGGCCACATTACATTTTTTGGGGGGGCAGTGAATTTTGAAACCTCTCTATTGATTATGTTTTTTCTATACTTAATTTGTTTCTATCCTTCCAGTCTTTCTTTAAATATATGCCTGAATTTGTTTGTCCTGTTGATCTGTATAATACACAGGATCACTTGAAGGACCTTCTGGGTCACCAGGGAAATGGGACCTAAATCAAGCTGAGGCTGGAGACATTGGGCCTAATTAGAGGGTTTCTAATCAACCAATCACTATTTATGTTTTTTGTCATAAATAGTGATTAGCTTTTCGTACAATTCTTCCTTTAGCTCTGGGCCCCAGGCTATATCCACACAACTCTGCTCCAGATAAATCGGACATCCACACAATTCTGTCATTGTCAAGCCACTTTAAAGGAGGAAAAATCTGTTCGCCTCATTTAAAATTGAAAATATGCATTTAAATCTGGGGGACCAGAAGCAGACACCATTGAAAACAATGACCATTGATTACCAGCATTCACATCCTCATTGGTTCACCATTAATATTTGTACTATTACTTTCAGAAACTAAGCAAACAACAACAGGATAAAATCTGCTTCCTTTTTACACCGCCATGCCCAGTGTACAGGACTGGTCACATGACACACATTTTCAGCTGTGGTAGAATGGATGTATTTTTTTTTTTATTTGAAAACACAGGATGTAAAAGCTCAAATGTTGCCCCAGGTAATACCCTGCATTTCCTAACTTGTTGCAACACCCCTGAACACTCATGTACAGCAAACAGCCACTAGATAAGCCCAAATCATATCAGTCCAGTCTGGCTTTGAGTGAATGATTTAGTACAACTGGTGTGTTTTCTGAAAAGTCTTCTGGCTCCAATGGAAAGACCAGACAATTGAGCTGGGCCTCATATCACCCCAGTATTCACACAGCATCTGACATGAAATATATGTATTACAAATGTTCCCATATATACGCACACATAGAGGTACACAACATAAAGGTCCATAACTATGTAGGTGACCTTTATCAGAGAGCATTCACAACTGAACAATTAATATATTTCCAACTAGGGCTGGGTGATTATATGATCTCAATTAATGATGACAATAAAATCCAGGTCGATTACGATGATCAGCTTTGAGCATATTTACTTGATCACACATGGCAGAAATGTACGCGTCACCAGCCAGTCAGAGTCTACCTTTTTCTGTGTCACTCCGGTTTGTGAGTTTCCGAGGAAGGTTAAGAAAGAAAAGAGCAGAATGGCCAAAAGGCAGCAAAAGTGATGTTAGACATGTCCCACTTCCATGGAGAGACACATACAACGCATCTCACTTGTGAGTTGTCTTATAAATATCTGTGTGCAAACACACATGTGCATAAGCTGTGTGCACTGACAAACGGCTTATGGATGTAACATATTACATTCTACATGAAGAAAGGAAAGTTGGAGCACTCGGACCTGAGTGTTCACCCCAATGTGCTGATTACTGCAGTATGCCATTAATACTAAAACACTAGCAGCACTGTTCATAATGTAACAATTATTGAAAACTGTTCTTAAGGTAAAGAAAACTGTGACATGTGTGGAGTATTGGAGGAGCATTGATGGCGGTGGTGCACTCACACGCACAGGGGAAGGAGGGTTCGAATATAGTGAAAGACATGATGCCTCTGAACACAGTTGAGAAAGTTGGATTCAGGTACTTAATCAAAATGTTGAACCCATTGCGCTGAATTTTGTTGGCATGCTATTTTGCATGTTATTTAGTTTTATATGTTACTATATATTACAATGTTTACATTTCACTGCCTCTAAAAATTGAAAGATGTAAGTGAATGCATGTGTTGTTAGATTTTTCTACATTTATCATATTAATGCATCTTATTTGCTTGGTATGTTGTATGTAGTAAACTACTGAGCTAATCTCTAGTTTATTCAGTTTTCAGTACATGTGCTCTAAAACCGGAAGTACTGGAATCAGACAATTTGAGAAATCCATGGTTACCATTGTCTTTGTTGTGTCTATTTACAACCAACTGTGCCACCAACTGTAAAGTGTTGTGCTACAGGGAGTGTGTGCAGTCAGCCAATACAGTGCTCGCAATATGTAAAAGTGCTCAGGTTAATCTGCAAAAGGTCCACATACAAGGCCACAGACATGATCAGATTCAGATGATGACACTGATGTCAAGCACAGACACAAACAGTATGGCACAGGATTAACCTTAAAACTGTGAGTCAAACCTGGAAAAACCCATACAAAATCCCCATTCAAAAACATTTAAAATATTAACCATTTCAAAAGCAACAATGCTTGATGAGAAAGAGAGTGGAAGTGAGACAGAGAAAACCTGATGTTCACTATAAGTCACCAGTGAGTTAACTGGACTACTTAATAATACAAGACCACTGTGTGTGTGTGTACCTGGTATTCCTATGTTGTGCAGATCTGTTCTGTTTCTGTTTAAACAGTTGCATTATGGGGACTTGTCTTCCTTATGGGGACAAAAATCAAGCCCCCATAAATTAAATTACTACATTTTAAGGTGACGAAATGTTTTAAGGTTAGAGGTTAGGGTAAGGTTAAAATTAGGGTTAGGGCACTAGTAATTATGGTTAAGGTGAGAGTAAGTCTCCAGGAAATGAATATAAGTCAATGCAATGTCCTCTGAAGTCATGGTAACCAATGTGTGTTTGTGTGTGGGCTTGTCTGCTGCAGAGCTTTGGCCTAGACTGAGGATACCTGATTGCTACTGTCACCATGGCAGCAGCTGCTCATGTAATAAGTGCGAGAGAGAGAGAGAGTGAGAGAGATCTCGATCTTTTGAAATACATTTCAAGGAGAGACACTGCAGCACCAAGGGTATTAAGATAGTGACCTTGAACATAGAATGACAATAATATCTGTCCCTACTTCTATATGCAGACCAATCAGTGAAAAAGGACTGCAGGCAGAATGTGATTGATTTTCAGGGCTTAATCTAGGCTAGGCTTTCTTAAATATTTACTGCAGATGTACAGATACAGTAAAGATGATGGACATATACAGGATGTGGTCACAACCAGAGCATGTGAGCGAAATGACCACCACTCATTCAAAAGAAAAAAAAAACGATAGACAACAATAGTTTGAAGCATCAAAGCTAATTAACGGGCCAATAGTTGCCTTCCTTCCCCCCTTCCCAGGGAAAAAAATATCAGAAATGAAAAAAATGTCAATGTCATGATATGACATTGTTGACTATGAATATTTTTGCTGTGTTATTAACCATTGAATGAGTGGACAGCATGTTTGTAGATGTCTGAAACTTCCAAGGTTTAATAAATGCACCTCTAAGCTCAACACACCGTGGACTCCACTCTGACACTCGCTCTCCTGCACAGTTCCCGCATCAGTCTGCATCGTCTTTAAAGAGTTTTTTTTTTGTTTGTTTGTTATTATCAGAAGCAAATCACATATTTGCACTGCAAAACTGGCCCTTAAATGCAACAGTATCCATCAACAAGAGAGGGGGTGGAACCTCACTCTTCACTCTTACTTTGCTGGTAACACCATGACAGTGGATACTATCAGAAGCGCAATGTCCACCAATGATGACAGTCCAATGAGTCCTTTTACACACACTTCCAGCAATGGTAGCTCAGTGGCAGAGGGAGCTGTCTTTCAACTGTCAAGTTGTGGGTTAGATTCCTGGCACCGCTAGTCTACATACTAATGTGTCCTTGGGCAAAAACCTTAACTCCAAGTTGCTCCTGATGGCTGTGCCAGCAGCATGAGGATTGGTGTAAAAAATGTGTGAGAGAAAATCTGCTGCATATGCTGTATGTAAATGTGAGTGAAAGGGTAAATGGGAAAATGGCAAAACTGTAGTGTGAAGCAGCTTTGAGTGATCATCAAGACTAGAAAAGTACTATATACATACAGAGAATTTACCATTTACTTCTCAACAAGTCTCCTGCTTTCAGTAAAAGGCGATTGACGTTATCATTGCATGTAGATGGGACACAGCACATGGACATTTGACAGCAAAATATAAGCTACACTAGTGGTTATCTCTTCTACTTGGCCATGTAAGAGCATGTGTGGGCCCTCCTTCTTTTCTTGTTCCATCCTCTTCCTCGCACATGCTTCACCTGAACTGTGTTAACAAAATTGGAGTGAGACAGAGATAATGTACCACTCCACCACGGTCTGGCCCAAATCATTCACTCCTGCACACATGCCCCGGCTACCACAAGCACACAAAGCTGCATACACAATGCAAACATGCAGCTTGAGTCTTAAAATAGCAAGCAAACGGTGTCTGAATTCTGACATGCAGGCCCGAATAAACGTTTACTCTGTGTGTGTGAGTTTGTGTGTTTGTAAATGTTTCACATGGAGGTGACAGAATGTGGCCCACTGCAATCTGTGTGTTAGTGTTGCTCATATCAAACAGTTACATTCAGTCTACAAACTCTCCCGACCTCTTAAATGCTAATCACCATTACCATCAGAACTGAATTTAATACAGTGACTCACAATATTTATGTAAGAGCAACTTAGTGGAAGAGACAGTAGCAGAGATTTCTTCCGCAGCTCAAAGTCAAATGTCAAGAGTGTTGTGGGACAAGAAAGATCTTATGACCTGACGGGTGCAAATGAGTCATCTTATCACTGTGCACATGTACCGTAGAGGTGGTTGTTTTAGATTGAAGACATTCGGGAAGAGAGCAAATGTGTAATTTAACCTTTTTCGCATTTCAACAGAGACAAATGTTGAACTTTGGAGGGCAGACGGGCACACTGGTTTCCAAAAGTAAAATTTAGGGCTGCAATAATAGTGAAGCAATCTTCATTTTATCCTTTTTTTTATTGTGTTTTATCATGATATTTAATGCTGCTGCTGTATTCCTCTTTCTTTTTAGCGCTTTGAAATGCCTTGTTGTTGAAATGTGCTATATTAATAAACCTGTCTTGCCTTGCCTTTGACTTACATCACATTCTGAGATTTTCATTTTCTTAAACATAATTATTTTCTTGTTTCTTTGCTCCTCTATAAAAGCAAAATTTGTCTATTTGGTTTGGTGACAAAAATTTGTCCGAAGGTAATTCTCCACTCCAGTCAAACAAACAACAAACTCCAGTGGATGACGGAAATGAGAGTAATACAGGGTTCAGCTGGGTTGTTGAGCTTCTAGGAGCAGCCTCAGGATGGATGGATAGATAGATAGATAGATAGATAGATAGATAGATAGATAGATAGATAGAATAGATAGATAGATAGATAGATAGATAGATAGATAGATAGATAGATAGATAGATAGATAGATAGATAGATAGATAGATAGATAGATAGATCCCCAAATCTGCATGTGTCTGGACGGTGGGAGGAAGCTGGAGAACCCGGTGAAAACCCAAACACACGGGGAGAACATGCAAACTCCATGCAGAAGGGCCCGTGTTCCGACCGGGTCGCGAACCCGGGTCTTCTTGCTGCAAAGGCAAAAGTGCTAACCACTACACAACTGTGGTGTTTCCATTTCCAAGAATGGTCATGAAAATGATGGTTGTCTCCCCTTTTTGTCACACATACAGAGGAAGAGACAAAGCGAGAGAAAGAGAGACAGGAAGAGAGAGCAAACCGAATATTAGCACCATCACACAAATCATCACAACTCGGGCTGTGGCTGTTACTATGGAGACGTGTTGTTGCTCTGGTGACACCAAAAGGGCAGGCCATCTGACAAGGACCCATAAAGATTCATACCTACCTGTTAGAGTGTGCGTGTGCGTGTGTGTGTGGTCACTTTTTAGATAGTATATTCCTATAAAAATATGATTTAGTTTTAATATATCAACAGGTTTAATCAAACCTATAATGTTAAAGGCTGCAGGCAAAAATAATGCCCAAATCTGTCATGATTCTGGTTCATGTCTTTTATTTTGTTGGATGTTTGCCTTCCTGCCAAAGTTTTGGCTGCTGCCTTCTTAAACCCCTGCTTCAGGATCCACCGTCGCCAGAGCTTTACGGCAAGTACCCGGTACACATTGCGCTACGCTGAACCTCGGTTTTGTTTACTTTTTTGATTTTTCTCCTTGCGCTGCAGTTTTTCTAATTCCTGTTTTTTTTATCCTCTCTTCTAGTGTTTGCCTCAGAGCTCTGCCCAGCCTGCCGCCAGCCTCTGCTCCTTTTGTTCTCCGTCACTCCTTTAGTTGGCTTGATTATTGATTTTTTTTTGTAACTAAATCCCTTTCTGTTACTCTTGTTAACCCCGACTTCTGCCTTTTTAGGTCCACCTAGTTCAGTCGTTTACACGATGGTTACACAAATCAACATTGTTGTCTTTCAGCATGGTTGTAATCTTTCATCAAGAGAGCAGACTTAATATTTGATGGTCTCAGATTATAAATGTTTTAATGTTATATCTATAATACATCAGATGCCTCATTCATTTTCTACCGCTTTATCTACTAAGAGTCGTGGGGGGGCGCTGGTGCCTATCTCCAGCTGACATAGGGCAAGAGGCAGGGTACACCCTGGACAGGTCGCCAGTCCATCACAGAGCCACATAGAGACAGACAACCATTCACACTCACACCTAGGGGCAATTTAGAGTGTCCAATTAACCTAATCCCCAAATCTGCAGGTTTTTGGACTGTGGGAGGAAGCCGGAGAACCCGGTGAGAACCCACACACCATGGGGAGAACATGCAAACTCTTTGCAGAAGGCCCCTTGTTCCAACCACTACACCAACCGTGGGTTAGGGTAAGGGTTAAATGCATGCACACTGCAGTTTCATAGACTATTTGGATACCCCTTAGGATCCATCGGAGGGCACTCGTAAGGTTTCCTACCATAGAGTTATTTGGCAAAGGCAGCCACAGCAGTAACAGCACTTTCTGTGTTTCCATCATGGTAAGGTTTGGTTTCTGGCAAATAATATCAGAAATTAAGTTAAGTCGTTCACCTTGACTATTGTCTCTATGTTAAAACTAACAACATTATTACATTTTAGTTAAATGCTGTCAGAGCTTCCTCATGTTTTCAGTGACATTCAGTCCTACTAGATATCCTACTGCTACTAGCACTGTTAATAAAGAAGCAATTATTAATAATAAAGATATTGGTAAAGTAAGTTTGAATTTATTCAAACAAATTAGGGGTTATTATAATTTTTTGCTGCTTGATTATTATCATTATTTATTTTTTTAATGACAGCCCTGCTGTTTGTTACTCAAACAGAACAACACAACTTCAGAAGTCAGGAGTCTACCTCCAGCTTATGACTATGAAGTCTTTCATGGTTCATTTACTAAGCACATGACTTGAGAGCGGGGGGGGTGAACACTTTCACTCACTATCTGCTCACTCACTTCTTTCAGTGGTTAGAATTTGAATGGGGCAAATCAGTTTTTTTTTCCAAGATTGTAACATTAAGTTCAGTTCCGGCCATAGTTTGCATTACAACATGGTATTCAGCGTCAAAGACATTCTGACCAGGTTTTCATCATATTTGGTGCCAGTAAGAGTTCCCATTTAAACCAGTGTTGTCACGTGAATGTACCGTCCTCCTAATCTGCTCTGCTCACTTGAGCTCTGGGTGTTATTTAGGGACATGCACACACATGCACAGACACAGATAATCCCCACTGTACAATTTACTGTTAAGTGTGGGATCTTAAAGACCAACCCTCCTTTGATATTTTACAATTTAAGTTATAGAATAAGGTTGTTGTAGTTTTAGCAGCATTCCAAAGAGAACTGGATGATTTCCAGCTAACTTAACATTGATTACATTCGCACACATGTAATCACAATTGGTGAACAGAGGTCATCACATACCGAAACAGCACCACACCATTACATTTAATAAAAAAAAAACTTTGCCTTATTATTACAACATTATTTGACATAAACATGACAATTGAGAGGCTATTAAGGAAATTTTAAGAAGCAACAATGAATGAAAACATTCAGGGAGCTATGTTTTGCCCATACAGTCGCTTTAATCATGAGCAGATAAATAGGAAATAGGGCTTATTTTATTTTGACAGATGCATTATTTATTTTTCATTATTTATTTGGGAATGTATATGAATAAAAGAGTTGAACGAGTGACTCCAAGTCTCCATTTAAGGTCCCTACTTGTTACTGCCACAAATTTACAGTATATACTGTATATAATATGACCACATTCAACTACAACTTTTGAAAACTTTTGTTTACTAATCACCAACCACTGCTATCTCTTCCTTGAAGCAGTTATTAATACATTGTGAAATTATTTGGTGTGACACCCTTTGTTTATGTCTATTTGTCTCCTCGCTGTGCTCATTAGAAACATAAGTGGATAATTAAGGCATACTGCAGCAGCATGTTTATGCACTGTTGATATAACCTTTGTTTTGCATTGTTTTGTAAAAATGTATCTTTAATATTAAGTATAAAATAATCTGAAATTTATTGTGACCTTAATTGATATTGATATCTACTGATTTGAAACCAATTTCCATTTAAATCTGGAGATAAGTTGACATAGACCAGACCAGTAGACCGACCAATAACGATACTAGTCAAAGTCACTTGACTGGGTAAAGGAAAAAGAGAAACATGAAATCTGATATGATCCCAAAACCCTACATTTCACATAAATGCTTCACTAAGCAGAGACTGTAAATTGTGGGCTGCTTATTACTGCTTTAAAGGAGCAGAATATATGTTAAACAGTTGGAACATTGTTTGGAACATTGTGGAAATGCATTGTTAGGGCCTGATCATATTATGCATTTTTACATGTCTGCTAGGGTCTGTGAAATGTAAACTCTGCTATCCATCTACGACCCTACAAAGACAAAATGTGAGTGCACCTCCAGTCTGAGTCGGCGCCGTCCTGCGAGATGACTGAGCATGATCATTTTAACACAGCACTTCCCAGTCCAGTTGGTGGCATGCTCTTGTTTTGGTCAAAAAAGAGACATAGAAGAAGATGGTAACCATGGAAACATGCTTGAGGTTACGTGAGAAGGTCCACTGGTACCAAGAAATAAAGTGGCTCTTGCACAGAAAATAATAAGCATGACTGATCCTTAACATAAGTGTTAAAGGCAAGTGTTCTGATACTGGCAACAGTAGAAACTCCAAATTGTGATATCAGCATTGGTATCAGGGAGGAAACAAGTGCTACTGAACCTCCCCTCTGATGAGGTCCCTCGCTATAGGCCTCTGTCAGCTCACATCAGCAGGGAAGCCCACATTAAGAGTGTTTACAAACGTAAATGATAACATGGCAAAAGATGTGTGAGACAAACGAAATAATGGCATTTTTATTTATGACTTGTATGCCGTTTAGTAACACAAAACCATTTCATTTGAATTAGGAAATGTATCATTTCTCACTATGATGTGAAGCTTGTGTGGGCCCTTAGCAGCCTTGTGGTCACTGTCGTGGAAGAGTCACTCACCCAAGACACTATGCGGAGAATAGTCTGAGGCTGCTGGACAAAGGTGACGGGGTCGAAGGTTCCTCCGGCTTTCCCGGCCCCGTATGCCTGCATCCCCTCCATGGTCCTCCTCCTTCTCCTCTCTGGTTCTCCTCTCCTTTCCTCTCCTCGCTGCTGCTGCTGCTACTGATGCACAGGATCTGGATCTGCCTCCTCCTTCTGTTGCTGCACCGATGGATGCCTCTGCTGTCTCCCTCCTAGTGCTGCTGGATTTAATGTAACCTCTAAATTCCCTCTCGTCCTCTTCACGGTCCGGGCCGAGGAAGCAGCTCGACAGTGCTTTGGTGATGCCCTCTCCAGCTCAGCAGCCGGTGGTGGCGAACACGTGAACGCGCCCTTGTTGTCACGCCTCAGACGCACACATACACTGGAAAAAAACCGCGCAGCGGGGGCGCGCACGCTTAAGTAGGCACGCGCATGTATATAGACTAGTCACGCGCTTACAGGTTAATTCGAAGGGATTTTCCCCCTCCTAGACAAAGAGCAGGCAGGAAATAATGAATTCAGAATGTGATAATTGCAGAAAACTCCTGAAGAAGTATGACATGGTTTTCTAAAAAGGCATAATATTTAATGATCCGAAGCTGCCATACCTATCTGATTATACACTAAAAGACGACACAACAACGTTAAAACACCACAAAATGTAAATGAACGCGTGACTTGAGCAGACTTTAAGATGCTGGGGAAGAAATCCCGCCCTCTCGTGGCATCACCAGGTTTTGGTAATATAGTTTGAACCCCCTTCGTCATAATTTTCCATAATTTTCAGGTCATTTTTATTATTGATTAACTAATAAGCTTCACAAACCTGTATATAGGTTGTTCATTTTGAAAGCTACGGTTCAAATATTTTCTTCCTCCAATATTTTCCACCGGTGTAAGGCAGACGAGCCTGTCAGACAATGTCAAAGGGGAAAAACCCCTTTCAATGTATCGCTTACGTCATTTATAATAGCCAATGGAAGCCCAGCTCCATACTGCGCGTCTCCTCTGATTAGACCAATGAAACGCCCCAGCGCCAGGTTGCTAGGAGACGTGTTGTGTTCATGTTACTGATGCTCACGGAAGAATAAACTGTTATGGAGCGTATTTAGCGTCGCTAATGGAACAAGAGAGTTTACTTGTACAGTTTGGAAGTTGCCGACAGTAATGGTGAAGCTGAGGGCGAGGTGTCTGCTCGTCGGTAAGTTTTTAACTTAATTTAGTTCGCCCTTATGCCACTTGAGGCTAAGCCTAACAGCACAAGAGCTAAAGCTAACACTTCTGCTACTTCTGTACAGCTTCCGTGGCCACGTTATTTTAGGACCATAGATAAAATAAGAGTTATCCATCTAACATTTCTGTAAACTTTTAAATTAGTTTACGCTTTCGTGTCGCTAGATTTCGTAAGATTCAATACCCAAAGTACCGTGTGTGCTGGCTCTTTGTGGCTTAGTTTCACACCAAAGTAATGCTAAAATAAATAACGCTGTTGGTGCCAGATTATTATACCAACAGTAAACAGCATTACCATAACTGATAATATGAAGAACTGAATGGTCGGTTTATGTACAAATTACTCTGTAAACAAACATTTGGTAGTCACTTTTCTCTGAAAAGATGAGAAGCTATGTGCACTTGAGCTGCTGCTTAGTTTTTCTTGTTATTTAACTTTTACATATTTTTATTGTTTCGTTACCTTTGTGTGCGACTGACTGTCACTTTTAATTTTTATTACTTTGTGTTGGTACAAGAGAGTGCTGAAAAAAAACGGAGTCAAATTCCTTGTATGTGAAAACTTACCTGGCCAATAAAAGCTGATTCTGATTCTGATTCTGAAATTATTACATTTACTATGGCTACATTTACATGGGCACTGATATTCTGACTGTTTACTTAAAATGAGTCATTTTTTCAGATTATGAGGATTACATGAGCTGCTATTCATGTCTATTCCTGCTTATATGTGACAGAGCATTGTCTGATTATAGCTTATGTTAACAGCTTATGTTTACTTTGTGGCCACTGCTGCATTTTCTAACTTTTCCTGGAACTAACAGCTGCAAGAAATTGACAAAGTAATTAAGATGTTGATAAAATTAAATTGCACTCTTTATCCCATATTTCTGGATGATATGGCAATAAACATTATCATAATAAACATGTTTCAGTAATAATTATCAGAAGAAACAGGTTAATTGTGGTTTTATATTCTTTTTTAATTTCAGAAATGTGAGGACAAATATTTAATGTCATGTATGTGTTATGTCTTAGTGAGTTGCACACTGCATAGACAGTATATTGATATATGGTCTGTATTTTATTAAATATTTTTGTATTTTGGTGGCCCGTATATGTTGAACCTTTTTTATATTTACACTGAAATAACTAAATCACGATATGTGCTGCTGCTGAATTAGTACCCAGCCCTACTCCACACGTCTTTACATGAAGTGATCTTATTCATGTAAAGGCAATCGGAAAAAGCCATTTATCTGGCAATCTACTATTCGTAATATCGTCTGTTAATGCAAACACAGAATATTGAATTTTCTCTGTCTGTTTTTATAGCCTTGTAAATTGTGCTTGTGTATGTGTAGGAGATGCCGCAGTGGGGAAAAGTGCCCTTTCCCATGTGTTCCACAGTGACGGCACTCTTTTCCAGAAGAACTACAGCATGGTAAGACAGAGTACATTAACACTCTGGTGTAATGCAGGGACATGCAATCACAAATACACTAATGTGTATACAGAGCAGCCAGTATACAGTTGTACTAGTCCTTGTAATAAAACTGTCTAGTCACATCACATGACCATAACAGAGGAGTCACTTGTAAAACACCAGGTTGTGGGATTTGGAATTTGGTCTGTGCTCAGTTGCAGAGACTAGCCATAGGCTTATACAGTATTTGTACATTCAGGTGGGGTAACTGAGGACTGGGATTTAAGGGGCAACTCCTGAAGCTTAAGTCTGGCTCACTGCCTGCCTGGAATACATAACAGCATGTTGGAAAAACCTTGATGAACGTGCTATGCAGCATTTATCCAGTATTCAGCTGATCATCCCCTGCCTGAGACGACAGCAACAGGTAAATCAGCAAAACATGCTGCCTTACCTTGCACATTTTTACCCACTTAGTATTCAGTATTCCAATTTCAGGAGACCCCTGGAGAACTCGAACCACTCGAGAGCTTAGCATGTTCCATATACAGTATCTTTACACATAAAACAGTGCCGTAAGGTAGTTGTGGACCAAGGTATCACAGTCAGTCATTAAAAGTCTAAAATTAAAACAGTAATTATAGAATTATAAAGCTATTAAAACAAATGATCTAATTTAAAGCTGCAATGCATAAATTGTCGTTGTGTTTTTATTCTGCCTCTGTTTAGTCTTGCTGAACAAAAATTATATAACATTTATTGTTTGTATGGTGTGTTCTTCATCTGAAAAAAGGCTCAGTTAAGCTACACTATCACACCGGACTGAGAGTGTTTGTGTGTTTATACCTGCAGTGCAGGGGTGGGTGGGGGCAAGAAGCTTTATCCTGTTCAACTGCTAAATGACAGGGTTTTCTGATTTACATGTGAAACTTCTTTGTGCATTCAGTCATACGCCACCTTTTTTCTGTGGCAACGCTTTACTGGCAAAATGTTGCCTTGGTCTTGTTGTTGAAATCACTTCCTGTGTGCAGCAGGGGGATGTCTCTTGGTACAGAGAGCGGACATGTGGAGCTGATAGGCTTAATCAGCATTATGTGAACTCATTTGTCTAATTTGTTTTGAATGTAATGGAGTTTTTTTTTATATTTAAATGTTACATACTAGGGCAGCCCATAGCCAAGTGGAAAGAGAACCTGGGTGGGGTTGGGTTAGAATGAGCATCTGGCATAAAAATCAGATGGCTTAAAGAGGGAGAAGCCAAAAGACATAAAAAAAATTGAAAAGTTACAGACTACATTATAACTTTTAGTTCATCCAAGATTTTAAGTACGTATTAGCTGTTAATCATCACCAATATCAGTCAGCTCATTATTGTGTAATGTAGCTTCTCAAGGGCCTGCAGAGGTCTCATAAATCTACAACAGGAATCACCGAAGTGCAAAACAGCAAAATGTAACAATTAATGCTGTTGCAGAGGAGGCTAATCTGCATTATTTATGCTAATCTGCATTAGGGAGGGAACCGTGTCATTAACCTGACTCTATGATGTATGGGCTTGTGGCTGTTCACTGATTCCCTCTGTCAATGGGCCGGCATACACTGCTCACTGTACACGTGCACTGCGCATGCAAGTAGATGCATTTTTTTGTGAGGATCAATATATGGACTTGAGCAGCCTGTGTGGTGCATTTACTTCTTTGTTACATGGACTCAGTTTACTATAAAGCCTTGCAGCTGGTTAGAGTAAAGCACAGGCTGGTGAGTACATTGCTGGACAGGAGCCAAGTGTGTGTCCATGAATGTGTGTGTGTGTGTGTGTGTGTGTGTGTGTGTGCGTGTGTTCTGCTCCTGCTGTGTCAGCAGTATCGGGGCTTCTGAGGTGACAGCAATGTCGATAATTAATACAGCAGGATTCTGGAAAGCTACCAGAACAGGTACTTAACAAGTGCACAACACCAGCGCTCAGTTTCCCCACACTGCCTAAACCCACTCTCATATGTTTGGGATGCATGTGTGCTCTCTGAACCGGAGCCAAGTCTCAAAGCATCTGTTACTACAGAATAAGAAAATAAGAAAACACTGAAATTAACTGGGGAGGCCTGTGCACCTGTAGATCATGGCTCTGTGTCCACCAGACACTGTTTTATTAACTGACTACACTGAAATAAAGCTCATTGGAAAGTGCTGGTCATGGACTCTGCTGTTGCTAGGCAACCATTAACACACCTACTTGCAGCTTACTTTATATTAGCCTAAATATTCTTCTTTTATAGCTCAACTGACACACAAGTACGTAAGTCATTTAACAGCAACTTGAGCTTTAAAGTTGAGAATTGCAGGAATAACAAAAAATGTATTGCACATGTGTAATGTGTTATTGTTATTTTTAGATCAGTTTACAAAAGGGTGGTGTTAATGTAAAACATTAACCTTAGAATCATACAGCAAGTTTCAGAAATGCTTCAGTGACATGAACAGATTCAAGATTGTTGATCCATTAGCTGGGAATGCTGAGTGAATATTTCCAAATATTGTTTTCCTGCTTTTATTTATTAAATGGGTATCCTGTGGTTCCTGTCTCCTCCTACAATTTTGAGCCAAACTATTCACACATCAATCATGTTAACATTTGACTTGTTCCAAACATTTTTGCTGCTATTTCAGTTTTATTTTACTTTGTTTTTATTTGTCTTTTAACCTACTTTGTAAAGCACCACTGCTGGGGTAAAATATCCCTTGTCTCCTCCTTGTCTCCTTATCTCCTTTTTTTTTTGAAGTTGCCCTCTGATGACTATTCAAGATAATAAAGGGCACTTAAGCATTGGCTTCTGTAAGAGGTTTTTCAATGGCTGATGCCAATGCCAATCTTTAGAAGCAGTGCAGCTGATGGCAAATATTGATATTAAAAAATTCTATTTTTTAATTTAAATTCTAAAATCCACTTTTTGTGTCTGCACTGCAGTGCACTAATATTTTGAGAACAGTAAAGCCCTGGGTCAGGTTTGCATTTTGACACAATCAAAGCAAGTTAGTGATGTCTTACCGATGTGACAATGTCTGCACAATGACAATGACTATTTTATTTTGCCTTAACAGAGCACACTTTGACACTCGTGAATTGAGGGCGCATTGCTTGGAGCAATTTAAACAGCATTAGATAAATCAAGCTGAATAGGTTTCCCACAGGCAGGAACAACAAACAGCACATCCTCACTGCTGCGACAAAGAAAGTTGCACTGTGAAGAGTTGTAGTCCTTGTGCAGACTCCTAAGTCGTTCCTGATGTTCTTCAACTTTTGATTTTGAAAGGTTGGCGAAGGCTGTTGGCCATTCTGCTCACGTTCTCCTTTGAAAATGTCAGACGGCCTGTGAGCAATATTCCAAGCTTATTTGTTACTAATAGGCCCTCATTGACATTCCAGCAAGAAGCTTCCTATGCATCACACCAGCTCATTAGGCTGCTTCTGAGCAAGACCAACCAGCATCTATGTGTTTGTGTGCATGCCACTAAATCCTTGTTATGAAGTGCTTGTTGATATGAAGTGTGTATGTGTGTGTGTTTGTTTAAAATTCATAGAAGCAGAAAATGTAAAAAGTGTGTATGTGTGTGTGTGTGTGTGTATTTGTGTGTTTTCAAGGTTTTAATCTCTGGCATTTGACATGCTCACTTTAGCGTGAGCTCCGTAGATCAGATCAATTTAGAGTCTGTTGCTGATATGAAGAGTCGTTCCCTCGCTTCTTCAAGGTCACCACTGATCTCATACCACTGGGCATGTGGTGGCTTAAAGCAGCAGGCTGCAACCATCCTGTCCACTTAGAACATCTTAAGATCTCATACTTTATAGAGAAGGCGCATCGGTGACAAGCCCAGATTTATGCTGTCGTCCTTCTATTCTCCTGCCTGAAGTATATCTCTTTTGATAGCTGCATTCTCTATTTGCCCTCTACTACCCAGCTAGTTGCTGTGCTACTCTTTCCCGAATGGCCATTGAGGTTGACTCCAAACATCAACTGTATAGAAAGAATGGATGCCTTCTCCAGGTCTGGAAATTGAGTCCAGTGGTGAATCTGTACTCTGTAGAATTGCCATCAGGGGACTGCTGGACTGGTTGCAAATTGAAGTAGAAAGTGAGCTTACATTTCACTTGATTTATTAGCTGAAAACAGCTTCCTCATACAGCAAGATGTTCACTTTGTAAATGGACATGCCATTATAAGTTAAATAAACAATAAAGCAGACATTGTGTTAGGGCTTGGCTAGGCTGATTGTTTTTATCCTTGCACTAGAAGTCCTTTTAATTTCATTTTAATTTTGTTCATATTTTACAACCAAATTGATTTATTTATTGTTTTCATTATTCAGACAGCGGTATGTCTTCACAGAAATTGAAAACAGCAGACCTTACATTTACATGTAACAGTTGCTTTTTCAAGCAATGGCTAATGTCTTTGCACAATGCCCCGTCGTTCATCGCAACATCAGCTCACTTTGTCGGCTAACCAGTGTTTTACAAACTCACCAATCACAGCTATATTTCAGCTCAATATGGTTACTGTCAAATCAGTGTAAACAAAAATATCCTCTATTAAATTTAACTTTTACGATTTATAGTCTGTACTAACTTTTTTTATTGATGGACTCAAGGGGAATTAGTGTTCTTTGACTTCTTAGAGAGAGGATTTCAGGGATACAAGGTTTGAACATCAGGATAGTGGCTTCACTGTCAAGTCAAGCTGCTAATTTTAATTAAAAGCAGTGTTTGGACATCCATAATGAATCCGATAAGACGGTTTGTTGCACTTCTCTTCGCATCTCTTCTCTTCAGAAAGAATATTAATATTATGTATTAATATACAGCTAACAACTGTTAGGTATGATAGGTATGAAATCTTGGTAATGCAGTGAAAGAAAGCTGCCTAAAGTTTTATGAAGGTGCTTAATATGGAAAAAAAAATACGATAACACTTTACTTTGCAGTAGAGTAGTGTGATGATATTTTTTGCAATAGGGAACTCCTTATGGTAATACCATCTTATTTCCGTAGTAATCACTAAAAGCTTAAAGGTCATAATGTAAAACAAGTGAAGGATGGATTTCAGTGTTTTATATGGTAATTATCTATTCTAATTCCCAAACATTTTCATATGAGGGTATTAAACTGATCGAACCTACCGTTATTCTCATTACCAAGCTATTACCTGGATATTACGTTGGAAATTACATGGTATTACTGAACGATTATCTCCTTCTTACCAGACTATTACCACTGTTATTGCCAAGCTGGAAACTGCATTAAAAATAAGATGGTATTACCATAATGCTACATTTATATTAAATAATAATCACTTTACTATTGTTATGTTGTTACTGTATTGTATTTATTTTTTTTTTCTAAACTGGGTAACGGGGCGCTACAACCTCCTACTTTTCTTGTACATCCTCTTACCAAAATGTTTTGGTAAATGTGATTTAACATTGGATACTACTCATTCACACTACATTACATAGATAGAATAGCATAGATAGATACGATAGATACAATAGAACATAAACAACATATGTTGAAACTGATATCTTTTACCAAATCATTGCATTCTGTTTTTAATTTACAGTTTACACAGCGGTTCAAGTTTTTTGGAATTAGGGTTGCTCTGCTCCCTTGCCATCAGTGTTGCCCTTATACTCTTTTTTTGTTTGTTGCTAAAATCATGACATACATTTTTGTTTGTCTGGTAGACGACAGGAGTGGAACTGCTGTTAAAATGTGTGAACATCCCAGAGACCAATGACAGCGTGGTGAGTCCAGCCATTGTCTCCACTACCTCATGGCTTGTCACTTCACTGGCAGCCAATCATGTTGATTGTAGGATAAATTATGCTGATTTTATTAAGCAACCAACCACAGTGTAAGATTTCTTTATTCTTCCAAAGATTCACTAAATCTACAAAAGCCGATGGTGAGAAATGGATGCTTCTGCTCAAGGTGGAAGAAGTCTTTAGATTTAATGCTGTTAGCTTCTCATCTGTATTCTATAGGTAATAATGCAGCATTGTAGGAGGAACATTACTCTTCTTTTCTAAAGAAAATAGGAAGTTTTAAACCTGTAACTCGACCAAATCTCCATGTATAACACCACTTCTTTTCTCTATTACTCTTTCCCCTCAGGAGCTCTACATCATCGACTCTGCAGGGAAGGAGACATTATTTGAGGCTTGCGAGAAAATGGTGAGAGTTCCTCTATTTGCATGAATGAAGTGAATTTACACCATCCGGGGCTCCATCCTCCACAATCCACGTGCAAACACAGGGGAGTTGCTGATGTAATTGAAGTTTTGTCACAGAAGTAAGAAAAGTTTAAAAAAATGTATGTGTCCCTCACTCATCTCCCTTCCCTTCCACAGTGGGGTGAGCCATCGCTCCTGTGCCTGGTTTTCGACCTGACCAATGAGCAGTCATTTGCCAACTGCAGCCGCTGGATGGAGAGAGTCCGTGCCCACTCCCGGGGTCTCCATGTTCCAGGTAAAACACTGGAAAGGTCAGAGAAGGATCTTGAGAATTGAACATCAGTCAGGATTTGATATGCAACAAGATGATTTTCTTGGTTAATAGACTGATTGGTTCATAAAAAGCCAATTCATATGATGATGTCCTCAAAGGTCTTGTTTTTGTCTCTTTGATATGGAGTAACAAAGAAAACCAGAAAATACTCAACATGTAGGATGCTGAAAAATCTTATTCTATACACAAACCAATGGATCATTTATCAAAAAGTTGGCAATTACTCACTTATTAATCAATTCATTGTTGCAACCATAGTCATATCTATCAATGTTTGACATTTATTAATATGCTTAATAAAAAATGTTTTATCAACAACATTAGCAACAGTTGCTTTGTTGTCAGCCATGACAGGCAATGCTCTGCTAACTTCAAGTAGCCAGCTTTGGCACCAATGCTGCATTCCATTTACATCGGAATGTACAGATGGGAGTGATATCCCTTCGGAGTTCCGGGTGAGAAGCCAGAAACACAAATTGATCTTGGACTAGCCCTTGTTAGCAATACTAGTCGATAACAATGCTCTACATAGTATTGCCACACACAAATAGCATAGCAACATATCTACAGTTTAAAATTATTATTACATGACCTCATGACCTCGGATATTCCGAGTCTTGACAACAAATGGTTCGCCCACCATAGAGCATTTAAGTGACACCACATAAGCTAAATTAACAATGGAGTATTTAACAAGTATCTTTCACCCCCGAAAATGGGGTGAAAACAGGGTGTTTTTCACAAAGGGGGGCTTATTTTAACGCGACTGCATTATCTGCAGTTCTGCTGCATCTTTACGACTGTCACCAAACAATAATAGTCTTGGAATGGATAGGAACATGAAAGTTTTCAAAGGAATGTCAAAGAAAAACCTTTGCTCTTGACCACATTAACATAAATGTGCATTTGTGTGTTTCAGGTGTCCTGGTGGGCAACAAGTCAGACTTGTCCTCCAGAAGAGAAGTACAAGCATCTGTGGCCCAGGAATGGGCCCAGAGCCAGGGGCTGGAGTACCACGAGACATCAGCTGTGAGTGCAGTTCAATGCAGACATTATTGTCATCTGAGTCAGTAGTGGACCTTAACAGTTTGCATGTTGGCAGGATTAGCTTTAAAGGGCAATATTTGTAACATACATACAATAATACTCCTTTGTGGTTTGTTTACAAGAACGAATCAGTGACAGTACATAGCATTAACCATTAATGTGAGTCCTTGTCCTTGTCTCTTCCAGAGGGAGATGGAAAACTGTGATGCACCGCTCCTCAGTTTAGCCCGGGCCTTCCAGTCTCTCTATCATGAATGTCAGGAGGCCATCCAAAATCTGAGTCCAGGCTGAACCCATGTTCCCACACACTCTGATTCATTTACGGTACCAATAGGATAGTAGGCACAGTGTTTCATTTCAGATGAGAATAATTTCTGAAGTTTGTAGTGAGGTTGTATGAGGTACTTACACCAAGTTAGTAGCTATGTTTACATGGACACAAGAAATCAGAATACAATGTAAAAAACTAATTCAATTTCAAGCAAGAGAGGACTGGTATATGTTGATCGCCATTTGAATCAGTGTTCATAATAACTCAATCCGATCATGACTCTCTGATTCGATGCTATCACGTGTCTGAGCCATGTAAATGTGAGGTGCTTCCATTTTTATTACTGCAATATTTCCATTCCAAAATAGAATAATGAACAGACATGAAAGTCAGATGCAGAAGAGGAGTTGAGATGGATAGTGAGGGGACGAGCAGATGTGCAGCATTTGTTTACTATCAAAGTGGAAGTGAAGCTTCTACTTGTGCTTCTAATTCCAGAGAATAAGACATTACTGATCATGTCAAAATAGTCCATTCCAAATGAATGTTTAATTTTGTGTCCATGTAAATGTTGGAATTGTAAATTCTATTAAGATCAAATCTTTTGGAATCAAGAAGTTTTGCAAATGTAAACATAGCTAGTGTCTTACATACATTTGACTGTGACCTGCACTCCCTGTGTTGAGAGATGATGGGCATGAGATAGGTGAAAACATCACTTTGTTAACTAATGACTTCATTGCACCCATCCAGCGATTAAAAAAAAAAAACATTTACTTAGAGAATTCAGGGATGTTCGTTGTTGTTTTTGGTATTTGGGTACATCTGAACTATGGTTTCAAATTTCATGCATTTTCCTTAACCAATAGATGAATGGGTCAAAATAAAATAATAATTGAAAATAAATTATCGAAACACATTTTGTTTTCTTCATTTAAAGCTCTAGTGAATAACCTCTGTCGCCCGCGTGGACTTCTTAGTTATACCAAGACAGTGCAGTATCTAAGACCTAATCATTCTGAGTAAGAGAGAGTGAGAGAAAGATGGTGCTTTGTTAAGTTATGTGTTGTCTTTTTCTGCATCCAGGGAAATTGGAGCTGCGTGAAGAAGGAAACAGCAGCATCTGTTATTGGCACATGCAGGCATGTAGTCAGCCAACTGTTCAGGGAGCGCTTGATATGCTTTACTTATTGTTGGTATGCATTTTTGGTTTTGCACTGTGTTGCCTGCAAGAAATCAACATCATGATTGCATGATTTAAATGTGACTGTTAATCCATTCGAATTTACTTCTGACAAATTTGCTGCTGTATGAGTATGTCTTGATTTACTCATACTGTGTGCTGCTTCTGCCCTGCCTGCTCAGTTGTGACAGAAATTGCTTCTTTCAGTGTGCAGCAGGGTCATGTTGCCACAGACATGAATATAAAACACTGCTATACTGAGTGAGAGTCACAGAGATAGAGAGTTGTGTGGAGCCGGTTGCCTTAGTCAGCATTAGTCAGAAGTCATTTGTCAGTGGTTTAAAAGAAGAGGACAGTTGTTTGTATTCAAAAGTTATGCACTAAAGCTTTAAATGTGTACATTAGTGGCAAAAAAAGTTTTGAGAGCCTAATGAAACAAGAAGTTGCTTGAAAACATCATGCTGTTGCAAAGAAACCATTTTACATCAGGCAGGAGTGGACTAACAACTCTTGTGTCCTGGGAGCTGAAAATGGCATCTTTTTGTCAAGTGACTCACGCAGGAGAGTAAGCGGTTTGCAAAAATATGTCAGGATCAGACAACACACATTCAGGCCGAATTTCAAGCGATTTCATCGTGACAGACACATTTCCACTGTTGGACCTGATTATGAACATGGAGAACAAACATGTACCGGTAGTTTAAAATAACTGAAGACAAGAGATTTGCCGTCTGGGATGCTCCACGACACACCGATGAGAAGTTTTTCTATTGTTCTGCCTAGTCTGACATCTCCTGACCAATAGGATTACAGAGTACTCTGATGCGGCGTAACATACAGACATAAACATGGCTTACACATAGTAACTTACCTGAAGTTCTCTCCAAAGGACAGACAGTCCATGCTGTACTCATCGTGACACCCGGGAACAGGTCCACAATCATTTTTTTTTTCTTTCTTTTGTCTGAGCACAAGACCACCGCGAGCATCACCCAAAACACAACGCTTTGGTAACCATGATTGACAACTCCTTGCCTTGCCTCCCCGATGACTTATGAACTCGCACATACGTCATGAACGATGATTGGTTGGGGTCATACTTGTAGTGTTGCCAGTCCCCAGGATAAGACACAGCAGGAATCTATGCCAATGTGATTGATAATCTGACATGGTGAGCATTGTGAAAGACAAAAATATATACTCAAACTTTAGTCTTCTGTCTGAAAAGGCTGTCCTACAGCAAGGTAGGGCTAAACTTGCTGCTGTTCTTGGCTGATTCTGGCTGCGCATTCACCTCTAGGTAATACCTCTTCTTTGTATTAGTACCTCATACAGCCTTACTTCCAAAATCCCAAATATAAACACAATAAGGTTTATGGATGATACATGTAAGATTGTGAAACCCTATGTTTTTTAGTACCTGCTACAGACTATTTTGAAATGCTGATGAATAAAGCTGGTTTCGATGACAGTCAGCAAAAAAGGTTGCCTTTTTCCTTATCTGCTCAACCCCACCTCTGTGCACAGTTACTTTGACAGTGCTGGTCAGATCATCACCAAAACCACAAAGAGACTCCAGGTCAGTGTGATGAAAAGCGTGTTCGTCCTCTTCTTCTCTCCGCCTCAGATGGCTGTCTCAGAGTAAGGTTTAAAATCACGTCCGTTTCTCATCTCCTCCTCCTCTTTTTTTATCTCAATGTCACTTTGATGTTGGCCTCATCACCTACTTTTGTCTCACTCACTCTGTCCTTTTCCGTCTGCCTTGCTTTCCCTTCCGCCTTTATTAACTTTACTTCGGTATGTTGCTTTTAAAAAATGTTTTCTTCTCGCTTTGTTTCTCCTCTCTCTCCCCTCTCTCGTCTTTCTCCCCAGCCACAGCCCACTCACGTCACTCGAGTTGTGCTCCTGGTGCAGCGACAACAAGCTGTAATCACCACTTTTATCAGTGGTCTCCCATTCAAACCAGGCCAAAGACTCATTCTTGCTCCTACTCTGTTGCTGCTGCTGCTGCTGACATTCAGCTGAGAGTGACATTGGTTCAAGTCAGACACAATGGGTTTTGATCTCATTAAAAGACATCACATTCAAAGGGACTGTGCTCATAATAGTCATGACAAAGCCTTTGTCATGTTCGGAGTCCAAATGCAGCTGTCTTTCTTTTTTCTGTCTGTCTTGTGTGAGGTTAGTACAAGCAAAAGAAACTTATTCAGGCAACTTTTTTCCTGGAAAATGTAATGAGGTTCTTTGCAGAATCTGTATTTAACCACTTCTAACTGTTATTGCAGCACAGTGTTTTTCTACTCCTTGAGTGGGTGATCATAATTATAGCAATTAGGATCGATGTTGTTCCTGTTCTTTCTGTCTGTATTGTTATTGGCTTTGTAGTGTGTGTGTGTGTGTGTGTGTGTGTGTGTGTTTTTCCCGGCATGAGGAAAAGGAATCCAAATAATAACAGTATTGTCTGTCACATTGGTGTGCTTTGTTTACCAGTATGTAGATTTTACATCTGTTCCCTTTATTTTTGTCTGACAATGTGCATGTAAATGTGTGTAATGAATGTGTCACTGTTCAAAATATCGGTTTCCTTTAGTGCTAAGTCAAAGCTGAAGATATTTCCTGAACAGCCGTAACAATGAAACCCACCGTGACGTCACCCCCTGGTTTGTGAACTGCCATTTTGAAGCTCAGAACTTTGTATTTTGGCCATCTTTTTTTATTTGTTTTTGAAAATAAGAGACCCTTTTTGCAAAAACAGGTGGGCTTAGAGCTTGTCCACTGCGTGTCTATCACCAGTGCACCTAGCCGTCACTCACAATGGCCCTCATTTATCAAACTTGCATAGAATCTGGTGCAGATTCAGGTGTACATATCACCATACGCCAAGTCTCCCGTGTGCTTCATGAGACATGCATATGCCACCCAATCCTGGTGATGCCTGATCAGCCTTTGTGGCCAACAGTGATCAGATTTTGAATACCACACCCTCATATATTTATAGCTTGAGACCTCGCCCCTTCAGTTTACGGCACCGAGATGTGGAATTCGACCAAGTAGAGAAGCTTCGGAATGTGAAAATAAGCAAAATAACATTTTAAAGGAAGTCAGAAAGCAACAGTTTTGGGACAAATCACCGCTGCAGTGAGTGAGTGAGTGAGTGAGTGAGTGAGTGAGTGAGTGGGCTAGTTTTGTGTTCCTGCCTCTGCCATTCCTGCACAGAATGTGAGGATCACATTTCTGAAAATTCAGAGTCTGACAGTGTTTTTGAAGAAGAGGATGTTATTTAGCACCATCTAGTTCCAAAACGAAGACAAGCCACAGGACCAGCCTGTCAGCCGCCAGCAGCTAGCGAGTGAAGAAATAAGGATGTCAACAAATGGTGAAATCATCTTGGCCAAGAAATGAGCCACCTCACATGGCTGCCAATGTGATAAGGATGCAACCAAGGCCAGCATGGATGGCAGTTATTCATGTGCAGGACATCCTTCATGCGCAAGTGTTCTTTTGAGCTCTTCATCCCAGATTCCATCCAGAATTTTTTTCTGGATTGCACTAATTTAGAAGGGAGGTTCCTGCTGGAGTTATCGGGTTCAAATGGGAATCTACGGAATCAATGTGGGATGCAACAATGTGTCTGGGAAACTTCCATATCATTTCCAGGATTGTCTACTTTGATTAACGAGACGACAGACCAGCTCGACGGCAGAGAAACAAGCTCGCTGACATTAGCACAGTGTGGAACAAGTGGGTACACTGCTTCCATGGGGTTTACAACCCTGGGCCCAATGTCATTGGTTGGTATGAAAAGGCAACATGTGCAGTGGGGCTGATGGTGTTGTCTAGACTGACATGATTGCTGTATGTGTTCAGCTTGTGTTGTGTAAACTGACCTGAATGGGTTAAATTTCTAATGAAGTTCAACTAAATAAAAATCAATAGTTAGGAAAATCCTTGCTGGAACTGTAAATATGTTGTTTTTTTATTCATATCTTGATTATAATTGATTTTCCTTTTTTATTATATTTTAGAAAACAAACAAAGAACGAGTAGCACTTTAATTCATAAATGTGAAATAAAGGGCAAATATTAATCATGTATGCTCTTTATATTACTTGCGATTGTGATGAACTAAACATCTGTTGAATATTTTAACACAGAATAGCTTGTGTTGAATTAAAAACCCAGAAATGCAGCGAGTCCACCAGACCCACGAACACTGGCTGAGTAACAAAAATATGAACACCATACAAGGGTTAAAGCTTATTGCTTGAAAATGGCCACCAAAAACCGCTTCAGCCAGACCTCAGCCTGTCACTGACCCTGACTGAGATGGTGCTGAGAGGAAAGGGTCTGCTTCAGTGTCACACCACCTGAGCCAGGCAATCACAAATGTGCCACATTGTGCCACATTCACAAGCAGCACACATCTGCAGAGTTTGAATATTTTTTTAAATGTATTATTAACACAAATCCTTAAAATGTTTAGCACCACAGACTTCTTTCTTTTTATGAATGATGAAAGGTCTTGCACTCACTCAGAAACCAGCCTGGAACTCCACAGAGCCAGGCGTCCATTGGCTGAGAGTGGGGTTTATGTTCTCCACCTGCACATCCAAGTCCCTGGTCTCTGATGATTAAAAATGGGCTGGAACAGACATAAATTGCTCTCTGTTTGCAATAAATGACTCTCTAAAGGCTCAATAAAGATCTAATACGAGCATTAAAGAAATAACAATTTAAATGTTGTGCAGCGTGTTTCCCGTACTGAATAACCTACTAACCAAACATAAGTATTTCATACTTAGATTACTTAGATTTTAGAAGCACTGAACAATTTCCTGTCTCCTCTGTGTGTTTTTGATCTAATAACAAGTATCCACACAATTAAGCACTGCAAGTCCACCACGTTTTCAAACCTGCATACACCTGGTCTGAGCTGGCGTGAGATTTGGTCGCACACTACGCCAACATCCACATCGATAAATGCTGATCTGCTATGTGGAAATGAGCATACACCCACTTTTTTGGTATACGCTCTGATAAATGATGGCCATTGTGTCCACACTGCATGCCTTGATTTATCATCCATTTAATTTTAAAAGGGAACACTCTCAGCATTAGAATGCATTTTCTTTGATTGGATAGCGATCAGATAGTGCTTCACCACATGCATTTACACCTGGTATTAACGTATGTCTCCAATGTCCACATTCAAATATGATTGCTCTCCAATCATGGTCATCGCCCCGTACTTCACCTCCATTTCTTCTTCTTCTGCTTTCCAGCAGCAGACTACAGCATCACGTCCTGTGTGCCACCAAATCAATCAATAACAACAATATAGCTGCATGGAAAGTCACCGTATTTTATGGAGTCCTTTTTGCTTTTCGAAGCAGGGGGAAAAAGTCATCTTTCAGCTTATTTCCGTATTTCCGCTCATGTAGTTGTCATGGATCAGTGACTCGTTGCATCTACACTTCTGTTCAGTGTGGTCAGATTGCGTCTCTGACCACCTTCTGAAGAGAGTTGGCAGCTTGGATAACAATCTGTCACTGCGTCTCAGGTGTTAAAAAAAATTGGCAAATTTTCTTAAAGACTTATACAGAGATTACTGTTTTGCAAACAGTGGAGTGACCTTCTTTATCAAGAGTAAACAGGTTTCAAGTACTTCCGTTTTGGCTTTGCTTTTCACATTTGGAGACTATTTTAAATAAACATAACACATAAGACAATTTCTTCATGGTGATAAAAGACTGTATCTTGTGCAGTCATTTTATTATGAGTCTGAACACATTTTAGGCTTTTTTTGAATGAGATAATCCAATAGAGACTCATCAGAGTGGGAGGAGATGCTGGTCAGTTGTGGGTTATTGATTATAGGGCTCTGATATTTGCTGCAAATTAAATCTAAAACTGTAAAGCATAACTTTAAATCTTTGTGTTTCCCAATATAGCCGTGTTAAGATTTACTTTCGCCCAGTGACATTCTCACATTGGACACAGGAAGTGATTCTGTTTATTTCAAGACAGCAGCACTAAAGTGAAACAACTGCAGTCAGGTTGGAGAATGACAAAAACGCAAAGAAGTGTCCACAAAAAGTTTTAGATGTGACTTCTACAGCTATAAAATAAAAGGGAATTTAGCAGTTTGCCAGGATAAATGCCTCTTGTCCCAACCTGTCTCTGTGCTACTGCTGTATACACATAAATGCTCCCTCAATCAGGGTCTATCAGGTGCAGGGGTAAAGGATGGAGAATGCAGCATATTGCATTGTTTCTGTTCACAAAGACCAAGCAGAGGCAGAAAAAATAATCTCCACCTTGCTGCTTTAATTATATAAAATTGTGTTGTTATTCACATTTTAGTGTGTAATGTGTGTGATTTAGTTGCATTAAGGGGCCATGTTGCTTATTACAAACATGGCAGTACAACCTACAAGACTCACCATAGCATTTATTAAAATATAGCATTTACCATGAAGTGGATTTCACTGTCATTTTGTTTAGTTTTACATCAGCCACAACATGAAAAAAGAGGCTGGGTATATCATCAATGATAAGTCAAATTTGATTTGATTCCTATTCATTAGTAAAGTTAATTTGAACTCAGTTTGGTTAAGGATATTTTACTGACAACACCAGTTTTGCTTGGCTATAAAAGAGATTCTCAAGCTTTTGTGGTGCTTTCATATCAGGATTACTCTTTTCTCACATGACCAGATCTTGACACAGTAATGGAGTTGCTGATGAGAAAAAAAGTCATATATTAAAAGATCTGTCTTGAGATTTAATGAATTGCTCTCACATCATTCAAATGGAGAACAGTTTTAATCAGACAGACAATCTTTACATACTGTATTTTTTTTAATCAGGCAGCTCTAGTCAAAACAGATGAATGCTTTTAGTGTTTCGTAGCTGATCAGACCACACACACACACACACACAAATGCCCTTGCAAAATTACTCTGAGCAGCAATTCATGCTTTCTATTCGTCTGAAATGGAGGACTCAGCACTGGGAGATTCACTTAATAACACCACAGGATAGAAACTGGGGGCTGCTGCTTATTGCTTTGCTAGGGACTTCTTAATTTACGTAGATATTGAAACTGGTCATATCTGATATTACAAAAAAAAAAAAAAAAAACTAAATAAAAAAAAGTGACGTCTATTTCAGCAGTTCTCAAGCTCACTGTCTAAACACAGTAAACTCCTTATTAATGATCAGCATTCAAAGAAGGTCTCCTCCTCCTCCCTTGGTGCAGATATACAGCACAGCATAAACAACTGCTGTTCAGCTTTTAGCCACAAGAGAGGGCACAAGTGGTCAGTGCAAAGACTGCAGCAGGTGATGGAGGTCAGTGTGATCCTGGCAGTGTGGGATGACAGTGTTTCATATCATTTCACGTTGGAAATAGATTTGTGTATCTTGTGATTACAAGTGTGTAGAAGTGTACTACGAAGAAATTAATACTTCATACTTCTAATTTTAACCCAGAGACCCTATAAAGGGTCAGCAGGGGAAGCCGGTGTGGTCTTCTGCTGCTGTTGCTCATCTGCTTCAAAAGTGCATCGTATCCATTCAGAGATGTTCTGCTTGATACCTTAGTTGTAACGAGTGGCTCTTTGAGTTACTATTGCCTTTCTATAATCTCAAAACATCCTGGTCACTCTCCTCTGACCTCTGCCTTCAATAAGCTTTTTCCTTCCAGACAACAGCCACTCATTGGATACTTTCTCTTTTTGGACCATGGGATGGTTGTGCATGAAAATCTCATAGAGCAGCAGTTTCTATGTTCAAAGTCTTGAAATCAACTCTCTTCCTTATTCTGACGCTCACTTTGAACTGTCACAGGTCGCCCTCATCATGTCCACATATCTAAATGCAGTTTTTTTCTCCTATGACTGATAGGATGCAGTTGTGTTAACACACAACTGAACAAGTGTGCCTCATAAAATGGCGGGTAAGTGAAGTGAAGTGAATTCATAATTTTTAATTGCAAATTGCTATGCTGTCCACTTGTCTTTTAGTATTTTATTTATTCACTTATAATCTAGCAATTTTTGGTATTTACATGTGTCACATATTCATATTTAAAGGTCAAAGGTTGACATAAATTGTATGTAGGGTAGGATACACTTTCAAACAAAACAAGTTCCTAAGAGATATTTAATTGATATTTAATTAAATTCAATGGAATTAAGCCTTTCTATTCTATTCTATTCTATTCTATTCTATTCTATTCTATTCTATTCTATTGTGCTGCAATGCTGTTTCTTACTGTGCCAACAGTATAGCAGCTACATTTTAGACACCTGCAGCATCTCTTTGAACCATAAATTATCTTTTGGAAGGTTCATACATATTAGTTAAGAAATCTGGTCATCAGTTAAAATGTATTATTAATTGAAATCAAGTATTTGTCCAAGGTTGGACCTGGAGCTGCTCCACTGAAATTCTCCTCATGTCATACCAATCCTGAAATACTAATTATAATGCTTGAAAGAAACAAATTAATTCACAGTGGATTATTTATAGATGTCATGCAGTCATATGTAAAAATTATGCCGGATGCTGTGTGACTCCATTACAGAAGTGTGGGATGCATTTGTCCCTCAACGTACTTGTCTAAGCAACTCATTGTACCTGAGCAGGGTCTAAATTTGCTTTGGGACATCGGGGCTTCGATTCAGCTCTGTTTTACTGCAGTGCTCCTCACCCAAACAAACACTAACAAACAGTTTTGTATTCATGACGTAGCCTGAGCACAGGGCAAAAGAGATCCACCCCATATCATGCACTACTGTGCCTACACTTTTGACTGGTAGTGTACATCTACACTCACTGTGACTCTTAGGTTTTCCAGTCTGACCCCTCATTTTATCATATGATTGTTAATTATAACAACTCATTTAAAGTTAACAGGAGACCAAAACATGGTCCAAATGATGGAGGACCTAATTTCTCAAGAACTGCTGATGCCTTGAATTGTAGCGAGGTTTGGTTTAGGGTTAGGAACTGACTGGCTGTCCAAAAGAATGGAAGTAATTTCAGTGTCCTTAAAAGAGAAGGTGTGTGTGTGTGTGGCTAAGCATTGCTTGTCCCATAGCCCCTAACTGTCTGTGACCCAAAGAGCTTGCTAATTGCAGGTGAGGGAGAACACAGCAGCTGTTCCCCCCAAAGCATTTCTTTGTATACAGCAGCAGTGCAGGGGTGAGCAGGAATAAGAAGTATTTATCCCATCAAACTGTTTTACTAGAGCAATGTTGCGATTGTCTCCATTGCTCTTATAATAAAATGAATCATTTCCCGTGTGCAGCACGGGAATGCCACCAGGCATGAGATCTTAACACCGCCATTCTGAGAAACAAAGTAATTTGGTGTTGATAAGCTTAATCAGCACCGTGTAACGAATTTACAAGTAATTTGAATTTGACAGACTTTTGTTTGTATTTCAAAGTTAGAACCTACAGTTTAGCCTGTACATGAAGGGGGGCACATGGAATGGCTAATCACGTCTAATAAAGCAGCAGTATCTTTAAAATAAATAAACTCACAGGTCATACACTATCAATGAAAACTATCATGAGGGGTTTTTGACAAAATGACTGACTACCTGAAACACACAGCTTAAATATGCAACAGAAGGGGGGTTAACGAGACACTGGTGTGGAGTGGACAATCAGCACAGGTGGAGTATGCAAACAGGCAGGAAAACACAGGACTTGAGCATAAGCTGTTACAATATCAACTCCAAATAATATTCACAGATATGGTGATCAAGAAAAATGTCATAAATATTACATTTTATGCAAATTTGGTCTTGTCATTGTGACCTGTGGTGGTTGGGTCTTGGATCCCCATGTAAAAAAGTGTGAAAATGACTCATTTAAATTAGAAAAAAATAGTAATTTGGACACTTAAGTGACTGTAGGTGTGAAAACACATCCATTCATCGTTCATCTTTGCATATTGCACTGGTGACTTCAACACCAGGGTGTACTCTGCCTTT
The DNA here is from genome assembly GCA_016785285.1 of Brachirus orientalis. NCBI lineage: Eukaryota > Metazoa > Chordata > Actinopteri > Pleuronectiformes > Soleidae > Brachirus > Brachirus orientalis. The sequence goes on along the minus strand of JAFBJR010000145.1, from coordinate 2,020,012 downwards.
CACCCTACTATGTCCACTGGGACGGATTCCAGCTCCCTGTGACCTGGAAGATAAAGTGGTAGAAAAAGAAATGGGTGGATTTAAGGCAAGGATATGGTATCATATACTGCAGGAATTACATTTATAAGCTCTATTTCATGCCTCTTCAATGGCTCTAACCTCTTTAACCACTAAATATGGTCCCAAAAAAAGATGGCATTTTACAAAGTATAAAACTGGAACATCAGCAATCATGCCACTTCCATAATTCTGCATTAAACATGATACTACCTCCAGCAACTGCTTAGCTTAAGGAAACAGCTAGCCTGGCTTTGTCCATGAGGAAAGAAAATAATAAAATTTGCTGACTAGCACTGGTAAAACTCATGAATTAACATATCCAATTAATTTAATCAATACATAAGCAAAAGTGCAAAAAGGACAGTTTGTTGTTTTATGGGAGGGGTTTTTATGTGCCAGACTGTTTCTTGGCTGTTTGGGAGCAGAAACACCCTTCTGTCACTGCAGGTTGACTATAGAGACTCTCACTCACTCACTCATTTTCTACCGCTTCATCCACTAGGGGTCGCGGGGGGGCTGGTGCCCATCTCCAGCTAACATAGGGCGAGAGGCAGGGTACACCCTGGACAGGTCGCCAGTCCATCACAGGGCCACATAGAGACAGACAACCATTCACTCTCACATTCATACCTATGGGCAATTTAGAGTGTCCAATTAACCTAGTCCCCAAATCTGCATGTTTTTGGACTGTGGGAGGAAGCCGGAGTACCCGGTGAGAACCCACGCACAACGGGGAGAACATGCAAACTTCTTGCAGAAGGCCCCTTGTTCCAACCGGGTTGACTATAGAGACTCTTCTGAGCCAAAAAAGTACCAGCTTCTCTTCATTTCCTCTTTGATTAACAACTGACAATTCAAATGGAGAGACAAAACAATTGTAAAATACTTTTAAATTTGACTTTTATTTTACAATTTACTAATAGGCCTATAAATGTGTACCTGTCAGAGTAGACACATGGACACTTTGCTGTGTGCATCTATTCCTGCTAAAAAGTACATTATCTTTTGCCACTGTTTTTTCACATTGGACAAACTACCTATTTCAACTTCCAACTAAAAACCAAGGTTTGAGTCTAAAAATGCAGACTGCAGGACAGAAGTTACAGTCTGCTACCAGGCGTTAATCCAGCTGGTGCTAAGAATGAGCTCTGAATGGCCAGGATTGACGTTGTATGTTAAGGGATGATGTCATATTGCATCATTTGAATCAGAGATTCCCAATCCTGGTCCTCAGGATGTTTTAAATACCCTGCTCCAACACACCTGATTCAAATGGCCAACTAGTCATCAACCTCTGCAAAAGCCTGAAGATGATCCATTCATTTGAAGAAGGTGTGTTGGAGCAGGGCATTTAAAACATGCAGGACAGGGGTCCCCTAGGACCAGGATAGGACCAGGACCAGGAAACACTGATTTAAATGTAAATTAAAGTAACCACTCTATATATTATTATACTACCACACATTCATGCTCATATGCACTGATGTATAAACTGATGCTTATCTTATACAGGAAAGTCATTCTTGTTCTGCAAATGAGAAAGTTGACTGAATCCAGCCTCCACTAGATTTATAGCACTAACATGGATTGCTATGGAAGATTTATGTATGCTGGTGAGGTCACTGTGGTCAAATTCCACAGCTGCTTTCTTCTCTCTACGTACCTCCATGCCAGAAGAGGGCAATGTCACAATGGAAATGGCAGAACAACTCAACTGCCTTCTCCCTCTGTCTCTCTCTCTTTCTCCTCCTCTTCCCTCCCTCGCTCGCCTCTCTTCAGTGATCACAGCAGTACTGCAGAGAGACATGCCAGCCACTTTGATCATTGCACCAGGGGGAGGAGAGAGAGAGAGAGAGAAGCTGAGGGAGGGAAGGAATGAAGGAGGGGGAGAGAGAAAGGGAAAGAAAGAGAGGGAGCACATAGAGACAGAGCATCATGCAGCAGGGCATCGAGGCTGATGTTGAAGAATTTGTCTTTTATTCTCCAGCTGGTGGAACATCAGGTCAGCCAAATACTGGACGGACGAGATAGTGAGTGGGTGAATCCGCAAGTGAAAGGCACACAGGTGGAAATAGGTCAAGATTAATAAACAAATAGGGATTGTTAATTAGTTATTAAATGCATACGTGAACAAGGAGGTGAATATGAGGAGTGAATGAATGACAGTGAGTGAAAACATACATGACAGAGTGAATATGGAAGGAAATAATAAAATAAAAAACACAGGACAATAGTTTCGCTGTGCATCTCCACCATGGATAAAAACAGCGCTATAACAGTGATAATAGACTCCCACCAACATGTTGTGATGCACAGTGTTTGCACCCTGAGGAAATCCTTCCTGTGCTGCAACGAAGTGGTGCATTTTTAACCACTATTAACCCAGGAAGATAAAACAGTTGCGGTGTTTTCTGTGAGAAAATGTGCTGCACAAGATGATGAAGTTAAGGCAGGCATTAGGTGAACACTGACAGTGTCCGCTTTAGAAGCGTCATGCCAAATGTGATGCAAAGATCACATACAGTACACATAACATAATGCAAAGGAAGAGGGGGCTGTCAGACAAGAAATTAGCATCTTACTTTTTGAACTAAACAAAAAAGGTTGAAGTGTTGAGGTTCTCCTGACATCCCAGGTGAGTATTATGGGTTGTCTTCACTTGTGCAGGTGGTACTAGTAAATGCAAATTATTTAAAACTGTGATACTTATGAGCTGATGTGAGCACTGTCAGCTCAAACCGAATGCACCGATTATATACATGCTCCGTGTAGCACAACACTGTAACCATAGACGCAAGCTTGAGATTATGAGAGGCGTCTGCTGGTACTCCCACATGTACAAGCACATCCAAGTGAGGGCAAAGCACCTGGTGACAAATCGCCAAGACTGGAATGGAATGTGAGACTGTGTGTGATTTCCTGACAATAGACTGGCAATGAGTCATTTGAGTATAAACGGAACTATGACCATGCACATGCATGCAATAATGCAAAGCGATTCTCTGCGGACAGGGGGCACAGAAACAATGACCCAGTCCTAACACATGGATGCTGGATAATCCAAAGGCACAGCCAATCAGTGCTGAACCAAACATGGTGGACAGTTGTTGACAGTTGGACACACTGATTTTGGTTTAGTTTTTGGTTAGCTTTAGCATTAACCCCAGATGAGGTGTTGCAGGTAATGTTCACTTGCATCAAGTAAATGATCCAGTCACTTAAGTCATCAATTGTGAAAAATCACTTTGCGTGACTCATCATCCGCCGGTTTCCGTGTTGGTCCATGCAGACCCTACTCAGATGAATCCAATATGTGTGTACTGTATGCAACAACCAGTAGAACGGAACTTTCTGGTTCAACTGGTGGTTCACTTTTGTTAAGGTCTAGCCTGGGTGAACCCAGTCATGTCTCCCAGCGATTTCATCCTCTCTGCAGACACGTCTGGCAAGGATGCCGTTTTTACCATTTACAGAATCTCCTAAAAAGGGAACCAATCATCCAACATGGTGGCCACTGTCTTTCAAATCAGCTATTGCGTAGCCTGGGCGAGATGAGATCAGACATTTTTTCCCTGTACAAGAGTTTTTCTGTGGAATTTTTCCTCACTCGATGTGAGGGTCTAAAGACAGAGGGTGTCACTTGTTGTACAGACTGTAAAGCCCTTCGTGGCAAAATGCGTTTGTGATGTTGGTCTCTCTCACTCTCTCACTCATTTTCTACTGCTTTATCCACTAGGGGTCGCGGGGGGGCACTGGTGCCTATCTCCAGCTAACATAGGGCGAGAGGCAGGGTACACCCTGGACAGGTCGCCAGTCCATCACAGGGCCACATAGAGACAGACAACCATTCACTCTCACATTCATACCTACGGGCAATTTAGAGTGTCCAATTAACCTAGTCCCCAAATCTGCATGTTTTTGGACTGTGGGAGGAAGCCGGAGTAACCCGGTGAGAACCCACGCACCACGGGGAGAACATGCAAACTCCTTGCAGAAGGCCCCTTGTTCCAACCGGGTTGGGACCTCTTGCTGCAAAGGCAAGAGTGCTAACCACTACACCAGCCGTGGGCCCGTGATGTTGGTCTATATAAATAAAATTGCCTTGACTTGACTTGACTTGACTAGGCAAAAGTCGTTCTATCCTATGGCATACAGCTACATCCGTTGGTCACGCCTCTTGCAAGTGGGAAGTGACTACACCCTTTCCAGACTCATACTCAATCTCAGGTTGTTAGCCATGCACTTTTGGTCCAAAGAGCCCATGGAGAAGACAGTAATAATGGAAACTTACTTCAGGTTATATGATGAAGTCCACCAGTACCCATACTTATTCAAGTCAGCACTAAAAGACAACAAGGGACAAAAATGAACTGCTCCTGGAATGGAATTAAAAAAAAAAATGGAATATGAGATTGAGTACATGTGTCTGGACCCTGGTTTGCATGAACAAAGCTGCGGGTTTGTACATGCATATCAAAATGTGAAGCAGCTCTCTGTGGATGCAATTAAGTAAAATCAACAATGAAATTATTTACTATATATAGGCTACAGTGCTGAGATGTTAACATACTGTAACTGTTAACTGCAGCTTACAAGACAAAGATAGTGTCTTGTTTGTAGTGACATTAAAGAATAACGTAATCCATTTACTGGGCTATAGATGATGAGCTAATTAATAATTCTGCAAAGCTAATGGGTGGAACCTATCTCCATTACTTCTGTCTGGGTGTGTCTGCAGTTTTTCATATTATACATTTGTCATCGAGCCAATGCCAGTTGTATCTGTCCTCCATCTGTTATGCAAAATTACCACATTTTAATGTACATTCTTGGTGCATTCACACCTAAAACAAAATTTGCATTTTGTTTCAATACAATACTAGCTTTTATAACATTGCCTTACGCTATCTTGGGTTTAAATTTTTCCAGTCAAGTGTGTGACGCTAATGATTTAAATGTTGCATGATTTAGCATCTACTAGCATCATGATTTTAACTGTGTAAGTTAACTCAATGTGTGAAAAATGTGCTTTGGTTTATTGTGAATGCATGAATTGAACATGCCAACTTCAATGCAACATTTGTGTTTTTAGACCACGCATGATAAAACAGTGACTCGTTATGTTCCCTACGGGGGGTTCGAGTTTTATTTGTCATCAGGAATGATGCATCCAAGTTCAGAATCATTCAGTTTTGGCACCTTGAAAGACATTACGCTTTTTTAAATTCTCATTTACAACAACACAACGCAAAACCAAAGAACAACAAAAGACAAAGAAAGAGACTAAGGCTGTGTGAGAGTTCAGAAGAACCAGGAAAATAAATTTCAATGAAAAGGCAAGATGAGAATTTCTTCTGTTTTAACAAAAAAGCCTTGGTACTTTCTCCAAAGACTGTTCTTTTAGTTTCAAGCGTAATGAACCCCAGCCCCAATTACCCACTCAAAAACAAAAGATATATTGAAATAGACACAGTACTGTAACATTAATTTCTAGTTTGTCACTCTCACTGCCCATACATAGTATCATTGTTCAGTTGTTCAAAACATAGTCTCCTTAAAAGCAGATTGGATGATTTTGATTAGCATGCATGTAAATTCTTAATTTTTTTGGAGTCATTTAGCTTCACCTTGCTGGTAGCCATGTTCTCTTATGCACTACTTGGGGTCTTTGGCAGTAGTGACATTTCATAGTCCAAAGTCTTCAAGTTTGCAGAGAGATCCTCCATTACCCAGAGTTCTCTCTTCACTCTGCCCCTTTATTGAGCAAAAAAAGTGACGAAAAAAAAACAAAAAAAACAATGAGGTCAAGTTTTCACCTGTAGTTGACCCTTAACAAAGATGGCCAGAATTTCCACGGAAGGCCAAAACATTTTTCTCTGTTGTTGTTGTTGTAAAAGAATGTAATAATGTGTCTAATACTAACCAATATCAGTTTATCAAGTAGGCTGAAGCCTTGGCCTGTCAGAGCAGCCAGTCACGATAAATCCTTCATCTTGGTTTAGTTTCCATGACGACTTGATTTAGTTTAACTTGTAACTTACCTTTTTTTCTTGACATTTTATGCGCCAGGGAAGTCTAGTCATGATTTATTAACATATATATTCATATATTTATATATAATCAATACATATATTAACTTATGTGTGTTTTTTTTCTTCTTTTTCTTTTTTTCCTGCGGCATGAATTGCTCCCTGCTAAAATTCCACACCGCAATAATTCACAGTATTAATGCAAATAAAGAAGGAAATCAAGAAGATACAGAAACTGAAAAAAGGAGTGGGCTTTAAGGGAGGTCTGTGTGTGTGTGTGGGTGGGTGGGTGGGTCGGTGTGTGTAGCTGTAAACCTGTTTAGGTCGGTGTGTGTTTTTGAGTGTGTATGTGCTGGGGGGGGGGGCTTGTGGGATGGTAGTGTTTGGGTGGGATCACTGGCAGGGCTGAGGGACAGACTATGCCCCATTTTCATCGGACTGAGGAAGAGTAAAAATATAAAGTTCAAATTTATAGGGGCAATCTTGCCACGCCCACCACTCCAAACTTCCACAGCCCCGAGAAAGACAACCGCCGCAAACCCCCAACCCCGACTCCTCTTTCCCCCCATCCTCCCCCTCAAATCTTTATAAACATGTTCAAAACTTGTTAAACAATGGTAGATGGGAAAATCATGCACGTTTCTTTTTTTATGCATTTTTTCTCTGTTTCCTTTTTTTAAACTCAGTGATTATCTGAAGTGCTGCAGAGCGCCCAGATCTTCATTTCTGCTGCTCATCAATTCATTGAAGCCCCTGTCTTTTCCCTGTTCCTGTCTCCATCTCTTTACACCGTGTTCTGTCTTTTGTCCCCCCCCCCACACACACATTTCCTCTCATATAATCTATTTTTTTTTTATGTCCGAGAGCCCTCCTTCAGTTTCATACAGGTGTGGTGCGTCGGTTGGCGGTGTTGCTGTGGCCGCCTGAGTCTTTCAGGTCTTTCTGGATGCAGTTGTGGACCTGCAGGAAGTTGTGGTCCCTCTCCGTGGAGTTATAGGTGGCTGTTGGGGTGCCTGTTTGACCCTTGGGCAGGGTGTACATTGACAGCTCGGTGGAGGGCAGCGTCCCGAAGGCCTTCAGGCCCACTGGTGATGCCTCGCGGGAGTGCGAGGGATCAGTGGACCGGGATGAGGAGCGTGAGCGGCGTCGATATCGGTAGCGGTAGCTGGGGATGCGCGTGATGGCCGCACCTTGGAGGTAGTCAGCGGCCCGTGCCCCCACGCGTAGCTCCCGGTGGCGATCGATGAACATGTGCACGGCCAGCACTCCCACCATTTCGGCCATAATGAAGGAGAGGGCACCAAAGTAGAAGGACCAGCCATATGAATAGCTGTTTTTCTTGGAGTCACTCTTGGAAGGGTCCCCAGCATTGGCTGATATGTAGACAATGATTCCTATGATGTTGCTCAGACCTGTGACAAGGACACAGGAAGAGCAGAATTGGACTCAAATTAAATTACTGCTAATCAAAAACACACATTAAGCAAAGTCAACACAGTTGAACAAAATGTAGGCTACCAGAATTTACCATAATATAGGTGGTTAAATCTGAGATAGGCAACATATATTCGCTAATACTGATCAATTATTCCATGATAACCTTTCTGTATAATGTAAGTATATTGGCTATTTGTCCAAAAAACTTAAAAAAAAACCAAATCAAATAGCCATTCTGGCACCATCTGGAAATAGGGTTTACGCAGGTCTAACAAACAGGTCCATACCAACGGTGAATAAATCTGCTCAAATGCAGCAGATTTATTCACCGTTGGCAGCAAGTTACAGACAGAAGAGACAGCCTGCACCCTCTCTGATCCCTGGTAAAAAACCATATGCCCACAGTGCCTTGCCTGACCCATCCCACTTGACCTATATGCATAGCCTACATAAAACCCAAACATAAACTAAACTTTATAATGAAAACATAATACAAATAATACTAAATTAAACTAAACCCACAAATAGCTCCGACAGTAAGTCATGTGAGAGAAAACTAAACTCAATTTCCAGCCATGTGGAACTGTACAGAGATGGGAGGCTTATCACAGGATACTCCCATTGGCTGTTCTACTAAGCAGCTATTTACATAAAAAAAAAATCCCTTCAGTGAGAAGTTCATATAATGACCATCCATAAAATTTATGTAAATACAAGGTAAGTACCTATATGACATAATGATACACATGTCTAAAACATAAATATAGTCAGGACGACCTGCTGAAGGTCAAACCGAGCATCAAAATGTAAAGGAAAGGTGATTTAAGTGACTTTCAAGAAATAGTTCAAGAAAATGTATACACCTTACCTTAGCTTTACTGTATGGGCCAGTGACTATACATTAAAGCTAGATTATGCAGGGCATAAAGTAGCTTCCTGTCTTGTCTGAATAAAAGGTAGATTGAATACTTAAAGATAAAAGTCTTGCAGGTACATGCTTTTTAGAAAAAAAAAGTCCCATTTGCCTCGAGTGTGTGTCATCAGTAGCTTCTTTACATCTCTGTTGCCACCAAGTTAAGTGGCTAATACATGTCCTTCACAAATGGATGAAAAATCAGTTTCAAATAAATGAGTAACTTATTAGGTTTGTGTCTACTAACAGCATTTATGTGAATGGAAGCAGCTGCAGTTGACAGCACCACGTGTTAAAAAAAGCACTCTGTCTCTCTATTCAGTTTAAATATGTTTCACTTAATCACCACAGTTCATTGTCTGCAGCCTTTTCTGCCTTCAACAACGTTTAAATTTAAATCTCCCATTAATCTCGGCTGTCCCACCTTTTCTCTCCGTCCGTCATTCTGTATATCCCTCCCTCCCTCTATTTTTTGTTCATCGATTCCTTTTGTCAGCAATCGTCACCCTGGCTGCGTGTTGCCAGGAATTCACGCATGAACAGGCAGACGGACAAAAGAACAACTGCACCAATAAGCAATACCAACAAAAATGCACAAAGAATCGGAGCGACAGACTGAGGTGTGAGGCCTGATTGAGATGGATCAGATCAGAAGAGTATCAGGGACACCATATTTTTAGTGTGTAATCCCAGTGGCCTCCTCTTAGCCTAGCAACAGGGCGAGAGAGAGACAGACACAGTGAGAAAGAGAGCAAGAGAGTGAAACAGGGAGAACTGGATCTCTCACTTTTGACTCAGAGGGGAACTAGTTATTTAGCATGGCACAGTAGGCCATGGCCTAGAACCATGGTACAAACGCACAAAAACACCAAAGTGCTCTGACAAAATGGGGACCTGTGCTATCTTTGTCTCCCTCTTGCTTTATCCTGAGGGGAATGTTGTACGTTACACACACACATCACACACACACACACGGTGGTCAGTGAACGCCTTCACGGTCATGGCTGCCTTTGAGACCTGATATGAATTTCATTTGCATTTGCATTGCTATTTCAAATAAATTATCATTTTGGTGCGACAGAAATTTCCTTCACCTCTATATTTGGCTCTCTCCTCAGCTCTGCCACACTTATTGTAACGTTTTATTCAATCTATGTGTTTGCCTATACAGTAGATAATCAGAATCTGGAAAATGTGTCTGTTGTGACATCTCTTAAAGGCTGTTGAATTTTCACAATCAAATGTGGATAAAATTTTGAAATTTAAAACAAATCCGCTCACCAATTATTGACTAGTTAAAAAAGTAAAACCATTCCAATGCAATACAAACCCCTCACTTACAGTATAACCAGTCTTTTTCAGTTTAGTTTAGTTATAACATTTAAACACACTATTTACAGCATATGTGTACTGTATACTAATGTCCATTAATACGTCCCTGACTCATTTAAATAAACATTAAATAAATATATAGAAATACTGAAAGTTAAAAATAATCATCTGACCAAATATTTTAATTTCGGGCAGTGGGTTAAGTCAGCTTTAAACTATACATTATTTATCAATAAATCAATTAAGTCGTACATCTAGAAGTGAATTCAAGTCAAACTACTAACTTACAGTTATGTATCTTGCTCCCTAACAAACAACTGCAAATTAAATGTCACATGTTTCACCAGTCATCTGTAATTCCTGACTTTTAATACAGGTAAACCTGAAATATACAACATATGAATTAAAAGACATGCACTTTGTCCTGATATATTTTTTTTTTCTTCACCCTGAATCAACTCCCTTTATCTCTTCACTTCAAAAGAGTCTGTCAATTGAAAGTTGTGACTCGATGTTCATCATACCTGCAGAGACGAAGAGGATGCCAGCGCTGAGGATGATGTTGTGGCGTGACTTGTAAAACTCGCTGGCGGCGATGCACAGCCCCCCCATGAAGAGCAGGATCACACTCAGGATGGGGAAGATGCTGGAGGCTCGTACAGCGCCTGCATTCACACACACACATCAAGGCAAAAATAGGCATCAGTGTCGCCATGGGTGTAGATTCTAATGCCGCTATTAGGTTAATCAAATGAATCAGGACGACATCAATACAAAGATCACAATATAAAAGATTAATATGAATCAATAAATAGATGACGTTTAAGATATAGTCATTAGCCTAAATATTTTGCTTAGTTAGTTAATGGGAGATGTCAGTTCTGAAACATAACATGAAAGGGAATCGACATGCCCAGGAACAGTAATACATTTAATGATTCTTGACATGTTAACCTAATCAATTTAGAGTCTCCAATTATCAATTTCCATGTCTTCAGACATACACATACACACACGTGCTAGGTTCTTAGTGTGAATACCAGCATTTTTGGAAACATTTCTCTTTTAAATGACTTTAATTTTTTTGTTCCAGCAGCTGAGGAGCATCACAATCATGGGCTAAAGTTGCTGAGGCATCTAATCTAGATCCAGAACATCTGTTGTGTTGCGTTCATTATTTGGATCTACAACTACATGTGCCTTCACACTGAATATGACACATATTTTTCACACAGTGAGATACTGCGAAGATGCAAAATTCATGACGTTTGCTTCGGGCAATTGAGTTGAGATGTCTGAACTTGCAAAAATTTGCAACAAAAAAACACGGAGATGGAAAGAGCTTGGCTGAAAAGGAGCAGGGAAGTCGACTACATAGTTTGTGGAAGTACTACCTGAAAATATTTTGGGGTAATTTGATTCAAGGTTCCACCAAGATAGAGCAAATGTTGTCACACGAATAACATAGCGTACAAATTGACTGCAACAAAATAATGGCAAAATATGAGACCAGAATGCTTCTCATGCTCAATGCTGGCATTACAACAACTCAGGTAGGTAATGGCCAAATCACACGTATGTGGTGGAGGCATCAACTCAAATCCTTCACATACACCTTGAACTGTCGCTTAACTTCATTGTGGGTCCATTGCTTCACTTTGCTTGTGCTCAGAAATTCTAAGCATCAGCGTGAGCGTCAGCCAATCGAATCGCCTTGTGCAAATATTGTTGCACTGCAATGTTTTTGCAGTGCACCCTACAAGAATGGTCGCTGAAATCACATCACCATCACTTTAGCAATAAAGCAACTCGTTCTACATAGTTAACCACGACAGACACTGGTCTGCTAACCTCTCTTAGCTACCCTCCAACCCCAAGCGTCAGACCTGCAGTCCATCAAGCGTTGATGGTGTCTCACTCTAAACCACCTTAGGCAGACAAATATAAACCCGCACATAGACCAGTCCTGAAAGGTGTACTATGAACTAAAGTCATGTGATTGATTAAGGACTTTAACATGTCATCGCTCACTGTCATGTCTTGCATGTTGGAGGTCACTGAGCTTGATGTTCTTTTCTGTGGTACTGTAGCTTTGGCAACAATAAAATGAAATGAATGAACAACAGGTGCTCGAAGGAACTAAAGAAGCAACATCGATATGAATAATCAAAGTTTTTAAAATTATATTGAACTATACTTTGAGCACTTTGTGTAATCATGATTATATATTTAATACCAAAAAACTTCCCCTTTCTCTCCTCGCCTGACTTCTTTTCATTTTGTATCTGTATTGAAGATCTCCGTCTCCAAGAAACCCTTCTCCATCACTCTATTGGACCATCCTTCCAACCCTCTGTCACTCCCTGTCCTCTTCCTGGCTCCTATCAGTCTGTCCATCAGCTGTCTGCCTGCTTGCCCTCTGCATGGTTGATTGGGTAATTGGCCCAGGGGATGGGAGTGACAATGAGTGCATGCGCGTGTAGGTGGGTAGTTAGGGGTCGTCGCAGTGACAGTATCGCTGTGACACCACTATGTGTGAGGAGCCCAAGCTGGTTCCTGTGGAAGGCAGTGTCACGTTTCTGAACGTCTGGTGGATTTTATGATTTTACATTCGCCTGCATTTTTATAGATTAAGACAAAAAAGCTAATGTTTTTAATTAATATAGGATTATATCCATAAAGTCATGTGAAACACTACACCCAAGCACTTGCCATCTTTGTAAATAGTTTCCATAGTTTTGGGAAATACATTTCAAATATTTGATTTATTCATCTTTTTTAAATGTCAAACATGTGAATATCATTTCTCGACATGTTGACTTGAAGACACTTTGACTGTGCACCAGCAATCACAGATAATTCTAATTCATTAGACAATGGGAGATATTTTTACATTCTATATAGTATAACATGCTTCAATGTTACATTTGAGCAAACAAAGCTCATACCTGTTATGTTGATATTTCTATAGTAACATAGTTTATAAGTACTTGATAATAATTGATAAGTTGTCCTCAGATCTTATTTCGGAAGATTATATGGAGTTTGAGACATCTGTAAGATGTCTGTCACGCAGTTCAAAACCAATTTGAACAAACACTAGCAGATGTGGTGTTTTGAGGATACTGCGCTGTGTTTTATTGGAAAAAATGTTGAGGCAATGAGAAAAACCCCCGAACCTTTTTCTTACTCCAACTAGTTTTATTTGGGCCAAAACCCAACCACTGATTAAACAAATTCTTTTGCCTAAACCTCACCATAAACCTTAACCAGGGAATGAATATCATTCCATAGTATCGTACCATTGTATTGAACCTCACTTGTAGTGGTTTGGATAAAGAGGCTAATTTCTCGGCTTGTTTATCACCTGGTCATCTGACTACTTGGGTCCCAACTTTCAAGGTTATACTAAGTCATAAAAATGGACAAAACTATCAAAATTAGATTTAACTCACAGTGTAATAAAATAAAATATGCATTTTGTTCTTCACTCAGTGGCACCAAAGTAATTTCATCCATCCATCCATCCATTGATCCTCCGTCCATCCATCCATCCATCCATCCATCCATCCATCCATCCATCCATCCATCCATCCATCCATCCATCCATCTATCTGGTGTAGCAGCACCATGATGGCTCCATTCAGAGAAGCACATTTAATACTCAGTTGACCTCAGAGCTGGTACTGAACTAAGCTTCCCCTCATCCACCTCCTCCACCCCATTTGTTTTAACCCCATCTCCTCTTCTTCACTGACCTTGACACACACACAGGTTTACATAGCTGTCCTTTTAAGAACATGCATTGACTTCCATTCATTAAGAAAGCCTAAGCAAAGTGTTATTCCAAATCTTAACCCTAACAGGTTCATGCCTGTCATTAGGACCGTGTTTTTAGAGGTAAGAAATATACTGTAAGTACACACACATTCATCTGTTTTCCAGAGTAATGCCTCCTGTCACACATTCCTATACATCATGTGTGCTAGACTTGACTGACTGCTCACTAAAGGTGAACAATTCACAACTCACCCTAAAAGAAAAAAAACACATGGTAAATGGACAGAAAGTAATATTTTAAATCAATGAATGAAAAGTCACACCAACTTTAGCTGTTGTCAAACCAAAGACACGAAAATACCAGTCACCATTTAGTCCAAACCACATCGTATGAACATAAGCAGCCGGGCTCGTGTGTGAGACAAGATGGTTTCTCAACACTGATACAAAATACAGGACAATACAAGAAAACTGTAACAGAGATGGAAACAGACTGACAAAATGTGAGGAGAGTAGAAAGATAAAAAGGGAAAAAAATATAAAAAAGAATGGTGAAGAAAAATAAATTAAAGCAGGAGAGGAAAAGGAAGATGACACCAGAGAACTGAGAAGACAGCAGGCCCTCACTTCTTGGAGAAGCTCATTTGCCACAAACAAATTCTGCTGCCGTCTCACTTTTTTCCCCCTCTCTCTACACCTTTTGCTTTAAGCAGAGTGCTAGGAGTTTAAAGGTAAGTTTTTTTTGTGCTGGCCTTCATGCACAACATGGCAAAGAGACAGAGGAAGTTGAGTTGAGAGTAACTGAGCAGAGTGAGAGGACATCTACAGTGGGTTTTAGAGGCTTTGTTGAGGATGCACTGAGTGTTTGACTTCCTGGACAGAGGTCGGTCTCTGTAAACTTGCCATTCTGCCTCATTGTACCATGCTGAAAATATCAATAATGCTAAACTGCATGTCACTGAATCAAACCTCTGACAAACATCTATTACATCTGATCTTACATTTTTTGTAAAGAGAGTGGATATCCAACCTAAGCCCACTGCGACCCAACAAGACCTGTCCATTTTTTTTTTCAAAAAATATACTGTATTCTGGGTTGTACCTCTCCAGAGTGTACCCCACTCTTCGCCCTATGTCAGCTGATTGGCACCACAATGAATTCTGGGTTGTTCACATTGCCTGGGATTCCCTTAGTGTGTAAATAAATTAACTGCTGGATTTTCTCCTTGTGATGGCAACATCCTGCTTAGTTATATGATATGTGGTATTTGCATCAGGGTTCGTGATTGGTTCCATTTTTTTAGGAGACTCTGAACTTGGGCAAAATGGCGTCCTTGCCACCTTTGTTTGCAGAAAGAAATACAGACCTTTCTGGGTTCATCCAGGCTATGTACTTCAAGAAATGCAACTGAGAATGCAGTTTAACAGTATAGGAACTCTGGTAGACAGGGTCATTGCAAAATAGGTATAGTCTTACTGAACCTTGGTAAATAATAAATGAATTAAATAATAATAATAATAATAATAATAAAATGTTTATTCATGAACTTTGTTAGGAATAAGCAGGCATCACTCACTGGCAGATTAACACTTGACTATCTGCATCTACCAATGTTTTATCAAAACCCATGTATCCTGTTCAGGTGCAGGGAAACTGAGCCTGTCCCAGCTTGTATTGGGTAAAGAAACAGGCCAACTGTCTGCTAATGCTCGGCTTTAAAGTGATTTGTAATACTGTATCTATGTTTCCCTGCCGGATATGTAGAGTTATTAGTTTACTGATGCTATTTTAAATTAGAGGAGAGAATTAGGAAGGCTTAAAGCACATGCACTGGAACTATTACCCAGAGGAGTAGGAAGAAGATAGTGATGATAATGGCACAATTGCTGATGATGGCCCTGTTAACACTGTACAGTGTATATACAGTAATTAGGCAATAGCTGATGCTTCATCTCATACATGCCATATACAGGCAGGTGACATTAAGCTAATGGCTTCAGGCAAATGTTTTCATGTTAAATGAGATCTATTTTTCTTTTTCTTGTTGAATCTCTGTGCGCATGAACAAAGCTTGAGAAATGTATGTGACATCATGTTATCCTTGTATGTGAAGAAACATGACATGTACACTATAAGAACCCAAAAACCCAACTGGCTCTGTCCTTCTTTCACTTTAACCTTCCCCTCATTTATTCCTGCTGCTTGGTTTTGCTGCAGTACAGTGTGTTTATACCATGTGTGTGTGTAGCTGGCTGACTTATGGTTTCATTAGCTGCAACAGTGGAGAACCTTGTAATTGTGGCTGAATTATAGAGGTGGGGGTGGACATCTTCATGGGAACACCCTGGGGTTCACCCACCAACCCACGCACACACACGCACACATACACACACACACACACGCATGCACGCATCTACACACACTTAAATGCATGCACACAAACTACTGAAACTGCAGCAACCCCCCTATTACTTTGTCATAGGTTTATAAGCTCTAGCTCAACAAGCAACAAAGTGAACACACACATCGATCAGCTTCCCACCCACTCATTCGCTCTATCTCCTGCTCCAGAGTGGGGTGTTTCCCATACACACTGTACGCTACCCACACAGGAGCAATCTGCTTGCTCTTGCTCTCATACACACACACACACACATCCACATTCATTTAAGTTCTGGCTTACACACAAACACACACACATGGACATTTCGCCCACGTGGGAGGGCCCAGCAGCAAAGTACGTGGTAGAGGGAACTTGGCAAAACAGCTAGGGGAATAACTTTAGTGTGTGCATATTCCAGTCTGTGTATGTGTGTGTGTGCAAAGCGGATGTTGACCAAAAAGTGCTGAAAGAGAAGAAAAATCATAGAAATGCAATAAGCATGAAAACACAAACACATGCACACACCACCAGGCTGATGTTTGTGTACGTGCCTGTGTGTTATGTGTACTATTGCACACACTTGAGGGTGAGGGAGCCTGTGCAGCCTGCCACTCATTATTATGCCGTACTCTTAATTCCTCAGAAAATCGTGATATGCCTCTGTGTCACAACCCCAAAATACCCTGAGTGACATCAAGAGGTTGGATGATGTCATCACTGCACGACGTCACTTGTCTCCTAGCATCCTGATCCAGAGAATTTGCATTGTAGTTGAGGATCTACTGGTCTAATTATAGCAACAGTAAGAGAGCGTGTTGCTTCCACAGTGTTCAGAACGAATCAGGACTCTCTCTTAGTGTGTGTAGAGTCATGCATTTTGTCATTGTGAGAACAAAGACAAGTGAAGACATTTTTGGCTGTTTGTGGGTTAAGAAAGATATGCTGCAGGTTTAGGCTAAAGATCAGTAACCTAGAGGATAAAGATGTTCTTGGCCATAATTTTGAGGCATCTGAACTTAATCATATTTTTATATTTTGTGTCATGATGATCAGCAACAGCTATAATTATTTACTTTGTACAACAGATAGATTTTACATAGTTGGATCTGTCGCTAAGACATCAACATCAGATTGCCTTTATTGCCACTGCACACTTCTCTTAAAGTTTTCCAATGTAAAATAAACCTCATTTGAAGCTACAAATACTGCTTACAGAATAGAATAGAATAGAATAGAATAGAATAGAATAGAATAGAATAGAATAGAATAGAATAGAATAGAATAGAATAGCCTTTGTCACTTTGTCACTGTGCAGCTAGTGAACAATAAGATTTGGGGAGCCTCCCCAGTTAAAACAAATTAATAAATAAAAGTGGCAAGTCAAGAGACAAAAATGCACATAAAAAGAAGTAGCTAAAAAAGATCAGATACATATATAAATCAACACAAAAAAAGATACATATTGACCATTGCACATAATCACACATTATTTGTTTCACTTTTTTTGGTCTATATTCATGTGCTTAGGGCTCTATTCCCCCAGGGATTAAAAAATGTTTTTGTCTGAGAGGTCTGAGATGATAATTTAGTCCCTGCTGAGACACCAGGAACTGGCGATGTCATCCAGGGAGGGCAGGGGGCAGAGAATGATTTTCTAGGCTGTTTTGATCCCACCCTGCAGGACTTTCCTTTTGCAGCTGAACAGCTGGAATACCACACCACGTTGCAGTACGTCACCACACTCTCACTGGTGGAGCAATAACAATCTACCAGCAGCTTCTCCACATTGTTCTTGCGCAGAACCCTTAGGAGGTGTAGTCAGCGCTAGGCCTTCGGAAACACTGCTGTCATGTTGGTAGACCAGGTGAGGTCCTCTGCAATGTGTGTCACCACAAACCTGAAATATGACACCCTTTCCAGAGTCACTGTGAATTACAGTGGGGCAGGATCTACTCTGTGCCTCCTGAAGGCCACAATAATCTCCTCAGTCTTGCTGGTGTTGAGCACCAGTCTGCCAGTTCCTGTATTTCCTCCCTGAATGTAGACTCTTCACCTCCAACAGTAAGTCCCACCACTGTGGTATAATCTACAAATGTAACGATGGTGTTGGTAGGAACACAGTTATAGGTACAGGGTATACAGAGTGGGGCTCAGCACTTTTGCCATTTGAACAGGAGGAAAATCCAGGTCATTCAGCTTTCCAACCAGGATATCTGCGATAATCTGTAGACAAATTGATGTGAATCAAAGTTTTCTTCAGGGCAGGGATTATGGTGGGTGACTTCAGACAGGGTGAAATGGTAGCTTGTGCCAGGCAGAGATTGAAGATCCTGGTCAGGATCCCTGCTAGGTGTCGGTACAGGCTTTAAGTACTTTACCAAGAACGCCGTCTGGTTCTGCAGGTTTCCCTGGGGTTAAAAGCATTCAGCCTCACTCTTTGTTTGTATTTTTCTCCATCTTCTTTTTGTAGGTGATCTTTGCAGCTTTGATACTTCTCCTCAGGTTTGCTCTTGCCATGCTGTACAGGAAACAGTACAGCATGGCCCGCAACAGCCCGCAGTGGCTGAAGGCAGTGTTGTGGGCTCTCAGGAGTGACAGAACCTCCATGGTCATCCAGGGTTTTGGTTGGATTTAACGCAGATGTGTTGGTCCACCATGATATTATCAATTCAGTGCTTTAGGTAGAACAGGGCAGTTCCTTTGCACTTCTGCAGCTCAAGATGTTTGACTATATCCCACTGTGTGCAAGCAAAACAGTCCTGCAGCTGGGACATTGATCTGTCAGGCCAGGTTTTTATAGTTTTAATGGCTGGCTTGTATCTCCTGCTGAGGGGTGTGAATGCCGAGACAAGGAGCAGAGAGAGATGATCTGTCTGGGGTAGGGGTAATGCTGCATATGTTTGCTTTGAGTTTGCGTATACATAGCCATGGTCTCTGGCGGGACACTGCATGAATCGTGCAAGTTTGGGAAACAGAGTTAAGTAGGCTTTATTAAAGCCCCCAGCAACAATGATAACAGCTTCAGGATGATCCTGTTGCTGTCCGTTTATGATGCCATGTGGCTGAGAAAGGGCTATGGTAACATTAGCATCAAGTGGAATATAAACAGCAATGATAATCACCACTGAGAGCTGTCTGGGCTGATAAAATGGCCTGCACATGACAGCCATTATTTCTAGGTTAGCGGAGCAATGGGTGTAAATCACTTTGCTGTTGGAACACCAGTCATTGTGGACATGGATGCAAAGACCTCCTCCTCTGCTCTTACAGAGCTGTGCTTGCTGTGTCTGTCAAAGTGGTGCATGAAACGGCTAGGTAACTGACCTACAGCATCCAGGATGGATGTGTTTGGCCAGGTTTCATCACACAATAGTAACGAATTAGCATATTTTCCACCACCAGTAGCTCAAATTTGTCTGTTGTGTGGACTATGGATCTGGTGTTGGGGAGGAAGATACTGGTAAGGATTGTTTTATAAGACGATTTTATAAGACGATTTTTGCAAGTAGCTCTACATTCTCACTTCTGCTTCTGTTTCCTTTACCACCTTTACCCTTGTGAAACCCTTGAAACATAAGATCAACATGCAAGTCCAACAGTCTTCAACTCTGCATGGGTGTTCAAGTTCCTGGTCCCACATACTTCACCCCACACACATACTAGGCCAAACAATATGCACCAAAACAGAGAGCTCACATCTACCATCATCATTAAGAAAATAGAAAGACATACTGTATTCAGTAATATCACAATGCAACAAAAACTATTATGTTATAATGTAACATTTTTAGTTTGTGCAATTTATGAAATGAAATTAATGCATATAGAAAACAACATGTACCAAGCTGCATCACATGCAACCACTTCTGGTTAATAGACACAACTTATGGCCTCAATAATATTCTCGCTCTCACTCATTTTCTACCACTTTATCCTCCATTGAGGGTTGCGGGAGGCACTGGTGCCTAACTCCATCTGACATGGGGCGAGAGGCAGGGTACACCCTGGAAAGGTCGCCAGTCCATCACAGGGCCACATAGAGAAAGACTGTCAGGGTCCGGCTTCCTGTCTTTTACTTTGTTTAACCTGCACTTCCTTTCGCAGCGCCCTATGTTCCCTTTTGTTTCAGGAGATTGACTGATCGGCCAGGCGGGGCCTCCAATCCCCGCACCTGCACTGCATTCCTTGATTACTCCCCTCCTGTTTAGAGGCCTTGGACTTTGTTGCAGAAGGTGTCAGCGCGTCTTGTTGTGCCCAGTGGTTACTACCGTCACAACCGCTTGTATCGTTCTTACTCCTTTTACTATGTCTTATCTACCATTTTTGTAATGCTTGTCTCCTTTTTTCCATAGTGTTGCCGTGTGGAGGTCTCCTGCCGCACCAGTCAGTCAGTCTCCTGGCCCTCAGTTTGTATTCACCTCCCATGGCTTTTTGTTCTCCTTTTTGTAATAAATTTAATAAAAACCTTACCTGGCAACAGCATTTCTGCTCTTTTTTGGATTCATTCACAACCTCGTTCTTAATCATCACACAGACAACCATTCACTTTCACTTTTACACCGGAGAACCCGGTGAAATCCCACACACACATGGGGAGAACATGAAAACTCCATGCAGAAAAGGCCTTTGTTCTGACTGGGTCACAAAACTGGGACTTCTTGCTGCAAAGGCAAGAGTGCTAACCACAACACCAACTGTGTGGCCCTCAGTATTATTTGAAAAGTAAAATAAGAAACAACTTTAACAACAGTAGACATTGAGGATGTTAATAAACGAGTTGGATACTACCATCACTGATTATGTATACGGTGTGTGAAGGTCCTGGTTACGGTCAGCATCCACAGAGTCCATTATATCACTGCAGGTCCTTGTAAGTACAGAAGTACAAACATGTATGTGTCTATTTTCAAGCCAATTACAACCAGAGCTGAGCTGCCGGACGACCATAATCCCATTCAACCAGTCCACGCAGGATACAACACACAGAGACACTTCACACACACTTGTTCACACACTCATACGAGGACAAAAAAACTGTCTCTCTCTCACTCTCTCTCACACACACACATACACACACCCACAATTCACAAAATTGTACACTTCACACAGTTAACATAAAACCCAAAATACAGATAATTCTTGTATCCAAGTCAAAACACAATCACGCAGAGAGCCACATCTTCTGGGGTGTAAAACCAAAATACACACCAATCTTATAGCAATGTTGAAACAAGTAAAAAAAAAACCCAAATGGTCACAATAAATATCATTTTTTATGCGAGTACAACAAATAAGTAGATATTAAACCACCTAGATCCCAAAATTCTCCCTCTCTCTCTCTCTCTCTCTCTCTCTCTCTCAGAGCTATGATACAACTCTCAGAGCTATGTTTCAAGGACAGCCAGAGTTCATACGTGATGGGCAGTAGGCTATACATCAAAAGATGGCTTATGTAGGACAGTGCAGAGTCTCAGCAGAATGAGGTGAATGTTGTGTCCTTGGATAATCGTCTGTTTGCAGAACAACTCGCAACTTCGGTTGTACGCCATCACAGTGTCCGTCCTGAATGATCTGATCACATGCAGATCGCACTGAGTACATGTATGAACGAGCCCAATCTGTCCCAAATGCATCCTCAGAAAAACCACAAACCACAAAAACCACATGGTTTGAGGACATATGTGGCCACATTCCTGAGCTGCATGAAAACAATTGATCTTCAAGATGAATTAGAGTCCACCTCCTCAGCTGAGGCTTTCTCACAGTTATGCATTTTCTGTGACAATAATCAGCGCCCACACATTTATTTATTTATTGCCAAATTAGCACTGATCATCACAAGATTTCATTTTTCTTCTAATTCTTCATGTTTATGGGTAAGGGAGAAGTGATGTAATGGTACTTTTATTAGACAGACTGACAGTCACTTGTTGTTATTGGACTGCTACATTTTGTGATGTGTTGATGAAGTGTTAATGTTCTCTTACTGCCAGTTTGCACTTGCTTTAAAGCAGCTTGGGATTTGGCATATTTTTCAAATCTTTGTAAAAAAGGTGCAACTCAAAAATGCTCCAAAACATCACAATAGAAGAACAGAAGACAGTACAATACAAATAAGTCCGCCTATTTACTAAGGATGTCGAGTAGAGATCTGCATAGGTGGAAAATATTGGATCTTTTTTCCAAATTAATTAATCAAAGCCAACTCACATCAATGAATTTCCCGAAGTAAGAGAGCCTGAAGGAGACCTGAGGACAATTAGACCTGATCCAAATTGTGGCAGATAAAATAGGAAGACTGACACCAGTCTGGAGATAGACAACTAGTCAGAGTCAAGAGTTACATAACACAGACAATTCCTATTTCCTACCAATGTAAGGCTACTGATTTCCTTAAATATTTTCTCCCAAGGTGACTTTGATGTAGTATGTTACAGTACGCTCTGATCCTCTTAGATTCAGCTGGATATTAGCCATGCTGACATGCTCATTATTCATATATCAGACTTTCAGTTTTCAGAGGATTTGGTTCAGATGGGTACATCAGTGAGATAAAGTGTCAAAAGTCTCTACCAGGTTATACACGAGAAGCAAAGAGGAATCAGGTTTAACAGGTTAGTAAATCTTCTGATTGAGAAAACAAATAATCAGTGATGTTGAAAAAAAAAAGCTTGACTCCACATTTGAACTAAACTATGTTTTTTTTTTTTAATCTCTCCTAGAGTCTCTCCTAGACACCTAAATAAAAGAGATCTATATTTGAAACTAAAAAAAAACTTATTGATGTGAATGTAAAGTGGTTTTAAGTCACAACACAAATGTTAGTAGAGGAGTCGTCATCTTATTCTCCAAAATGTCTTCTCCTCTCTGGAGGTCGAGCACATCATTTAAGGAAGGTTTCTTGTAGCTAAAGCTACATTTGATCATTTAACATTTTACATTTTTAATACACAGGCTGGCCCTGTGATGGACTGGCGACCTGTCCGGGGTGTACCCTGCCCCTCGCCCTATGTTAGCTGGAGATAGGCACCAGCGCCCCCAGCGACCCTTAGTGGATAAAGCGGTAGAAAATGAGTGAGTGAGAATACACAGGCTACAAACAATGGTGCAGAGAGAAAGCTTTCATGTTTAAACAATAAGTGATGAGGTAAATGTGTGAGTATCTGAGGATTTTTATATAATTGCTGGGGATTTTGATTGTATTGAGAAGGAAGTCTTAGATCGAATGCATGCAAACTCCACACAGTGCACATGGTTCCACCTTAGAGAAGGCATTGTTTCTTCTGCATGATGGGACTGTTTTATTGTTTCAACATTTTTATACTGTATAAAACAATGCCAGTTGTTTATTTCTGGGAATAGTTAAACTGGGTATAACAGAAGGAACCATTTCTATCCAGAGAAGGGGAAGGACAGGGCTGAATCCACCTGGTCAGTAGAACAGCCATATTCAACTTACAAATCATCCAGGCAATTTTGACAGGTCAGTCAGCTCTAGTGCTGGGATAAGGGACAAGTTGTTGAGACGTGTTAATGACCTGGGGCTGGATGCTACTCTGTTTCCTAATGAATGCAAAGGGTTTAATATCCATTTTATCATGGTGTTTTTATTCCTGGGCCCTTTTAACCTGTAAAAGGAAACATTTGAATCTCTGCACTGGTTGGTAAAGGTAACACAAGGCTGAATATCTGCAGCAGTGTCACGCCTGGACTGATGACATTGCTACATACTGTAGCTCAAAGACTCTGTGCCTGAAGCACCTGATTGATGTGGTAGGGGGCGGAGATGACTGACACCCAGGCTCTGATGTCCGGCCTGTTTGACTGGTCCAGAGGGTTCTGGAGCTCTGAAGGGTAGAGTCTCACTGGAAAAGAGAGGAGACTAATCATGGTGTAGTCAGGGAACTGTTGAATCTGACCACAGAGATTTGTTCCCAAACTTTGACCTGTGTCCTCTTTTTGGGGATCTGAACGGCCCCTTGCTGTCCAAAGCAGACTGAGCTAATGGATCCACGATGGACAAGTTATTACAAACCTCTCAAAAAAAGGACTGGTAACCTCCAGAGGTGGGTTTTACATGGTGCAAATTGCCTCTAATGCATTTATCTCTGTTATTAATCCATCTGTTCAGCACAGAAGAGTCCTTTCTGAGATTTTTAAGGACACAATTTAATCATGAATGTAAGTAGAAAAAAGAAGGTGTGTGTGTTTGTGGCTGATAGTACAACTGCTGCAGGAGGAAGGGCTGACTGCTCGCCCTTACATAACCACATGTACAAATTCAACCAGAGTGGTGGGTGGGGGTGTTATGGCTTAGAGAGTGAGAGACTCAGTGAGAGAGATCGAAAGGGCCCTTGGGGAAAGAGACAAAGAGTGAGGGGGAGAGAGAGAGAGAGAGAGAGAGAGAGAGAGAGAGAGAGAGAGAGAGAGAATGGAGAAAATAAAAATCTTAACTGAATGATGACGCCCTCCTTTATTTCATAATGGTCTATACTGTTTTAGCCATTATAAATTGGTGTCAATGTCAGCAGGGTGTTCAAGAATCATATGGCTACACGGTCCATTTCTTTCATAAATGGCTCTGAGTCATCTGTGTTTGAGGATCCTTTCACTAAAATTGACGAGCTGCTCAATTTCCTGATGTGAGATCATTGTAAACATGAAGCACTTGAAAGGGGTGAATCCACAGTAACAGCAAAGATCGAAAACCTACTGCTGCACTGCACCGTTTGGTGGAAACACACGGCAGTTAGTCCCGTTGCAGCAGTGTCTGCTGCTGCTACAGCAGGTTCTGTCATGTCACATCCGAAATAGACAACTTCATTTTACTGATTGTACAGGGTAAAATTAAAAACAAAACAAAACACTGACACCATCATTTATATTTCATAAATCTGCTGTCACTCTTATAAAGAGGAATGTGAAGGAATATCAACTTTCATTACTAAGCAATGCATGTCTCTTCAACTGTAGAGCTCCCCCTACAGTTTTGGAGTACATAGTTTTATGACACCACCTTAAACAACCATCTATCCATTGTCTACCACTTTATCCTCACTATAACAGCTGACACTACTCCCCGTCACCTGGCCATGTGCATGTGTTTTCTGGCCACTATATCTCCTAAGCGGTGTTAATAACTTCTTCAGAAGCTGGTGTTAAACCATAATAGACGTCCCTGCAAGACGCTCACTCACTCTCTCACTCATTTTCTACCGCTTTATCCACTGAGGGTCGTGGGGGGCGCTGGTGCCTAACTCCAGCTGACATGGGGCGAGAGGCAGGGTACACCCTGGACAGCTCGCCAGTCCCCCTGCAAGACACCTAGACCATATATAAAAAATAAACAGAATCTTCTGGTTGCCTGCCTGAGGACAACTTGGAGGTAAGAATATATTGAAAAGCCACCAGGGGGCGATTGCTGATTGGAAAAAAAAATCTCAGTTTGAATGGAGGTCTATGGGAAAATGCTTCGACTTTGAATTCTCACTCCGTAAACATTTTCTTGAGACCTTAAGGGACTCAAGAAAAACACTAGTTTCAGGTCTTGTTCAATATCATTTGATGTTGCTCTTGTAAAATTTGCTCTCATTTAGAGGGGAATAGAGGGGAACAGCATGAGTGGTATCATCTAATAATCGCCTTGTTGTAGGTGATTATTTGCAAAAAAGTAAACATGACACTGGCCCAAATTCGAATTTTGTGGAATTTAGTGGCCTAAGTAACATTATGATCAGAGGTACCTGCATCATTAACAACCTCCACTGCTCTATCTTCTTGACAGTGTCTATATACTAATCAAAATAATATTGATGCATCTAGAGCACTGCCTTAAGTTAATAATAATAATTCTTATTATTTTGCATGTACTTGTACAGGTAAGTTTATTGTTCATTTTGTGACTTTGTTAGATTTTTTTGTTTATTTAAATAATTGTATTAATTGATTCATTTAAGTGACACTTACTAAAGGTAAGTTTGTGTCACTTGTGTAGCCATACAGCAGTGACGTAAAAAAGCATATTTTCTGTTTGGACTTTGGTGCAGGAGAGTGAGCGGTTTGCAAACTTTGAGTTTTTACGACACCACCGTAAGCATCCATCGTCTACCACTTTACCACCATGATGTGTATGACCATGTAAGTCTGAAGCTGATGCTTCAGTAAACAAATGTTGCATCACTTCCATCTGTCAGAATGTGTCACCATCCACACATTACATTGTCAGATTTAGTCACTTAGCTGACACTATTACTTGCGGGAGTTTAGAAGAGAGTGCAGTAGCAGAACATGATGTTTGATTACCATATCACTGGAGATTATGGTAAACAAACAAACAAACAAACAAAAAAAGAGAGAGCAAAGAGTGCAAGAGTCAGTGTATTTGTGCATTTACATCCTGCAGCCCATAAAAGCGGTGCTCGGAAAACAAACAGAGGAGGAACAGAAGGGCAATTTGTGCAAATGCTCTCAGTCTCATATACTTAAGTACCTGACACAGCAATGTTAGACTATCAAATACATACAGTGTGTAGATATCCAGCCCCAATTAAAGCAGACCATCTTGGCAAGCTTGCCAACTACATATATATATATATATATATGTGTGTGTGTGTGTGTGTGTGTGTGTGCGTGTGCAAGACAGGTCTATTCACTTTTTTACATGCAATTATGGTTAAAAGACAATATTGCCAATATTCTATAATTTCTAAAATTATTATTTATAATTTGTAATTTTTTTTTCTGTATCTAATGCTTCATGAAACTTACTACTCTGTTGCTTTACATAGCAGCATCCTCACAGCTTTTCACTGGGTGACATGATCTTTAATTACCTTGAACATGGAGACTGTATTTTGTGAAGTGATGCATGATACAATGCAGTGCTGTTACTGTAATAACATTGTTGTTTTTATAAAATAAAAAATAATAAAAATACTAAAAAAATATACATTAGCATGTTGAATCCAATTAACATGCATGAGTATCTAACATTACCAGTGATGACCCTGAACCCACCTGTTAATGAAACATGAATATTTATCTCCCACGTTAAGCACATCAGGGAAAGGAAGGGATGCAGGATCAATTGACTCTTGGAGGCAAAATACAGTTTGTCAAAACAAACAGCAACAAACATATTTTGGTCCAAAAACTGGCAACTATACTCTTTCTGTGGTTTTATTAAGGTCAAAAATACCAGAGCATCCATCAATCAATTTCTTTAGTCTGCCAAGGATTATTTGTCAGACTGGGTACATTTTTGGC
Source organism: Brachirus orientalis (assembly GCA_016785285.1). Taxonomy (NCBI): domain Eukaryota; kingdom Metazoa; phylum Chordata; class Actinopteri; order Pleuronectiformes; family Soleidae; genus Brachirus; species Brachirus orientalis. Next base: position 1,992,812 of record JAFBJR010000145.1, on the reverse strand, counting down.
AGGGGTATTACTTCCATCATAAAATAGATGTACCATCCATGGAATTGTTTACAGTCTAGGACAAACAGACAACGTGTTCACCTGGTGCTTCCCTCTTCTGACCAAACTTTTTTAGAGTTGACCCATCTCCTAACTTTTAAATGATCTGCCCTGTTCTCTAATCATCCCCTAACCCCCCTGCCCCCCTCCAGCAGCTGCCAGACGTACATGCAGGCCTCATGGAGTCAGACAGACAGATGGATGGAAATCAAGGGGGAACAGGCATGGGATGGGTGGAAGAAAGGAGGAGAAGGAGAGGTGTGACCCATATAGGAGAGCCAGGAGTATTTATAGAAGAAAGTGTCCTAATTGGCAAGCCACTGGGAAAGCAACAGCATTGCACTGCTCCCCGAACTCCTTGTCCTTCACCTCCTCAAACTTCCCTTCTCCTTGTCCTGCCAGCTTGTCCTCCTCTCCTTTGTCTCCTCCTCCTTTTGTGGCCTCCTCCATGTTCCTTCTTCCCTGATCACCCGCCATCCTCTGACACCCACCTCTCGCCCACCCTCCACTTTTTAGGACTCTAACTTCACACTCTTCTCTCACTCTTTGACCCAATCCTTCTTCTTAAACCTCCAAATCACATCCTCTCCTCATTTGATAAACTGTTCCCTGTTATTCTTGGCTGTTGTCTTTTTTGCCCCACATTCTCACACTTCAGGCGATAACAGGTGAGGGTTTCCAGGTGTTAGACTTATTGCCACATATTCTGTTAACTCAGTGTAATGATGATTTTAACTTACAGTACATGTGTCTGCAGATGATTCAGCAGCCTGATATTTTCTGCTCCCTTTAAAATATCCCTAAGACGGCATTACACTTGCATTAAACACATTTCTGTAGAAATTAATACAGCTTGCTAGTCTCTTTGGAAGCTTTTCATTAACTAAATATCTACATTAAGTTCTAATATCAACTATTGTTATACTTTTCTTTTGTTTTAGACATAGTGCGATGATATATCAATGGTATTTAGGTATAAATAAAAGTTTGATTTCTTCATATACACTGCAGGCTAAAATTAATATTTCAATAAAATGGATGAATAAATGCATTGACTCACGTAGGAAGTACTCGGATGCATCCGCCTCATAGTCGGCATCCTCGGGGAAGTGATCTATCTGCTTACACATGCCTTTAAAAGAACCTGTACAAAAAAGTAAGAAAGAGTAGACAGCATTAGAATTCCAACAAATTTTGCTTAAAAACATCATCAGGAAAGTGCAGAGAAAGAAAATAAAGACATCCAAAATTACAGGAGAAAGTCAAAGGGGAAGGAAAATGAGGAGACAAGAGGAGAAGGAAAAGAAGAAAGAAGAAAAGAACTAAAAGAGAGTAGAAAAAGTAAAGAGAAAAAGATTTGGCAAATAGTGAAAGTTTTAAAGGAAACACATCACAGGAGAGACAAAGACAGAGAGAGGAAGGAGAAGAAGGCAGGAGGAGGCAGCAAGAGGGGAAAAAGAAAAAAAGAGAGCAGAGTCCAAATACAAAAACAATACTGTGTGCACAAATGTCCAAGAGGACCTTATGTGAGAAATATGGGACATTTTGTTGGTCATGACTTAAAGATCCACAGCGTAATTCACATTTTTAAGTAGGAGCTTCCCACATAAACCTACGGCAAAAACTAATAAAGAATAAGGAGGGAACAGTAGAGAAAAAGAGGGAGACTAGATGTAATACTTGTTGTACTCTGCAGTCTCACCATGAACTGTCATTACTAATTCATACTCACTGGACACTTAAATCATCACTTGGTGCTTATGATATCTTTCAGAAGTTACAGGGGTCATGTCTGTCACGGTTGCCTTTGTAGGAAGCACTTTGTCTGGCAAAAATAAGACAAAAAAGGAGCAACGGGAAGAACGGCCTTCATTTGGACGGCATAACATTTTAGCTTAGAGACACAAACGCATGTGCCCGAATATTTTTGCATAATGTTAACTGACTGGCTGATGCCTGCACAGCTGCTTGGAAAGCACCTGAATGAGGCAAAGAATCAACAGAACAGTTCAGCAAAGTGTGACAAAGCCCCATTCAGTTTGAATGGGCAGTGTATCACTTGAACATGTACTGTATGTGTTCAGTGTATCACCTCCAACATGCATGTGTGAGTGCATGCTGCTTTAGTATTACACTGACTATTTATGTTTAAGTACCTCATACAACCCCATTACAAACCCCCCTACTATACCTTTACCATTATAATAAGGGGCAGGGACTGCAGAAAGACAATAATTTGTGTATATGTGTGTGCGTGTGTAAGAGAGAGAGAAAATATGTCTAGGGGTGGTTGGGTGTTTAGCCTGGTTCCCCTTCGTTCAGCTCCACTGGTAACCTCCCAAACCACTGCAATTAAATGGGCTCTTGGTTACCGGTTGTTTGAAGGACGAAAGACTAGTTCTCAGATTTTAGATGGTGTTATGGCTTCCCCTAGTGTGTAATGCACCTGTGTGTGTGTGTGTGTTTTCTTTTGGATCGCTGCAGTTTCTGTCGCCCAGGTGTGGACAGACTATCAATCAGTGGAAAGCAATCAACCAACCCACGCCTGATGCCTACCAGCCTTGTACAATAAACAGCGCCCGGGGGACTTCAGTTCGTGCTGGCTTTAGATGGTGGTATGTAGAAATTCACCTGATCTACCTTTGAACTCTGTGATTAGTGTTACGTATGACTAAACATCGGTTTTCTCTGCATTTCTGTAATTGATCCACCCTCCTTAACGCAAGGTTAGAGTCTATTTTGTGATCCAGGACCTTTTGTCCCTGCGTATTTTGTTAACCTTACTTCATAGTATTAGATAAATAACTTTATTTTCCAAAAAACACCTGGTTTTTATGTTGCTTCCCTCCCCCTTCTTGAGCTGGGTCATAAAAGATGGGCATTAGTCATGCACACAAAAATACACAAACACACACACACACACACCACACTCTCCCAATATGTCTCACACTTACAGACACACACTCACATACTGCAACAGCTTCATTGTTAAGAGCTGCTGTCTTTCTCACTTATCATGGCGACAAGTCTTACTGCTACGTTTTTCAGATATTTTGCATTTAAATCATGACCACAGAGAAAAGGAGCAATTTTATACCAAAGCCTGTCACATAAAAAGAGAAATAATGAAACGATGACAGGACTCCACCACAAGTCTGTCTCATATTTTCATATCTTTAGTGCACCTCAGCAAACGTTCAGGCAAAACAATGTGTTTTTCCTCAGGTCGACTTTGATAGATACATTAAAGATACTTCGCCAGGAAGCTGCTTTGAAAACTTTCAGTGGATGGGAAATGCTTTCATCATTTTCATAATTGTTGGTGTGAACTGTGGGAATGTAGAAATTCTGTTGGGCTCCAGTGAAGCAACTGTGATGAGCAACAGCACCGTATGTTTCAGGAAGAAAATACAGTAGTTTCTCCTTCTCATGGCCTTATGTTTCCGTTACTTGCTCCAAGTATTTGTTGGACAATTACTACTGAATAATTACAGGTGTTTAGCGACTTACTGCATACGTACAGATACGGTCTCTTTGCATTTCCAATGCAACAGACTAAACCTAGGGCTCTAAAATGTGGAAAAATCATCACTTCAAGAGAAGCTCAACATCTCTGGGAGTCAATGGAGCAGTGGGCGGACAAGGATGCTAGACTGATGCATGACAATTGGAGGCATTGTCTGAAAGGTGGAACCACTTTTTGACTGACAGCTTTGGGACTGGAGCCATTTCTGTCTTAGTCCCATCCGGATTTTGCAAAGTAAAGTCTAGAAGTTATTTGCCTGCCGATATAACCCATTTCGTTTTGTACATATTATACACTGTAAATAAAAACAATATGATAGCATTTCCTTCAGTTTTACATAATTGTCATGCAAAAGGAACAGAGGGCAGATTTTAAGTATAAATAACTTGCATGGCCTGAAATGATTTTCCCATGTTTCAAAGACCAGCAACCTCCACTGAAATGCAACCACACCTGGATGATGGTATTTATGTCGGGACTGACAGTGGACTGGGAGACATAGAAATTAGTGGGCTTTTAATAGACACAGTGGTGGAAGACTCACAAGTTTAATCTGAAAACGATTCTCATTCATCAAATTGAATTATTTTGTGAGAAACAGAAACCTGAAGGCAAATATACCAACATGAATATTTGTTCAGCTTTGTTCCAGTGAGAATTCAAATGTTGGGTTGAGGAATAAGGATTTAGGAAATAATGTGAAATGTTTGCCTCCATTGCACCCTCTCTCTTGTGTCCTCTTCTGTTACACCAACTGTCCTCATGTCCTCCTTCACAACATCCATGAACCTTCTCTGTGGTCATCCTCTTTTCCTCCTGCCCTGCAGCTCCATCTTCAACATCCTATATCCAAAATAATCGCTCTCACTCCTCTGCACATGACCACAGCATCTCAATTGTTCCTTTCTTAAATTTCTGCCAAACATCAACGTGAGCTGTGCCTCGAACATGTTCATTTCCAACCCTGTCCATCCTGCTCACTCCAAACAAAAATCTCAGCAACTTAAGCTCCGCCTCCTCTCTTCTAGGTTGAACAAAGTCATATAGTTGATCACATTCTGGTGAACTATTAGTAATGAAATATTAATACAACAGTACATATTTGATCATTTCATTACGACATTTTAGAGGACGCAGAGCGTCCCTTGATGTTTTAGAAGAATTACCTCTGATCTCATTGATGATTAATGTCTTTCTGAGATTAATTCACTACAATTACACACAGCTTCAGAGTGGTCAGTGGTACAATGTGAGCAGGAGAAACGATACAGTCCAAAGAAAGCTGAAAACACGCACTTGCAACATTTATAATTTAATTCATCCATGCATCCAGGTTTCAGAAAAGAAACAGTTTTACAAATTTCTCTGTATTATTTACTGTCTAAGGGGTGCATTTTGAGTTTGTGTTTGCACCAACTTTGGTATAAATAAGAAGGGACAATTCATTGATAATTGTTTCTGTTTTCCCCAGATTTAGGCTTTTATAAAAAAAAATGCTCATCATCATGTGCATTTCCACCTTATTTATTCACTTGTGACCCTGTCGAGAGAAAAAAAAAACCACCCCTTGCACATATGAGATGTACTCTGAAAATGCTACACATTTGGGAGGGATCCCTCCTCTCTGGCTCTTCCTGAGGTTTCTCCTATTTTTCCCCAGTACAAAGAGTTTTTGTGGAGATTTTTTTTTCTCATTTGATGTGAAGGTCTAAGGATAGAGGGAGTCACTTGCTGTACAGACTGTAAAGCCCTCGAGGCAAATTGTGTTTGTGATGTTGGTATATATATATATATATATATATATATATATATATATATATATAAAACTTGACTTGACTACACATGCTAAATAGTTAGCTTTTAAGTTAAAGAAAGCTCGCTTATGAGCCAACACGTCCTACTTGGACCGTCCATTTCTTAAACATTCCAAACACGGCACCCTCTGTTATTTTCTCAATCATCTAACATACATGTAGCTACAGTGTTATCAATCCTTTAAAATGGAGTCTGTGGTAGTTGCTAGGAGATGGCTCCAACAAAGACAATGTAGCACCGCGTCACTCCCTCAACTTTAATAACATGTCTGGGTGTTTTCTCTGTGTTTGTACCAGTTTTTAATATGTTGTTTTGAGTGCTGCTGTCACCATGTGAACATCCCAAAGGATGTCAAACACGTCCACGTCCATTCACACCCTTGGAGACGCCATCATCTTTACTCTATTCCTCCATCACTGATCTCTCTCTCTCTCTCTCTCTCGCTCTCTTTCCATTTCACACTATCCCTCGCTACCTCCAACGTATGCCCACCCACACTGCACCACGAGCACATGTAATGTGGAATTGTGTTTTCCCTTTCCTCTCTCTCTCCTATCTCTCTCTCTTACACACACACAACCCTCCCCTCTGCGCTCCACTGTCAGTTATACATACACATGTATCCCCCAGGTCCAGATCCACATTTGAACCCAATGGGCAGTCATCCTCTCCTCTCCTCTCCTCTCCTCTCCTCTCCTCTCCTCTCCTCTCCTCCTAGTTCATCTTCAATTCAAATGAATGAAAACCTTCTCATTAGATTATGTTTAGCAGGGATTTACACTGTAAACAGATGCCAAATCAAGTGAAATGAATCTAAAAAATACTTATATAAATACTATATAAATTGTTCAATTTGTTTGTTATATTACACTCACTTATCTGACCTCTGTAAACATAAACAAAATTAGTTTTAAAGGGACAGTTCAGGGACATACAGTACTATCGACACAGGCTTTGCTGAGATTGCTGCCAAACTAGGGCTGCAACGATTCCTCGAGTAACTCAAGTAACTCGATTACAAAAAAATGAAGCAACGTTTAATTCCATTTCTTCCGAGTGTGATACAACGTGCTTACGTCACAGGCTATGCGTCCCCTACAAAGCGGAAGAAGATGGAATCGGGCTTTGGGGAACGTGTGTGGACAGTTTAGCGGCATGGAATGGCAGACGCCGGGACCGAAAACAGTGAATACAGCGAAAATGAGCAAACGCAGCAAAGCCAAAGTAATAGCAGGAATAGGATAAAAGTATGTTTTATCTGATTACTCGATGAATCGATGGAATATTCGATAGAATACTCGATTAACAAAATATTCGATAGCTGCAGCCCTACTGTCAAGCATGCAACTAAGTTTGAAGAACCAGCCTGCTGCCTGGATACTCATCCTGGCTGCCAGAAGAGGAAGATATTAGCCCCTTAACAAAGGGCTCCCCGAATAAAATACCTGATATTATGTTCATCTCTGTTCGACTGTTCAGTCTCCCGCACCATTGAGAAAATCTGTGTTTGCAGGGGACACTGAAGTTGCTGCTCGACTGCTGCCTGATTTGGCAAGTTTATGTCACAGGTCAAACCGAATGAAGGATTTCGAACTCTAAGGGCACACAGTTACACAGTTGAAATTACAAATTGAGGAAGCAGTGAATTAACAACTCTTGTGTTGTGATGTAAAACTGCTGATTTTCTCTATGGACTTTGGTGAGTGGTTCACACATATTAATTTCCAGCAAGAAAGGGCCAGAATCTTAATAGAGTAAAGAGTTGAAAGACTTGAAGGCTAAGATTTTATTACATCACCCTTCATGTGGCTTAAATCTGTTTTCACTTCTGTCCCTGCTAACAGCTTTGTTTTCAGTTAAGAGTAAATGAATTGAGGTTTATTCCATTTCCAAACTTTTGGTGTAAATAGAGTTTTTTGTCATTATATTTGAAGTAAAACTGTATGCCCCCACAACACTCCTGAGGTGATGATGACAGCGGCAAGTCAATTTACAGCAACTCTGGAGACATTATGATGTGTTTAATGTACATTAAATGGGTGTCCTGAATCTGTCAAACTGACAGTTTGAAACGTGATTGTGTTTCACCGTAGATTTATATTTTACCCTGTATATTATTAATATAAACAAAATTTCTTAACAATTAATTACTATTGTTAAACAGTGACAGCAACAGATAACACAATAATAATAATAATAATAATAATGGAGTTTCATCTGCTCATATCACAGTATAAAAGCTTTTTTTTTTTTTAACTCAGCATCAAGTCCATGATAATTGGACCTCCTCTGTCCCACAAGGGGAAAAAAATAAATCAAACAAACAAAACAAACAAAAAAAACCACGGCATCTGAGACTCCCATTATCAGCAGTCCAGCTGAGACTTCCACATTTGAAACAGTTATGCCACAGTAATGGATAAACACAAAAACACAAGTGTCACTAAATAAATTACTCACAGCTGAATTCCATTCACCTGCTTTTTTTATGGTTTCAGAATCCTCAAGGCTTAATGGACACAGAAGCGCCATCGTTAATATTATTAGTAACACCTGTCACAAGTCAAATAGTTTGGAGTGATAAAAAGGCATATTTGCCTAACACACACACACACACACACACACAGAGAGAGAGAGAGAGACAGGTGTTGCTCATTAGACATCTCAGGCTGATGTTGGGTGAAGTAGCTCGGCTCACTGAACTTTATAGGGATCATAAATGGATAAGTCATCCTGCGCTAATGGAGACACAACATGGAGGGAAAATGAAAATGGTACTTCCATCAAAGCTCCACCTTTCAAAACAGTGGAGGTTGTTGTCTGTAGAGGAACTGAGGATTTTCGGCTGCACTTTCTCACGTTTCTCACTCACCTGGCTATCATGCCTGTTTTACTGGTGTACACTTTTGGTTAGTGCCATGCCACACAATTATTCCATGTTGTCCAGAATGAAAATTATTGGTTCTGTCAGTATTTACAGGACTACAGACGCAGTTTCCTCCCACTCTTTTTTCACAGACTACTTTACAGATGGCTATTAGAATGAGTACAAAAAAAAAAAAAAAAAATAAAATAAACCTGCTTTAGTGTAACTTAAATATAAACAAATATACAGTATGTACCATGAGTTCATTATCAGCTTCACACGTCGCTGTGTGTTTCTCAGTATAACAGTGGTTAGATCTTGTGTAGACTGGCAACATTGCTGTGCTGCACACAGGAAGTGATTAAGGCAACAGCAGCAAACAGGTTGACGTCAGACTGAAAACTCAAAGTCGGTCACCAGTTTGACAGGATTAACACTGACATAGCCTGTTTTCAGATAAAGGGAAGCACAAACAAATTCCTGTTCACCAAGACCAAACAGAGGCAGCATACCAAAATAATAATGATAATAATAATAGTAAGTCACCAGAAGTTTCATACTGCAGCTTTAACTTCCTGTGTCATAACACCAAATCCTATCGATTTCAAAAGACACAATATTCTGTATAGTATTAATATTACTATACAGTATGAATTACTATTATGTCTTAATATTCATCAAGAAACCAATCACCAGAACTCAGCAGCTTCTCTGTTATGTGACTTTGTCCATTCTGTGCCACTTCTACTTTCAAAATAAGTTTTCTAATTAAGGTGTCTAGGGAAAAACAAACAAACAAAAAAAAACCTCTATGTCTGTAATGATATAAAATGTCCTCATCCAAGAAAGTCCTCTGTCCTTGCTCCCATCCCTCCGCTGCCCATCCTCTCTCTCTCCAGCGTTGTATTAATGAGGTGTCACTCTTCCAAATTGGCTCTGTTAAATTATACATCATGCTTAAACATGGAACAGATACTATTATTCTGAGACCAACCTACACCTCAGGGGTCAGGACGACTCCATCACCCACTTATCCTCGCAGCGAGAGGAGCCGCTGCGACTCTCTGCCGATGATTTATACCATTAACAAGAGACATGGGTGACCCGTCTTACTGTTACAGGCCACTCAGGTGACTGCTTCTCCGCTGATCTCATTGCTGTTAGGCTGACAAAACATTAGCAGACTGCTTTTTATGAAGTATTAACATCGTGACCCACTCACTGAGATGCAGCGGGAAGTCTGTGGATGTGTGTGCGCGAGATGATAATGGCTGTAAAATAAAAATTCCCTCATCTGAAACAGCACTGACGGACAGCAGAAACTTGGACATGTTGCACGGCAAAGATGAGCTTAGTTCAGTCTATTACAAGTGTTAGGGAAGAGAATGTTTTTTAACCTTCAAATCACAATTTCATAATCACTGTGACGGTCACTGACCTGTAATGTCTGTTGATATGACAACTGGTCCGATTGAAGATCGGCACATTCATTTGGAATGAAATTTGTTTCCGAATGGGTTATATCAGATTAGAGTTTTCAGATTAGTATGTTTACCTGACATATTATTTGTTTTATACAGTAATAAACAATTGAATAAATCAGGGAAGGGAAATACGACAGTGTTTTTACCCTGAAACGGGACATGTGTTGCTGACATCTCAAGATCAAGATGCAAAAACTGTGAAGATAAAACAACCGAAATAATGAAAATAAACCAAAATGTCACTTTGCCCAATGTATTTTTTGTATTGTTAATTTGAGTGACCTAGTGTTACAATATATTGATTTGTTTCATTTATTAAAAATCAAAATTATTGTGTTATATAAATAGTTACCAAAATCAGTGGTTGTTTCCTGCAAACACATATTACTGGATCAAAAACCAACATCGATGCTCTCGCTGTCTGAAAAAGCGCTGCCTTAATTAGTCGCCCTCATTGTGAGCTGTGTTTCATTTTAATCTTTCAACCCCGACAGCACAATTCATTGTCACACAATTTCAGAGCATATTTGACAATAAAGAGGCCTATTAAAGATAATTGTAATAAATGTAGAACTTGATTCGCAACCCATTTGCTCTAACCAATTTAGAATAAGCAATTACTTTTCTTAGCAGGCATGCACATGTGTGCACACACAACATTACATTCTAATTAGTTTGATTTCTAGTTAGCAGACAATGGAAAAGACTCCGCCCTGTTGTCACATGGCACAAAATAGAAAAGCAGCTAGTTAATTGCAATTTGGCAGGACATATGGTGGGGTGGACAGTACCTCAGAGGACCATCCCATTACCAGGTGTTAAAGAAAATAAGGTCATCACAGCTTAGGTTCCCTACTGGGTCAAATGTGTCAGAGGTAGAGGGTGAAATAAATTGTGAAATATAGGACCCAAATGCAGGACTGGTCTTTGTTGCAAAAACACTTCATGAAATAAATAAGGGGAGCAGAAACACAATTGGGAACATATAAGAAAAACTGATAAACAAAGACACCGGGGACCACACCAGTCCAAAAATAGGTGAGCATTTTGAAAACTGTTTTTTTTTTTCTCCTGTCCACACAGGCCACGTTCTCAAATAATTCTTTGGTGGCATGCAAACACAAAATTCCAAATGCCAAGTCAAAGGGTGGCAATCATACAGAAATTCTTGGTCGGGAAACGTTTGTAATCTAAAATAAAAAGCAGGAAATCAACAAAAATCCTACATGAACTGCATGTACGAGCAATGTCCAGAAGCAACACTAACACTAGCACAAACCTGGACTAAAGTCAAACTGGAGAGAGACCAGAACAGATGATACTAGCCCAAATTATTAGCCCTGTCTTCACAGTCAACAGTCAACAGTCAACACTGCGAAAATCTTCACTCACCCACATGTTGACACAGAGGCACAAGTAATTGCACTCAGGTGACACTCATAAGAGACAGGTGAATCAGGGAGGGAATAAAAGACAAACACAGGAAACAAAACTAGACCTGAAACTAACAAAACTCTTAAATTCTCTATTTGACACATTTGGATAATATTGTGATGCTGTTTTCACAGTGTCTGTTTTCACTGAAGTCCAAGTAATAAATGGTCTAGAAAAGTGTGGACAGTTTCCAGAACTGCTGCCAAATATGCAGGCCCTTTTTTTGAATCATAAACTCATTTGAGAACACAGTGGGGGAACCTCCAGATTATTCATTTCCTGTCTGCTGTGTGCTCAGGCCTGGATGTTCCAGACGATCTCCAGCTGCATTTGTCAAATATGGAGTCAGATATGATTTCATGTCACAGTCACAGGAGACAGATGTTAATTCCAGGTAGGAAAGGAGCCTCTACCTCACTGTAATGTAAAAACAGCTGTAGACAGAAATTGTCTGCTGCAGGATGTTCTGAGACTTATAGAATAGTATAATAATACTGTGAGGGGAAGTTTGCAGAGTTTATCTTAGTTGAATGGAGAGTACAAAGAAAAAAATAAATAAAACTAGTTCTGCTTGTGCTCAGTGCCATTCCAGTGTCGTACACAGTAAAGTACTGATGTCTGTATTTCTCTGGAGCAGGAACCAGTGGTCGTTACAAACAACCTGCGTGTTGTATTTATGGGTTTCTCTCTTTGGTCGTGCATTTGCTAAGAGAAAACAGCTGAATCGTACTAATGCAACACATACAGGGGTTGGACAATGAAACTGAAACGCCTGGTTTTAGACCACAATAATTCATTAGTATGAGTATGAGAAAAGTCTTGACATATTGTGTATCTTGAAAAAGTGACTTGCACAATGGGATGTAGAACAAGGAAAATCAATTCAAATGTAGACAATCCAGTTCTGCTATTGCAAAGACCTGCAAATATCATTATGTCTTGTTAGTAGTTTTATGATTCCAGCGTACAATTTAAAGGTACAGTGTGTGAAATTAAGTGGCATTTATTGGTGAAGTTGCACGTTGCAGAAGATGTTTGGTTTGTACACTTTGGGCTATTGTAAGAACTTGGTGGTCCAAAATGTCCGCCTCCATAAAGCTCCTGATATAAATATGAAAGGCTCATTTGTGGCTAATGGAAAATATTAATTCTTACAATCAGACATACAGTATATAAAAAAAAAAATCATTTAAATTTCACTTAAATTCTGCACACTGGCCCTAAAATAAACTGAAATGACAAAAGAAGCAAAAGAAGTGTAAACGAAGATTCACACTTTCTTTTTTTTATAAAGAGTTAAAAGCCCTTTTCTTACTTTTCTCTGATTCATCAGTCTGTTCCTCACCCTTCATATCTCCCTGTGTGTGTTTCACTGATGTAAATGTATCATGAGTATCATGACATTATGATTTATAGTGCATGTAGTTCTGAATTTAGTGGAGCTGTAGTGCTGTGAATGTATAGATTTTACTCAACCTCTTAAAGCTGCAGAAGGTAAAAAAAAAAATCCCTGTTTTACTCTGTGTCTTCTTTTTCCTCTCCTCAGTGATTGCCCTGATGTGTTTCACCTGTTCCATGATTTCCTTGTCCCCCTTGTGTATTTAAGTCTCTGCGTGTTCTTTCATTCTTCTCTTGTGTTTTTGTTTTTCCTTTTTTTCCTTTATTCACACAACTTCCCTCCACCTTAATGCGCTTTTGTCTATTTGGCTCCTGAAATATTTCAACCATAACACCGGACAGGAGTGTTACAACTTGGTGAGTGCATACTAACAGCGTATACCGGGTGCAGACATAGATGCAGTAACCTGACACGAATGCATGTAGCTGAATTTATTTATCTCTTTTTATTATCTCTAACAGTGAAATTAAAAAGTAAATCATGCAACAACTGTGTGTTGGAAGCAGGGTCACAGTTGAGATCTAAGCAGACTAAAATAAAAGTAGCACAGCAAAGTTCATCCATGCATTCTGGAACACAGATGATGCTAAAAAGCAGACGGACGAGTTTATTCAAGGGAGTGCATGAGCAAAATCAGTCATACTTGTCATCTTTTAATGAAGTGTTTACACTCTGGCTGACAAATGTCTTAAGTTAGACAGTGCAACATCGCGTCCTCATTTGAAGCTCCTGCTTCTCTCATTTCCCAAAAAGATCATCTTTTTGAACTTGATACTTGCAACTTCACGCATCATAACTTTATTTCAATTAAGTCTCCTACCTAAGTTTGACGCAGCAGTTTAACATTGCTTTGTTTGACCGAACACTCACACAAATATATAAAACTAGTATTAAAAAAAGTCTGAATATGATCAAGGTGAGAGAATTAAGACGGGATCAGCATAAGTGACTGGGATTCAATTAGTATCACAAGACGCTGCCTATGTTTACCTGGACACTATAAATACAATGGGTCAGTGGTATTGTACAGCGAGTCATCTTTCAACTGGAGGGGGCGAGGGTTCAATTCCTGCCTCTGCTAGTCTATGTGATGATGTGTCACTGGGCAAGACACTTAACCCCTAGTTGTTCCTGTTGGCTGTGACAGCAGTGTGAGAATGGTGACTGTGGTGGCGTTGAACAAAAAAAATTGATTTCTACACTTATCTTATTTGCTAGAATCATATTCATAGTTATGATTGAATAAAGTTGTTGTAAATAAATAAATAAATAAAAATCTAGTCCTGCAGTCCAGCCCTGTGATGAGCTAATTATATATTCTACATTGTGTCCAAAATCTCCAGTTGTCTAAAGTTGTTTACATAATGCGTCTATGATGAAAATTATTTTGAATATATGACCTCTTTTAGGTGAAAACTGTGGGGCATAATATTTTAAATATCAAATTACCCAGCGATATTCCCATGCTGCACACAGGAAGAGATTTTGTTTTATGTGAAGACAGACGGAGGCAACGGCAACGGCAACATTGCACTGTAGTAAAGTGAGATGGTTGCACACAAGTTGGAGTGAGACTGAAGACACCAAGAGGTGTCCATGAAAAGCTTTCAGAAGTTAATTTTAATGCCGTTGTTCAATAGTTAAATGGGATAAATGCTTCTTGACTTCCTTCTTAACCTCCAGGTGAAGAAAGCAGCAAACAAATAACGTGACTTTGTTTCTGTTCAGGAAGACCGAACAACAAAAATCACCAAATCTTATTGAGACAGCAATCTGGTCAGTATCAGAATATTGTAATCTAAATGTCACCATCACTGTTCATGGTGCTAAATGGGCAATTTAAACATCATAAATCTGCAGACTGTTGGAGCAGCACATGGTCGAATAACTAAACTTGCAAACAACCAGCATGCCCCCCTTTCTGAGAAATCTCTCAGCGAGCTCCCTGGTTCCTTTACTCCTCTTTCCGAGTTTTTCTTTTACCTTTTTTTTCCCCAAACTTTCTGCAATGTTTTCCCCTGCAGACTGATACATTCATCCAATGTAAAATGAGTGAATGGAAGTGATGAAGAAATGGAGAGAGTGAAGGGAAGGAAAGAGACAGACTGGAGAGATGTGACAGACTAAGAAAACTGATGCCGTCGCTGCAAAGCCCACTGATAAATGAGGCAACAGTCTGCTCCTGTATGAAGTGACACCAGGCTGGCACAGTGTGTGGAACAGCATCCTGCCCTCCTCCTGCAATTCTCCAAAAAAATCCTCTCTGTTGCAACAAAGTGTCTAAGCCTCGCAGAGCCTCACTATGATATGAGCTCGGGTTTGGATTTTATATCCTTATTTTTGGGAAACATATTAAAGTATGTGACTTTTGGAGTGTCAAGCCATGCATTCGAGTTGATTTGAGGCTCCTTTTTAACCTCTTAGTCTTACGTAGAGAGAAAAAAAAAAAAAAAAAGCCAAACATCTCTTTGAGTAGATAATGTGATTCAAACATGACACTCAAATCTAAGCTGTCATGTTTCTGAAAAGCAGAATTCAATCAAATTGGATGTATTTTGCATCATTTATAACCCTTTTCATAGTTCTACGTGACGTGGAAGGTTCGCATGAAAACTTTATTTCCTCTACAATTTTAAGTATGTGTATAAAAAAAATAGAAGGACCAATGGACCTGGTAGTTTCTCAAAAAATTAAATAAAAGCATCATTTACATTTAAGAAAGAGACATACTGTATATCTGAATATGTCCTGATATTTTCAATTATTATTTATACTATCCATATAGAACAAAAGTAGTATAACAGTTGTCAATTAAGAATATAAGATGAATCAAATCACTCTTTTGTAGTAACCTGGTCTTCCAGAAAAGTTGCATTGTACATTCTGTGGAGAAAAGGTTAGAGCTAAGTATTTGATGTAAAATTGATCACCAGTGGGTAAGTGGTAGTGTGTAACATCAGCAACCACCAAGCAACAGACCATAGTTCCAGACTAAATGTTGCACCATCCTGGTGTTTTAGTGCTGTGACACATGTTTTCACTCTGTCATGTGGACCTGTTGGCGTGTTTTAACCCTGCAACATACTTTTTTTTATTACAAGTAAAGGATATTTCCAAGCTGAAATCAGGTGCTAAATATAACCACATTCACATCTAAACATCTAAAGGGATAAAACACATTGATATGCCTGTAAAATATACAAAAGTAGTTTTGGTCAAGAAACAAAAATTTTTTTTTTTTCGCTCCCATCCACGGTTTGCAAGAAAAAGTCAGAGTTGAGACAATTTTATTTTCTGAGTGTAACCTCTAACTTGCATATCTTTATCTTTCTACTGATAATGAAATAAAGGCTACATTCCAGCATTAACACTTTCTATACTAGGGTTAGGGTTATATTTACTAAAACTGAATATGAAAAACATATTTAACCTGCAGTATTCGTCATGGCCACTCGGGAGCCGTGGCCCACATTTTGGGAATCTCTGTTCTTGTTTGCAGTTGTCTCACTTTACTAGCACAATGTTGCTATTACCTACATCTGTCTTGGCATAAAATTAATCTGTTTCTGTGCGCAGGCACCAGCGCCCCCCGTGACCCTCAGTGGATAAAGCGGTAGAAAATGAGTGAGTGAGAGTGTTTCTGTGCGCGGTGCAGCAATGTCGCCCGGTGACATGGAATCTAACACAGAACACACAGGTGCCTTTAAACCTGGCATTAGAATGTGTTTTCTGTAATCAGACAGTGATCAGATAGTGCTTCACCACATGCATTTACACCCGTTACTAACGTGCGTCTCCAGTGTCCACATCCTGATCAGTTTGCTCTCCGATCACAGTCATCAGGTTTCACGCAGTTGTGGGTGGAGCGAGACGTATCGGAGACTCATTGCATTTACAGTTCTGTTCAGTGTAGTCAAAATACGTCTCCAACCACCCCCTGAAGTGGTTTGGCAGACCAGGTGACAATCCGTCCTCGGGTGTATTTACACTTACACTCAGGTGCTAGCCGATAGAATCCCTTCACAGAAAACATATTTTAATGCCGGGGTAAAGGGGGCCATAGAGTTGTGTGGAACAGATGCTTAATTAGCATTTTGTGACCTAATTTGACGACGATTTAAATTTAATGGACATTTGTCTTTATTTAAAAGTCATGCACTACAGTTAAAAAAGGAAATCACAAAGTATGGAGGACTTCAGGGTGCGTGGCGGTTCTCTGTAACACATCATTATGTAAATGCTGATTAACAGCACCAAAATTATGTTACCTACCTTTGTTTATAGAAAGCCACAGTTTGAATTGGTTCTACACCGTTACGATCACAGCGTGTCATTAAATGGCACAAATATTGCGCTTTGATTTAGAGAAGGACGAGTAAGATAAGGAGCGTGCGGTGGTCATCTTGTCAAGCGTTACACCGCAATCACTGTCCAGTGAAAGTGCAAAATGGGTTAAAGTCATCCATTAGGGTCACAGAGATTACAATCTGACTGATGTGACTCACACAAACAGGACACATAATGGTCAATGAGCTATTAGTAACAAGCTCTCTCTCTCACAGTTTTCCATTCTCTCTCTCTCTCTCTCTCTTTCTCCACTTCCTCTCCACCAGCACCCTCCCATAACCCCCAATGTGTCTGTGATGACCATTGCATAACATTACTAAAGAAGCACCACACCAGTGAGCAGCATCAGAGGGGGTGAGGAGGTGTGTGGGTGTGGGTGTGTGTGGGGGGCGGAGGGGTCACACACCCAATATCTAATGGACAAAAAGGGATATAAAGGGACAGGGAAGACAAGGAGGTAGAGCGACAGAGATGGAGAGGAGGGAGAGAGAGGGCAGAGGTGATGTCAGGAAAGAACGGTGGGGGGGGGAGACAGAGAGAGGCTGGAGAGAGGCTGGAGAGACTGAGGGGGCAGACAATGAATTCAGGCAAAAAAGAGACATTTTTAACTATAAATAACAAAGATTCGAGCAGCAGCGCTTCACTCTTCTCTCTTGCTCTCCTTCCATCTTTGATGCATCCCTCTTTCCTCCCCTGATTCACATCTTCCTTCCTCATTTGTATCTGTCTTTTATTATAGCTATAGAAGTCAACACAAATCTAAAGTCCAGTAATTTACTTACATTCATCTCATCAATCAAATTAGACAGACACTTCAATTTGAGGGTGTTTTTAATGTATTCTGAATAATAGCCAACGTCATCTGGATATTTTTTTTTATACATAATTTAGCATCATTAAATTACTCTTACATGGCAATCATTTTGATGTGCATTTACACAAATGTGTCACATTTATGTTATTGACGGTAATTTGTGTTCCCACTTTAGAGACAAACAAATGTGACTCTGGAAAGGTTTTGTGGCTGAGGTTTAATGGCTGGGTATAAATAAATTAGGGAAATCAATGGGTCGCTTTGTCTTCAGCCTCATTAAACCAAAATGGATCAAAGTATGAAAGGACATCTCTTGTGCTTTATATTCTGTTGTTTAGTCACTTGTCTGTGCTGTGTCTTTTCTCTGTACTTCACTAACATTGGTGTAGACTCATACGGAGCAAGCTTATTTTTACTTGTCTCACATGAAGAAGAATTAAAGATACGTATTAGGTTATTAGGTAAATATTACAAAATTAGTAGTATATAGTATAATAATCTAGTTGTTTAGTTCTGGTCCACGGGCTCCAAAATCTATGGCCATAGACTCTTGTTATAAAGTGTATATGTACAGTTCTTGTGGAGTGCTGATTTTTGGAGCCCCAAACACCATTTATGGACATGCCAGCCTGTAAGAGAGTTGTTTCCCTACCACAACACACATGATTCAAATGATCAGCTCTTCAAGCTCTGCTAAAGCTGAGTCAAAGAGCTTGGCCTTGACCAGCTGGACATCAAACATCTGCTGGTTCCAACTTCTTCAATGTGAGTTTGCACTGTTTCATGTTTCGTCACATTTGTATTGTATATCAGTCATCCTCAGAGACTAAAAAAGATACATTAGATACATTCTCTGCTTTTTTCTCCAGTTTATTTTTTTTTCTCCAGACCTATTCAAAATAATATTTGGTGGTGCACTCTGTAACAATTCTGTAACTTAGAGAAACGGCAATAAAACTGTCAAAAGTGTTATGCACAAATAAGATCTTGTCATTATTACTGTTTATTGGGTCAGACAACATGTCATCTTCAAAAGGTGGGTCCCTGTGTAAAATCTTTGGGAAGCACTATCTATAACATTAACGTAAATTCTGAAAGTGCACCACAGTGTAAACACGAAAGCCTGAAGAGACAGGCCATAATTGTTATTAAATACATTTTTATCTAAAGGAAGCAGAAAAATTGAGTGTAATTTGTTCTTATTAAACTGTAATCATTTATCAGATGGAGGGAAAGTGGCCAAAAAAAAAAAAAACTCATCAAACGTCATAAACCTGTTGTCCTGATGACTAATCAGCCACAGGAAAAAAACAAAAACAGATTAGTTAGCCTCTACATTTAAGTGTGAAGAGACATTCATTTGTGTATAAGGCTGGATACTGATGGAAAACTTCCGATATGGTGTCGATGTTGGTGTAGTGGTTAGCCTTTGTACCAAGAAGACCTGCGTTCATGACCAAGTCAGAACAAGGGCCTTTCTTCATAAAGTTTGCATGTTCTCCCCATGTGTGCATGGGTTCTCTTTCATGCAGAATTGGGAAGGGAAGGCAATTTAGGCACCAGCAACCCTCATGTGGAGGATATAGGATGTCTGGACTTTGATACCGATTCATAAAAGATAAACAGAAATTTACAAAATCCTTTTCACCTCAAGATCGCAACAACATACTATCATTCAGTAAACAAGTACAGAAAAGACAAAACAGACACACAAATGTGTTAAGCCCCAACTTCCTCTTTTCTTTTGAGGAACAAGCTCCATCTTTAGTCGTTACTTCCTGCACACCTCTGCCAAACACTGTCTGATCTCAGTCAAAAAGCATGCTCTATGATAATTGACTCACTGATGCTAATGAGATGGACTTTTTAGGAACTGCAATTTATAATGGAAAATAATACATCTTTAAAACAAAGTGATACAGATATACCCAGTCGACACCACCAAGTATTGAAGTTCAATACCCAGCCCTGCTTGTGTGTGACCTTTTCTGGCACTCACGTCCTTCAGAAGCCAAAAAAACTTCCTTAACTGACTAATAACAAGTTCCAAGTTGCATTTCAATCAAATAAAGGTCAAGCAGCAGTAGCAGCAAAATCTTAGTTGTTCTATGTTCCCAATAAATATCATACATACACAATCAATTATATCTCACAAATTCTCTCATCCTGATTTCTAAGGGCCTGTCCACACAGTTGTATGTTGCATAGTTTTTTTTTTCTGCATTGTTAAGATAATCAAAAAAAAAAACCCTCATGACCTCCTTATTTTTGTCATCGTCATTGTTTGGCAGTGTCGCCAACTACTTGGAATGAAAAGTTACTAAAGCCAGCTTAAAAAGACCTTAGATATCACCAGACCATGTCTTGTCCTCAGCAATTCAGATTCAGATTCATTTATTTATTATTATTTTTAGAAAGGAGCAGTGAAATGGAACTGTAAAATAAGGGGAGGAGAAACAAACCTATTTTCATAGAAACTAGTTTTACTTTTTCTTGACTGAACAATACAGATTAGATGCTTTATGATAACTAATGTTCTTTCTTTATTTCTCTTTCTTTCAACTGGCTTGGTTCATTCTGTCTGCATTTCCGTAACTATATATTGTCTTCTTTGTTTTTGGTGTGGTGTTACACACCCTGTGTGCTGTATGTACTCCTGCGAGAAGAGACACATCCTGAAACAGTGCCATGTTTACAGGATTTTTTTTTCAAAACAAAGAAGAAAACAGTTTATGTTTTGCTCCATTTGAATGGGGCCTAAGTGCAATAGGCCTAATATATAGGGCCTAAGACATGACTCAGCAAATCATTCATTTACTGAGCTTCAGTGTTCCACCTTCACTCAGCAGCCATGAGGTTGAGTTTCACTCAGACGCATGGACATGACACATGGTTGATAGTGAGGGAGCTGTGTCTTTGTGTGTGTGGGTGCACGTGCGTTAACAGTGTATGGAGATGAATAACGACATGTTTGTGAGGAATATTCATGCCTCTCTATTTGCGTCTCTGCTGTGTGCGTGCGTGCAAATGAATATGAGCCAGTGACTGTGATCCACAGGGAAGACATGTTAACAGGTTTGGCTACAACTGAGACCAATGGAGAGAATCCACCAGGAGCTCTGTGTGTTTTTTTATGTGTGTGTGTGTGAGGTCCCATTGAGGCAGTGGAGGGAAAACAGGGGATATAAGTGTAAGAGGAGGGGGTGTTGCTATGACTCATCCACTGCATGGGCCTCTGGCTCTATCTCTCTCTCCCTGCATGGCAACGACTGTGCAAAAGCTGATATAGGTCCATAGCAACCAGTCCTGATAGTCTAGAGGCCTGTAAACACTCTATTAACAGAACAGAGGGATCCAGGAAATTGCCAAAATTGCACAGTTTTCTTGCAGACTTGGAAGAGTAAAAACATTAATATACAGTATTTCTCTCATCTCACATCTTTCACTGATCATAACACATTAGATGTTGAAAATGGTGGCCAAAGAGATTGACTTTTTTCATAAAGTCAATGAAATCCTGCTCTCTATTAATAATATTACATCCAAATTTAAAGTTGCATTAATCAATGCACAGGTATATTTACCTAACAATGAGGGGTATTGTGTGCAATATGGAACATTTTAGTCATATTCATCTCAGAGATTTGTCCGATGGATTCAGGGAGACGAAGTCAACTAATGGCTGATTTAACAGTTCCGCTTCTAGCTCTTAATTTTCCTAATGGGTCCTTTGCACAGCAGCCATTTTGACAGTGTTAAAATCACAGGTGTAAATAATCAAATAACTGACGGCTAGGTGCCATTTAATTCGCTCAGTTTTTTGATGGCCGTAGCTCTGTCCTGATTTCCAGTACATGAACTGAACAGAGCCATTAATAATGTTACCAGTAACACCTGTGCTTTTCCAGCTGTCAAAATGGCTGCTATGCAAAGGACCCATTGCCTGATTCAGTGCAAATACTGTCAAACTTTCCCTCAGGCCTGTGTCATACGTTACGCATCTGCATGTCCGCAGATGTCTGCTATGGTCTGTGTGACAAAATGTCACCATCTGCCTGTGTCCATGGCAGCTGACTGTGTGTGATCTCTTTTGCACAACACTTTCCAGTCCAGTTGGTTGCATGTTCTTGTTTTGGTCAAAAGAAACAACAAAGAAGACGGTCACCATGGCATCCTTTTTTCCATCAAGTGCAATGATTCAGGCTTGGTATAGTACGGTACATATTTTTTTGGGTTTCCATAAGGAATAGTACCAAAATAATAGCCCATACCATTCCATTTTTGGCAACTTCCCCTTGGGGTACCAAAGTAAAATGGTATGGTGAGGTCAGTCAGCTGACTGGGCAACAGAAAAAGATAGTAGTGATGGGAGGTCTGGCTCTTTTCAAAGATTCTGCTCTTTTGGCTCAGCTCCCTTATGGCTCCCAAATGGCTCTTCATTCCGTATCTCTCAGAGCCTTCTATTTTGTCCTATTTTAGCAATCATGAATGGTTTGTATGTTTTCAAATAAATGCACAGTTACTATTGTGTAACACTTGAATCCTATAACCAATAACCTTTAAATGAACAAATGAACACATCTACCACAGCAAACATGTCAAATAAATAAAGGCCAAAGTCTTAACATTATGACAGTCTGGCCCCCTTTCTTCTTTCACATAATAGAATAATCCTAGTCCTAGTTTGTCCTCGCTTGTAATTGGCTGCATGGTTTGCTCATCAAAATAAAGTCCCACCCCAGCCTGCATGGCTTCTCAGCAGAGTTGAGCAGCAGCGGCAGAAGTTTGTTGTCGCGCCAGTAGGATGTCACACTACGTATTTTGCTTACGTAAACTGTACCATGACAGAAACACAGCATACATGCGTGAAATGCTAGGCCCGGGTCATACTTCCCAAGTACCTGCAGTTTTTTTTCATACCAAACTATAGGCTCTGCATCAGCGTAGTGTGACACACGTGCGTACTCGATCTCCGAGTCCATTCCAGTGGCTGTGATTTCTGCGTTCACCCTCTTTTGATTTTTTATTGTTTTCTTTGAGCCTTGAGTTGTACGTATATGAGTACCAGTGGATCTTTTCATGTAATCTTTCCAAATTTCCATGGTTACCATTTTCTTTGTTGTATTTTTTGACCAAAACAGGAGTGGAAAGTGGAACGTGTGCTACAAAAAGCATGTGCAT
The DNA here is from genome assembly GCA_016785285.1 of Brachirus orientalis. Classification (NCBI taxonomy): domain Eukaryota; kingdom Metazoa; phylum Chordata; class Actinopteri; order Pleuronectiformes; family Soleidae; genus Brachirus; species Brachirus orientalis. Next base: position 1,969,907 of record JAFBJR010000145.1, on the reverse strand, counting down.
TCAGCTTGTGCAGTATGCATGGACTCAAACTGGAAGTGTGCTCAAGGTTGTCCACAAAGGGTCCATGACATCATACAGTGTAGCACATAATAGTCCGTAACATCAGTCGATGGTCATACCTACAGTAATCATCGACACACAGTATATTCTTCTTTTTTATGCTAAGATCAGCAGTTGGGAAAAAGAGATAAGGTGCAGAAACTCTGGATGATGCTCCCCTGCAGCGATCTCCACCTGCACATTACTTACCTTACACAAAGATTTTGTGGCTCCTCCAATTTATCAACAAGAGCGACAAGCTCACAACCAAGCTTGTGTGAGCCCCAAGCACAGGTGAGGTAAGCTTCTGTTGCCTTATTTAGTTGTTATTTAGTAACTCCACTTCACACCTGCTTCTCTGTTCTTGTTTTATTTTCCTGTTTGGACAAATGACTGTCACGATGGACGACATCATGGCTCTCCAAAAGTGGAGCCTGTCCATCTCAACTTGCCCTGGTGGCTGGCTGCAAGAAAGCGTTCGCCTCCATGTTAGCAGGCAGAAAATGGGCCAGAATAAAAAGTTAAATCATGTGCTGAATCATATTTTTCTTTCTTCTAAAGATGGTTTCTGACATAGCTCACTGATGAGTGTTCATAAAATGTCCAAAAGTGTAGCAACAAAAAAAGGCAACTGGACTTGTGAACTGAAGAAGCCTCTTGGATGAGAGGCGAAACGTCTTCAAGAAATTCAACTAAGTCCAGTTGCCTTTTTTTGTTGCTACACTTTTGGATACCATGACCTGGATGACTGAGAATCTTCACAGACACGTTCATAAAATGTGGTATTTAAAGCTATAAATCAGCTATTAATCCGTCAGACTCTGGCCCAAAAATGACATTACCGACACAAGATGGCGAAACTTGCTTCTGCAATATATTGATTTCAGTAAGTAGAAGGAAGCAGCGACCGTTACCAATCTTTAAAAGGTCCAGTGTGAAACATTTGAGAGGTTTTATTAGCAGAAATCAAATACACTACTCATAAGTATGCCATGTTCAGACAGTATTCAATTTGGACTTTTTGCTGGTCTAAATTTATTTGGTATCTCGGGTTTTAAGTCACTTGTTTCTGGTTCTCTGGTTTCCCTGTTTCCTGATTTATTTTGTAGCTTTATTTCTTGAACGTAACTTGTTATGTTTTACTTCCTGTCTTGCCTTTCCTCATTGTGTGCCCCACCCAAATGTAGATCATATTAGGGTCAGGCTGTGTCTTATTAGTTTCACCTGTCTTTGATTATCCCTAGTATATTTAGTCTCTGTGTCCCCCAGTGTCTTACTTAGTTCATTTCTTTCAGTTAGGTTTATGCAGTGTGCTCATTTTTCACTTTTGCTATGTTCGGGTCCATTCTCCTGCACCCCATGTTTCTGCAGCCTTTTTATTATTTTGTGTAGTTGAAGAGTGTTATTATTATTTTTCCCCCCCGCATTTTTGTAAACAATAAGAGTGAGGGCCTTGCTTCACAGAGGCCACCATTTTTCCCGCCCATGTTTCTAAAGCAGCAATAACAGAGTGTGCCGATTTGGTATTTGATGCAGCACCTTAAAATGCAAATATAAAACAAAGGTCACCATTTGGGGGGGTGATCCGATCATTGCTAAGCACAGGTCTGAACCACAACAATGCGTCCTGAATGCATCCTCAGATACAATGAAAGAAACCACATTCGGAGATGAGCTGAGGACATATTTGTCTACATTTCTGAGTGTGCAAGGAAACATTCTGTCCACAGGATGAATTAGAGACCTCCTCCTCAACTGACGTCATCTGACATAAGTTTTTTTTTTTTCTTTCTTTCTTTTTTCAGCTACCACAACAATATTAACTATGATAGGGACAGCATTGAGTTACTGTAGCTCAGGGGTCTGGAACTTTTAGTAATAAAAGAATAATTTTTTGTCCTCTCTCCACCAGATAAAATTTAATCTGGAGCCAAAGAACCTACAGTAGAGAAATAAAATGAATAACCCATAAAATGAATAACATCATTTTTAGTTTTATATATATATATATATATATACTGTATAATTAATGATACTATAATTATGTGGATCCAAAGATGGACAGGACTCTCAGTGTGTACCTCTTCATGTACAAATGACTTAATTCAAGTGCTGGGAATGGCTTTCCACATTTCAAACAAAAGTTTGTCGGGTTTTGGGATTTTTTTTAATGTTGACATAGAATTGTGATGCATACTTTAGTGGATGAAATAGTAAACCACTTTTATTTATCACCTTGACCTCTAAACCCTTTTAAAGGAAATACAATAAAAATAAATATAGTGTGTTTTCAAAGTTGCAGGATGCCACAGCAGAGGGAATGAAGAGCCACATGCGGGCCCAGAGCCACAGGTTGTAGACCCCTGCTAGCTCCTCTCATCTCTTTTCTCTGTAACTCGCACACACATACCTGCACACATACACACACAAGAGAGTAACCGGCTGACGTCAGACAATTAAAAACATTCATTTGTTCTTGCACACAGTCATGAGTCAGTGCGTATTTAAATAAAATGGAATCTGGAATCATCCAGACCCAAGACCAATTTGATGCCAGGTATGAACAGCACCTTAGACAAGAGTGAGTCAATTTTCTGTGAAATGGAATCATTTCAAATTATTATTATCATTATTTTTTTTTTCTTGTAGACTTAGATGATTTAAACTCACAGTAAGTATGAAAGATGTTGGTGCCTGTGAGAAGACATGGATGTAAACACATCTATACCTGACACGAGCCCTGCAGGACTCAGCAGAGAAACACTTTAGCCTTTGCCTGCTCACGCAAAACGAGCGCTACGATCCGACCTTCCAATGGCAGGTCAGAGCTGATGGTGATAGATGGGACAAACTCAGCTGGTGATGGGATATTTCTCAAAAAGCCAATCCCCCCCCCCCCCCCCCCCCCCCAAAAAAAAACCCCCCCCAAAAAAAAAAAAAAAAAAAAGCAAAGCAGTTTGTGAAACAAGATGGAAGCGTTAGTTACTACCGGTTGATGTTCCTGTGGTCATAAAGCGTCCAGTGTCAGGGTTGTTTAAGTTGTCCTGCTGTGTCAACAGCATTAACTATGACTAAGAATCACTCACAGCAGTGTCAGTCATCATCTCAGCACGCCTGCTCTCTCGCGCCTCACATCGCCTCCCTCCATCTCGTTACAGTGGTTGCTCTCATTGCAGATGTTGTTTGGAAAGCCTTCTGCCGTACACATCCACTGCTGCCTCTCCTCTTCCTCCCTCCTTCACAGATGTTGTTTGGCACATGTCATCCTCCTCTGTTTTCTCTCCTCTCCCTCCTTCTCTTAATGACACCTTCTCCTCTGTTTGTCCCTCCATCTGCTCTTGCTCCAAAGTTTTCTTCCTCCTTCCTGTCCTCACTTCTACCTTGTTTTCTGTTTTTTTTTTCCCCGACAAAAACGAACACAATTTCTTCTCTTTCTCCATCTTTGCCCAGACAGAAATGATCACCCCTGCTGCTGTGATAGAAAAATGCTTGTTTTGAGTTGGTGGGGTTTTGTTAATGTCATATGCTCACAGGATTAAATAAGTAGCACATACTGTCTCACAATCTGGGGAAAAGTGCTGTGGATGAAAGTGTGTACAAGTGTGTGGGAGTACAGTATATGTTAATGTCCTAGTTTCAAATTAATTATAGCGTTTGAAGATCATTTTCCTGGGGGCTTCAAGGATGCTAGTTTGAGTTCTGGTCCAACAGAAAATTCTTGTCCCTTGTGTTTGAGAGGCACACGTAGGCTCGAAGAGTTGTGACATTTGTTAAAGGGGTAGTTGTGGATTTTTCACGTGGGGATCTACGAGGGACTTATCAGTGGTGTGCACAGATATTTTAGGGGGAAGATTCCTTAAGTGAAACCAATTTCATAATTAAAGATATAGTATGTAACATTTCTGCATTGAAATGTCTAAAACCTATGAGAATAATGTCATATATTTTGTCGAGAAATGTACCTTCATCAGAAAAAATGTACCCCAACACTCCTTAAATCCATAAAAATCCATATTTTATATATATCCATAATGTCTTTTGCTTCACCTGTCTCTGCTATAACTTCCTGTTGCTTTCCTTTTAAGGCACAAACACACAGGGGACTAAAACTGTCAGGGTCCGGTTTCCTGCTTCCTGCCTTTTATTTTGGTAACTGTGTTTTTTCCTTCTCGACCTGTTGTCTGCTTTGTTTTTTCAGGAGACTTGACCGGGCATCTGGGCGTGGTCTCCTTTCACACACCTGCCACTCGTTTCCCTGATTTCCCTGCTGCCTTCTTAAGCCTGGCATTTCCCTGCAGCAGATGTCAGCACGTCTCTCGTGCAACGTGGTACTTACCCACCCAGTCCAGCTCGTCTGCTCCTCATTCCATGTCATTTTTTGCTCTGCTTTTAACTCCTCGTTTCTTTTTGTTGCAGTTTTTCTCGGGAGACCATTGCCCAGCCAGCCAGTCAGTCTCCTTGCCCTTAGTTATCCTTTTTGGCTTAGTGTGATAGTTTTTGTTAATTTTTTTGTAAATAAATCTTATTTTTACAACCTGGCTTCCGCTTACTCTTTGGGCCCATACATATCCAGTATAAAATCATAACAAAAACAAGACAACAAGATAGCAATTCCCATGATCCGTTGCAGCTTCCTGACGTCATCAAATTATATACTGTGCATTTAATTGAAACAAACAGAAAAATAATATAATGATAAATTAAATAAAAGTAAAGATTCATGACTTTGTGGTAACAGAGTATTACATTAGTAGGCTCACCAGAATAAAACTGTTACAGTGACTTCAATACCTTATCAATTAGGTACTTTTCTAAAATTTCAATTTCATTATTCATTGATAATGTTTCAATAATATTTATGGTGAATACAAGATTACTGTATGTATTGTAATGAACTGTTGATCTAACTATATAGTATAAGGTAGAAAATGTTTATTTGGTAATTAATATGGGTCACATGTAAAATATGTTGAATTAGAAAAAAAGAAATGAATGTCTTTCAAGGACACTTATCTGGTCCGAAGGATTAAGTGGAAGCTGCTTACAGCATCTATCGGTGTGTGTTACATACAGGTGACTGTGCTTTGTGCACTCCCTCTGCCAAGAAACAGCAGGGATAGGCAGACATAAGCTCAATGAAAACATGGCTGCCAGCAGGGACATCGGGAAAGAAACAGATTTCAGCAGCTTAACGAACAGTTCACTGTATGAAATGTGGCTTCTTCAACTTCAGTGTATGCTTTCCCGAGACTGTGCTTGTTCCTCTATCTTACCATCAGACATGTCAGTAAAGTAAGTTGCTAGTCCTCCACTGCCTCCGTCAATGAGTCAACAACTATACTTTAACTTTGGTGTGGAAAAGTAGGCAGCTTACAAAGTTGACACAAACTTCATTTTCCAGGTGGAAAAAATAACGACTAGATCTTAATAGTGTCAAAAGAACGAATCGTTTCGGTGAACGAACTGAACTGAGTCACTTACTGAAATGATTGGTAAGTTCATAAATCAGCAGCCAGTGGCAGCGGGCGGGCGAACGTGATTCGTTCACTCACTACAGAGTTATGGACACACTCAGTGAGGGAGTCTCCGTGTGTCCCAGCTAATGCAGTCAGTGTAAGATGTTACAGTACACTTAAAGTGAGAGCATAAAGACACACAGTCTAGTTCCCCGTTGTTTTAACAGAATTTCCCAGTAAACACAAACTTAAACGTTAGGCTGGTCTGCAATCAGAGGACAGTGTGCATGAATTAAATATATTAATTTTACTTAAATCAGGCAATTCAGAAAGTAATAGATAGATGTATTAAAGTTATTGTATGTTTCAAGTCAGCAGATAAAAATTCATTGCGAAACAAACACAGGCAAACGTTTCTGTGACTATTTAATGCAAGATTAAATTATATTTAGAAGTGCCGAACTCTGATCTTGCCACCTTTCATAGTTCATGAAACCTCCCAGATCCTCTCACTGCGAGGAAACAGTATGTGAACGGATTCGTCAGGCGATGAACATACATACTGGTAAACTGACTGAACTTAATATGTGTGCCCTGAGTGAATCAGCAGCTTTAACTGTTAGAATCAGCGTCAGCAAATCCAGAAACAATGCCAATTCATGCCAAACTGTAGATCACTTTAAAAGACGTGAAAAGATGTGTTAATCTCCAAGGTTTATTAAAGAAATTCCTAAAATCTTAACATTTAACAATGGAGCCTGGTGTATTTAGCGACAGCACTGCTGACAGCTGGCGATAGTGAGATGAATCACAACCAGTTCAGCTGTGTGTATGCTTTTGTTACATCAAGATCAGATTACTGTAACTCAGTAATATCTGGATGTTCTATTAGGTCTGTTAAAACCCTTCAGTTAATTCAAAATGCTGCAGAACGAGTTCTGACAGGAACTGGTAAGAGAGACCACATCACCCCAGTGTTAGCTTCTCTACACTGGCTCCCTGTACGGTTTAGAATTTAATTTAAAATCTTCCTCCTCACATACAAAGCACTTAATGATCAGGCCCCATCATATCTTAAAGATCTAGTTTCACCTTATCATCCTAACAGATCACTTCGGTCCCAAAATGCAGGTTTACTTGCAGGTCCATAAAAGTAGAATGGGAGGCAGAGCCTTCAGTTACCAGGCTCCTCTCCTGTGGAACCAACTGCCAATGTTGGTTCGGGAGGCGGACACTCTCTCTGTATTTAAACTGAAAACCTTCCTTTTTGATAAAGCTTATAGTTAGAGCTGGCTCAGGGAAAAATGAACCATCTCCTAGTTATGCTGCTATAGACCTGGACTGCTGGGGGATTTCCTGTGGTGCACTCACAATCACTCCTTCACTCTCTCACACTCAATCTCTCACATGAATGTGACTTAATTATGTGTCATTAACCTTATTTTTTTTCTTCATTCCCAAGTCTGTCTGCTTCCTTCCGTCCTCTCTCTCTCTGTCCTCATTTTGTTTTGATGATATTATTATCATCACTAACAATAATACTGCTGTCATTATTATTATGCTTTGATTAAAACTTCATCAGTATAGTTTCTTATCAATAATCTCTGCTGCTGCTTGTATAAATGACACCGTAGTTCTATTAACATGACATAACTGATTCTAAACTTCATACAACTGTTGTATATTTGCTCCTGGTCTCTCTCTTCTGTCTCTCCCTCACCTCCCTCNNNNCCCCCACCTCTCCTCTGTCCCCCATTTTCCTCTCACCCCAACCGGTCGAGGCAGATGACCGCACATCTTTGAGTCTGGTTCTGCCAGAGATTTGTTCCTGTAAAAAGGGAGTTTTTCTCTAGTGCTTGCTCATTGTGTGAACTGTTGGGTTTCTTTTCTCTCTGTAACAATGTAAAGGTTTTGGCCTTACTGTGTGCAGTGCCTTGAGATAATGTATGTTGTGATTTGGCGCTATACAAATAAAAGTGAATTGAACTGAACTGTGTATCAGTTCAGCGAGTAAGTCAGACGTAGCCTGTGCTCCAGTCATGCAGGAAGAAGTGAACAATTTGGTGAACGAATCTTTTGAACAAATCTGTTAAATGAAGGAATTGGAAAGATTCAGTGCACCTAAAAGAACTGATGTTCCCATCACTAGATCTTAAGATAGTATATAATTGATTTAATTCAGTGACTTTTTTGAGTGGCTAAAATCAAGACTCACTGAGATACTATATGAATACTGCATTAAAAAAAAATGCTAATTTTAACTTTAAAAACTGAAGGACATTTGTTTGTTTTTATTAGGTTTTATTTTCTTGTTTGCAAATCAGTTATTCATTATGTAAAAACATTTGCAGCAAAGTAGAGACACAGTTGACTGATTGTTTTTTTTAAATTCAAAATTCATTTAGTTATTTTTTTTATATATGTGCCAAATAGAAGAATTATAAGCAACACATCACCTTGGGCCTGTGTAGCATGTGAGAGTTGTTTGTCATTATTTTTGACATTTTATGGACCAAAATATTGATTGAATAATCAATAGAATAATCAGCCTTGAAATGGGTGCTGAGAGTCAGCAAAAGCTACACATAAACAAAACCCACGGGACGCTGAAGATGATCCAGTCTGTGTGAGAACTCAGTAAAGACTGAAAAACGTGGACCGTGGACCTGATTTCAATGAGTATTGGATCACCACTATACAATGCCCAGAGTTATTGACATTTTGGAAAATACGCTTGTTCAATTTCTTGCTGAGACTTGGTTAATCGGATGAATATCAATCACTCTCATCTGTTTTCATCCAACCAACAGCTGCTCTACTTTAGTACAGTATCCAAAAGAAGTAAACTAATGCAAAAGTGCCTGAATGTGTTTTCTCGAGAAGCCATTAGGAGGCATTACCTTAAAGTGTAAATTGTATATATAAACAAAACATCCATTACATTCAGCCCAGTGTCAAATTAGTTCACAAAATGCTGATGAAGTCTATCAGCTCTCTCTTTCATGTTTTTTTAATTGATATTTATACATAAAGACATAGTGTAAATTCAGAAGAAGCATGGGTGAACAAAAATAATACAAGTATAAACATCATACCCCCCCACCCCCCCTCGCTCCAACAGAGCCCCTTCCCTGTATCAATATTACTGTACCATTCAACAACAAAGTAGTGATTAAACTTGTATGCAACTGCTTATATTACATGCATCACTTACATATCGAAATTATATATACAAAAATAAATAAATAAATAAGTAAATAAACCATCAAGTAATCAAGAATGGTCCTTATGGGTTTCAAACTATACACAATACAGGATCAGTCATATAAAACACCACTATTAGTGAAATCTACTTTCTCCATAACTAACTAACTAACTTAAAATAGGTTTCTATGTAGCATCACATTTTTGAATACATCCTCTTGTAGAACAGCAAATCTTCTCTAATACCAAATGGTGTAGAAGGTTATTGATCCACATCTTAAAGGTTGGGGGAAATTTCTCCTTCCGCTTAAAGAAAATGAATCGCCTAGCTATGAGAGATGCAAAAGGCAGTTAAGGTGAGTGTCTTGTGGAAGTATTCCAAATATGGCAGTGATGGCAGAAGGTTCTACAGGTGCTTATAAAACATCTGAGAAGGTTTGAAATATTAACTGCCAGAAATTGTCTAGTTTTGAACAAAACCAGAACATGCGTGAGAGGGTGGCTGGCGTCTGCCTGCACCGATCACAAGTAGGATTGATGCCAGGTGTGAACTTTGCTAGTCTCACTTTCGACCAGTGAAGGCAATGCGTGACCTTGAACTGGAAAACTGTGTGTCATAAGCAGATTGAAGAGGAATGTATTCTATCTAAAGCCATTTCCCAGATCTCCTCAGTAAGTTTGAACCCCAAGTCGCCCTCCCATTGAATCTTTAATGATGTCAAAGACGCCAAATTATATATGTGTATTTTCCTAATAGTCCCTCTGGAACCCGAATTAAGTTTCAGAATGGAATTTAAGAGGGAGTTGGGTGGCTGGGATCGAAAGTGATTAAATGATGTTGATATGAAGCTAAGGAGCTGCAAAAATCTAAACAAAGTAGAATTAGGGATGTTGAATTTAAGCATTAATTGAATCAAAGGATGCAAAAGTATTATCAATGAATAGATTCTCTATTGTGGCAACTCCTCTGTTAGCCCATCCATGAAAAGCACTGTCTAAAACAGATGGCATGAACTGGTGATTTTTTATTATAGGAGAACAGGTGGGCAGATCCCTGAGAGAGAAAGTTTCACAATTGGATTTAAGGTGAATTTAGATATAGATTCCAAAAAAGGAAGTTGTGAGCAGAGTAGTGAGTGTAAAGAAGTGTGAAGACAAGAGGAGTTTTCCATTCATAGCCACTCAGGAGTGTTACCAGATATGGAATCTTTCCAAAACAGCATATACCTAATGTTGGTAGCCCAATAATAAAACTGGAAGTTAGGAAGGGATAATCCTCCATGTTGACGATGCTGCTGTAAGATCCTTTTCCGAATTCAATACTTTTTCACCAAATTGATCACTGACATAAAGAAGGATTTAGATAAGTGCAGGGGGATGCATTGAAATATATAAAGAAATATTGGCAAAACATTCATTTTAATTATATTAATTCTGCCTCCTAGTGACAGGGGAGTAAATATGTCTTTAAAGGCATTTGTTATCTAGATATCCAGCTCCAGAAGTATTTAAATTTCTGTAGACTAACTTTGAGAGGGAATAAACCAAAGTCAACTTGCATAGCTGCCGTGTTCACTGGCACAATTTCACACTTTTGTAAATAATTTTGTATCCCGATATTTTGCAGAATTCCTCAAGCATTTTGAGAGTATTTGGGAGACTAAAGGATGAGACAGGTATAAAAGCATATCGTCAGCATACAGGGACACCTTATTATCCGAGTCATGTCTCTGTATTCCCTTTATACTGGCTTCACCACGTAACGCTAAAGCCAGTGGCTCAATCGCAAGAGCGAATAAGAGGGGCGACAGGGGACAGTCCTGTCGGGAGCCACGATGGAGAGGGAATTAAGAAGAGAGGTTGTTGTTTGGACAGCTGCTAATGGAGAGGAATACAGAACTTTAATCCAGGAGATGAATTTTTCACCAAAGCCAAATTGTTTGAGAGTGTGGACGAGATAATCCCACTCCACCCGATCAAATGCCTTCTCAGCATCAAGTGATATTTCTGGAATAACAGGTGGAGTGGGACCATAAAGAATATTAAATAGGCGTCTAATGTTAAAAAAGGAGTGACGACCTTTAATAAAACCTGTTTGATTATCAGCTACAGTTGAGGGCAAGACCGCTTCTAAGCAGCAGGCCAGCATTTTACAAAGGATTTTACTGTCTACATTTAGGAGTGAAATGGGGCGGAACAAGCTGCAATCCAGAAGGTTTTTATCTTTTTTAGGAATAAGAGAAATGACAGCTTCTCGCATAGTCAGAGGAAGATAACCAGTAGCATGTGACTCCTCAAATACAGAGAGCAGGATGGGAGAAAGCTGGTCTGCAAATGTTTTAAAGAATTCACTCGGGAACCCATCGGGTCCTGGCGATTTTCTGTCTTACATGGACTTGATTGCATTAGTAAGTTCCTCTACAGAGAATGGTTTGTGTAGTTCGGATGCAGCTCTGTTATCATTTGTGGGGACGTTTATTTTCCTGAAGCATGAATCAAATAAAGCGTGGTTGCCAAGGGATTTGCTGTCATACAGCTTTGAGTAGAATCTATGGAAACATAAATTAATTAATCTCAAAGTGGTCTATTTGCTTGGTGTCCGATTCATCATTAATCTCAGCAATGGTCCTACCCACAGTTGTGGTCTTGAAGATGTGTCTTGAAGAGTTAATCGGCGTTTGAATAAAACTTTCATATGGTGACGTTTTCTTTGTTGTGTATTATGTGATATTATTTGGCCTCTCAAGTACACCTTCATGGATTCCCACACTGTTAAAGGAGACATTCCTGGGGTTCCTATGTGCGAGGAAGAAAGTTATTGCAGAAGAGATAAACTTAATGAAGTCTTCATCTGAAAGTAGTAAAGTATTAAGATGCCAGGAGTGATAATTGACATGAGAAGTCAGTATACATAAAGTCATCAACAAAGGGGCATGACCTGAAATAATTATAGCGTGATATTCACACCTTCTTATTAGTGAGAGAAGGTTTTTATCCAAAAAAGAAATAGTGTATGCGGGAGTATGTACCGTGGAAAAGAAGGAGTAACTTCTACAGTAGCTATACCATTCGTATTAAGAAAAAGCTGCAGTTGAGAGTTTCAGTTATGCTTCAGTACAGCGTAACATCTATTTGGAGTCACATAGATGATATAGCAGGGTCTGCTTCAGGGCGCGGCCATGTCAACGTCGTGCACGATGACTTGCTGCAAATCCTGAAACCTCACAATAACAATTCACAATAAAAAAAAAGGGGGTGACATTGCTGTGGGGTTTGTGGAGTAAATTGTTTCCCTATCAACCCATTTGATGTGACTCTTTAAATGTCTGCGATTTAGGTATACGTACAGTATATTCACACTAACACACACTATATAGTCCACTTTTCTTATCAAGTGTCACCTCCATGGATGAATAATTTCAATGAATCAATTCATATCTGTTGTCCGTCCATTTATCTGTTTGCCTGTGGGTTTGTCCTGTTTTAATCTGTTAATGGCTTCACACAAGACTGAATTTGTGTAGAAATAAAAACAAAGTTGAGGAGGATTCCTTAACTCTTTAAGTCTTTCTACTACCTTCTACAACTACTGAAGAACAAGCAGTGAACCAAAAGGTCAAATCAAACTCTACTGACTCTAGAAAAGTCTACTCAGGAATTAAATGTTTACTCAAACATTAAGTAATGATAATCAAAAAATGTCTTGCACAAAAAAAACCTAATAAAATAAATATAATAATACAACTACTAAATGCACTCTTGTCTTGTCTTGCTTTTTTTTTTTTTTGCCATTGCTTTTAAAATCAGTGTCTGGTGACCTTCAAAACTAATCACGAGATACTTCCTCCCTGAAATGATATAAGGAGCATCTAAACGGGGACACCACAACAATCGCCATGACAACAAAGGTTTACTTATACCCAAACAAGTGAAACAACACTGAATAACATCTAATCAAGCTCAAATCACTGATGGTGTGATTACGCACACAGGGCTGCTGCTGCTTCACTGTCTTTATGTAAACTATCTCTCTCTCTCTCTCTCTCTCTCTCTCTCAGTGCTTTAGGCAGAATGATTAATTTCTGACTATTGATTCCCTGAGAATGTGGGAGGGATTGAAAGAGAGAGAGAGAGGGAGCATCCAGTATTCTGAGTAGCGCCTCGCTGCAGCTCTCTCGCCTCCAATCCTTCATTTAAGAAAAAGCCAATGGGTGCAGCGTTTGGATTCGCCGCATCACCTCTATTCATCCCTCTCTCTCTTTCCCTTCTTCCTCCCCCCTCCTCCTCTTCTTGTTACCCCATCTTCCTTGTCCTTCCCTCCTGTGTCTGCCTCCTCTTGTCCTCTGCCATCAAAGTTACCAATGAATATTGAAACAAACGCCCAAGCGATTCGCAACAAGCAGGAAGGAACCGAGGGCATGGAAGGATGGAGGGTGAAGTGAAGAGCTTTAAAAACAAACAACACCAAAAAATTGCCCCTCCCTATACATTCATAATCTATTTAGTTTCATAAATATCTCTAAAGTAAGAAGCCAGCCTTTAGCTGTGTCTCTACAACTTCAAAACACTCTCTAATTGAACAGCAGAGGAACATTTGTAGAATAATTCTCATGTAATATGACAAAAAGCATATCAAAAGCTGCTTTTATTTTGAAATGACACATACATATCGTAATATCCTACCTATACGTTCATTCATTAATTCATTCATTCATGAGTGTGTTTACATTTTGGCATCATCATCATCACCACCATCACCACCAGGTAACCACCACAGCGAACTGTACGAATGCCTTTCAAAATAAGGGTATCCAAGATTATTAAAAATGACTTTTACATTACAATATGACCACACCAAATTTGTCACATATGGTTAACCTTGTTGATGACAACTTTTTATGAAGTACAACAGCACAATTTCAACAATTTCGACAGTGACATTAATAGTTTACCATTTCTGTAGATTCTATTTGTTTTCTTTCCTGTTTTACATTTGATGTTACTTTCCTTGTATTTTTGGCCCTGTCCTTTTCCCACTCCTGTGATTGTTTGCTCTGCCCTAACATGTTTCACCTGTACTCTATTATCTCTGCCTCCCGCATGTCTTTGGTTTCTGTGCTCTCAGCCTCGTGTGTTGGCTCGTGTCTTCAGTTTGGTTGGTCATTCAGTTCAGTGTTCTGTTCTTCTGCGCTTCTGTTTAGTTTGTTTTGTCAGTGTTCTCTTCTACGCTCCCAGTATTCTAGCCTTTTCTTTAACATTTTGCTCTCTGTTCTGCCAGTTAATGTTTTTAGGATTTATTTCATTTTGAGCTTTACATTTGAGTTCATGCTTTCCTGCAGTGCCACAAAAATTAATCCTGAGAGCAATGTGAAGAGTACTTCCTCGCACAGCAATGCAGATTGGTTTTTCCATACAAGTAGATGACATCATAATATCATAAAATGTCATCATTTCCTATTTATTTGTATTAAATAAATTTATTTTAGGCTTGGCAGCATTCCCTACCTTGCTCTGATGTTGATTCATTGTTGTAGACTCATCTGATGGAAGCCTGACATCCAATTTAATGGTATGTAGCATTTCCCAAAATGAATAGGAATTAGGTATTTTTTTTTTTTTAGAAAATAATATGTAACAATTTTTCCAAATTGTTTTGACTACAAATGTAGTAAATATTCCGTTGATTGCTAAAATTAACATAGTGAGAATAAAACAATGCCACATAGTGGATGGACACACAAACTGTGTTTCTGCAATTCACTTCATCTACACAACACATCTTGCCTAAGTACATCATGCAGCAACAGTGTTTTACTGGGTCATTTAACAGCGACAATTGATCAGTGACTGGTTTAAAGTGTCAGTAAATGATTCACCCTACAGTTACTGTACACCACTCTGTGTACTGCAGGACTGAACTTTGTAATTCTAACTTTCCTTATTCATAGTACTTTTGGCTTTATGCCATCCAAATTATATGGAGTTTTTTAAAGCTCAGGTCTGTTATTAGTTTCTGAAACATTTATAATTGTATTTGTTAAAACCCTTGTCACAGTCATCAATGACATTCTAGGAAAAAAAGGTTTGTACTGTAGTTAACACAACCACACAACCATATTGTATTAAGTGTTTATATTGAGAGCATGAGTGGAATTATGAATTTTGGCTGCCATTTTTTTCTGTAAATTGCTCACAAACCTCTGGTTTTTGTTTCTGCATTACCAAACAAAAAAAAATGGCAGCCAAAATTCACACTTCCACTTTTCAATTTTCTCAATTTTTTTTTAGTTTTTTTTAAGTTGGCATAGACACAAAGCTACGGTGTATAAAGGGAAGAGAGGGAGGAGGGAGGAATGCAACACTATGGGTTCCAAATGTCCAACTGTAAAACACCAAAGAGGAAAAGGAGAAGGCGTACAAGACAAAAGACAAAGATAATTCTCAAAGATGTGTTTTTGTTCTTTGGCCGATGCCAAAACTGATCTTCAGAAATCAATGTAGCCAGTGGCCCAAATATGATGCCAACATTTTTTGGATGTTATGTTTGCCCAATCTTCTTTTATTCCTCTAGTTGATCAAATATAATCAATTTAACAAATGTTATTAAAAAAAATTGCTCATATTATATTAATATTTATAAAACACAGCATTTATATTTTCATTTATTAATTTAATATATACATGAAACACATATTCAGAGATATAACTTCAATTAAAAGGAACACAATTTTACTGACTTAGGAGCATCAAGTTTCTGAGAACAATATGTATGTGGGTAATAACTGGACAACTATTAAATAATTAGCCCATGTCACATATTAGAAAATGGCAAATAGCTGAAATAATTGGACTTTTCAACTGAGGTCCCACACTGACTAAAAAAGTGAAGTGAAGTGCATAATCTGAATTATGGTCTCTTTTAATCTCTACAGACTCGTCTTTTTTTGTGCACAACTGTGGCAGTGAAATCAGAGAGGCTCGAGGATATGAAAGATTAACTGAGAGAAAACACTCACCTACTAATTATAGTGATCGCTACCTATTTGCCCTCTCCCCTCTGAAAGTGCTAACGCTCATCCACCAGAGACGAGGTAAGCAAAGAATAAATGGTGAAGCGAATAAAAATGGCAACTGAGGTATCTTAAAAGGAAAACGAATTGATGGCTTAACGGCACTGACAGTAGGATGGCAAGAGGCCAACCCTCCATCCTAAGTCTGCTCCTGCACAATTAATGGCACTGTCAGTTTAAAACAATGGCTGTTCCTGAGAGACCAACATGTAGGAACAAACATTTTTCATTGCAAAAAGTAACACCAAAAAAAGCCACTGCTGTGCTGTCACACTCTCTTTGTTCCCAAAGTGTGTCTGGAATAAGTGTCAGTTAGAATATGTTCAATAAGAAGTGTATGGAAGAGCAAGAACTCATTTCATATGCAGGCTAATGAGAAGACTTTGTCACATTTATAGGGACCCTAGTATTTAAAGGGATAATTCTGGTTCAGTGAAATTGGTGTTTGAAATCCTACATTTAAATTTGCCCTAGAGACACACACTTATGAAACGAGGCAGCAGCCCCTGTGTCCTTGTGGGCAAAAAGAATGGGGGGAAAAAAGGCTGATTGGTTAACAAAAAAGAGGCTAAAAACAAGAAAAAAGCTCCTTATTGTTATAGAATTGCAGGTGCAGTTTATATCAGGTGAGCTTTTTGTTAAGTGGCTAAATCTGGTTTTCCTTATATCTGTGCCAGTAGCCATGTTATCAGTGAAAGCGAGTATCCAGCTCAGGCAGGCCAACAGAAATGGCAGAAAATGTCAAAACTTTATACAAACACACTTCAAAAGACCTCAACTATCCCTGTAAATAGCCAATGTCTACTTGTGCCTCCTTCTTTTTCTCCTCTATACCGTTTCATATGTTAAATAATTCACAGGAAATTAAAAAAAAAAAAAAGAAAATGCATGAAATGGTAAACTATGATGACTCTAACCCTTATCACCTTACTATATAACCACGATTCCAATATTAAAGCTTATAAAACCTGAATTGATGCTGTAATTTGTATCACTGCCAAAAATGAAGCAGACAAAGAAGAAATTATCATGTTCACCCATGTCTTTGATTCCCACTAATTGGAGTCAAAGCAGATGAAAGCCCATGTCCATTGCAGTCATTTGACCTTTGACCCCAGATTACACAGATGCACAGATTACATAGACACATGCACAATGAAGCGCACACATTCCTACCAACATAAAACGGCACATTAAAAAAAGGTTCGACCCACGTAAAATGGCTTTACATGAACAAGTGTGACAGTAGCTCAGCATAGAAATCCACACTGAAATTAAATGAAGGAGGACGATGACCTTAACCAAATCGTTTTTGGAGCGAGGCCACGTGTTTGAGTTGAGATCCAAAATGCATTTTCATCAGAGGCATAATTAATAAAAGTCCTTGAGTGCAGGACGGATCATTGAACATTTGAAACAGTAGGAAGTATTATCATTATAAATACCTGGAAAATAATAGGAAGCAAGTGAAAATAAAGGCATTTTACAAACCTTAACATTACCTTCCTTTAAACTTTGCCTGAACTTAAAACATTTAATGATTTATGAGGACCTGGTTTTGCCCCCATAGGAAGGGGACAAGGAAACATACACCATCCATTGCATCAATTCACTGAGGATTGACTGCAGACCAGCAGTCATAAAGACACAGACACCAGAGTTCATCATAGCCTGCTTAATGCTCCACCATTACCGTTAACATGAGTTAGCCACATCTGGTGTGTAGCTAAACTCATTCCACCGACCATAAAAATCTGATGAATCATAACCTGCCACCTCACCAGCGTTCACTTTGTCTCAGGCTGACATCTGTATATCTCTCACACAGCCACCAACCACATTATAGAGCTGTTTGTCTCGTCTTCAGCACAGGTCCAGTGATTACAGCAAACACACAGAGACACAAACACAGTCCACTCCATTGCAAAGTTGCCGGAGTGGGAGTCTGAGCACCGTCGAAAAATAAAATTGAAAATTAAGAACAACAAAAGAAAAAACGAGCTTCCGCGAATGTTAACTTAACTGAGGCATTAACCCCAGAACTCCAAACAAGATCATTTAGAGCCTTGATGGGTTTGAAACCATCAGTGCTCACTGATGGTTTATAACAGAGAAAAAATGGCCGATCATCAAATTACAATTTCATATTATAATATATTATACTACACTCATTAATCTGTATCCTTCTGCCTCACAAGATATCCGGAAACAAAAGTTGAAACAAAAAAACGCATTTATGAAATGAATGGGACTGCACTAATAATTCACAGTGAATAAAATAAATAAAAAATGAATAATAAGCATCTATTGGTTGCCAGCACTCTGTCCCAAATTTCCCAGATCTATCACATTGTTGAAATTACCATGTGAATGAAAATATTCTCGAGTAGGAGCTGTGGATTTTATTGTGAAACACTAAATAATGTATATTTGTGTATATACTTTGTGTTATATTTTATATTTATTTTTTTTGTTAATATTGACTCATTTTGAATTTGATGCCTGCAACACGTGTTTACCACTATCTTACATCACCTTTAACATCACTCAATAAGCATTTGGGAACTGAGGAAACCAATTGTTGAAGCTTTGTAGGTGGAATTCTTTCCCATCCTTGCTTGAAAAACAATTTCAGCTACCCAACACTCCGGAGTCTCCATTGTCTTATTTTGTGACTCATAATGCATGGCTTCATGACAGACAGTTATGAAGCCATGCTGTATTTTGTAAAATGTGGTCACTGAATGCATGTAAAAACAGGCGGTAAAAATGCTTAAGACAAGGAGGGGTGAAAGGTTCTAAAAATGAGAGGTAGTTTTCCTCCTCCTGTATTAGAATTAGAATCACTTTATTCGCCAGGTATGTGAATACACACAAGGAATTTGAAATTACACACCCATGGACCACATGCAAACATCAATTAGTCCGCACTTATTACTGGTTGAACGTAATAATGGCACATGTCAGAATTATGCAAACAGCGCATAAACATTTGATCGTATATGGACCCCAAACTTTGAACAGTCCGTCATCCAAAAAGATGCATAGTGGCTGTGAGGCATCGCAGAAGGTACGTGCCGCCGGATATTTGTATTTTTTTTTTTTTTTGGACTGAAATGTGGACTAGACTAGTGACAGGTATTACATACAGTATGTGTCACTTATACATACAGTTTCTGTATGTCACATTGGAGATTTACAATCAATACGTTTATGTCTGCGTGAACATTCAGCTTTGATAAGATCATAAAATATGCCGTAGGTCAGAATCTGGTCACACTTATTGTATTTGTTTTTCATCTACTGAGTTTGCCGTTTAAGTGCTGTATTTGGGTGGTGTTTGCGTGAGGGGCTGGTCCCTATAAATTATATATGGCACGACATAAACCCTTGGAGCTCACGCAGTACATATCACCCTTGGTCTGCACAACTCGTAATATGGAGGCTATAAGAATGCATTTTTCAGTGTTCTTGAGTGTTGTTGAGTCAAAGTTCTGATTAATTTTATATCGCACATTTAAAAAAAGGGGATTAGCAATTTTGCACAAAAGTCACAAGATAGACAGTTTTGCTTTTATTTCTGTTCATACAAAATGAGCCAAGCGACCTGTGACGTAGTTCCAGATTTCACAAATGAAATCCAATTTTTAAAATTTTGTGTACCTTTTCCTCAGGTGTGTTTATGGACAGCACTCTTGCCTTTGCAGCAAGAGGTCCCGGGTTCACAACCCAGTTGGAACAAGGGGCCTTCTGCAAGGAGTTTGCATGTTCTCCCCGTGGTGCGTGGGTTCTCACTGGGTACCCCGGCTTCCTCCCACAGTCTAAAAACATGCAGATTTGGGGATTAGGTTAATTGGGCACTCTAAATTGCCCGTAGGTATGAATGTGAGAGTGAATGGTTGTCTGTCTCTGTGTGGCCCTGTGATGGACTGGCGACCTGTCCAGGGTGTACCCTGCCTCTCGCCCTATGTCAGCTGGAGATGGGCACCAGCGCCCCCCGCGACCCCTAGTGGATAAAGCGGTAGAAATGAGTGAGTGAGTGAGTGTTTGTGGACATAGTAAAAAAAAAAAAAAAAATTTAATTAAATTAAAAAATTGTTTCATCAGATTGCCTAGGTTGTGCTGAAAAAATCAATATAAGACACTCTTAACATATTAATAGAAAAAAATGTTAAAAAAAACACAACTTTGTGCTGACCTCTGTGATGGACATTAGGTCATCTACCACACAAGAGTGCATCTTTTAAAAGATTTAAACATCAAATGAGTTTTATTTTTCTAAAAACAAAAAAAAAAGGATCTTTTTTCTCTATTCTGTAAAGTAGCCTTGGGTACAATGAAAGGCTCTATACAAGTCTAAATAATAATAATAATAATAATAATAATAATAGTGACTTAGTGACACTTAAATAATAATAATTATTATTATTGCTAATCTATAAAGAAACTAAATTAAAATGTATTCAATTTAGTTGTTATTCCTGATCTAATACATGTAGTGTTTATGACTCATGCAGTTTACAGATGACAGCTCTGTTGCTCCATCTCTCTCTCTCTCTCTCTCACACACACACACGTACAGTATATAAAATGCCACTGCAGTGGTGTTACCCTGTGATCAGAGAGCAGCTCCGCTGTGACTGACAGTGGTCGGAGTCACTGCCTCCGATGACATCTGTGTGATGACTATCAAAAAAAACAAAAAAACAGCTGATCTTTATACTGCACTGTATAGGTCTTCATTTTAAGATGGCCGCACAGCACCAAGAACGGTTTATGGTCATGACATGTTAACAACCCTGTATACAGGGAGAAGGAGACAAGCTGTGCATGAATGATGCTCGTAAACACACCGACTGACACACGCAGACACACACACACATGCTCCTCACACGCTGGGCTCCCTGGTCATTCCCTCTGGCTCCTGATGTCTGCAGGATTAAGGAGCAGTTGATTTGTCAGCACCTCTCCCACCAGGCGTTAAACAGACTGTGTGGAGGTGCCAACAGGTCTCTGCTGCACCACACACACGCAAACACACACTCACACACACACACACACACAATATACTATACTGCAATACAAAGGAGGTGACTCTCTGTTACTATTGTAAAAGCACCGGACTCCACTGTGAAATGCAACACTTGACATATTGGAGTAATCACTACACTGTAACACCATTATACTCTTTCATATCTAGGGCTAATTCATTCATTCCCAGTGGTAAAAAAAAAAAAAAAACTGTTTAAATAGAGTTTAAACAGGATTTTTGACTAGTAAAAATGTGTTTAATCTACATTCACCCCCAAGTTTTTTATCAACTTCAGCTCTCATCAGTTATATGAACACAAGGCCAATGGTGAACACACTAACTTCCTGGCAGCAACGAAAAATTCTGGTTCCAGTTCCAGTAAAACAGGATGACGTGCATTCATTTTCCAGTCGTTAGTGTCGCCATTAGCTATCAATGTTTGGAATGAACCTTACTTTTTACAACTTGGGACAGGGTTATATTGTATATTATATATATGTATATAGTATTTATATTATATTATATTGTTTGGTTCACCAGTCGGATCATTTGAATGATTAATTGAGAGAGGGACCAAAGTAAAAGATACAGAATAGTAACCACCATAATGTTCTGTGATCCATGGTGTTTATAGGCTTTTTTTCCCTCTTCAATCTCACTTTGTTCCTGGCACGTTCATGATGTCATATACACGGGTAAAGCAGGGGTGAAAAAAACAGAAGAGCAACGACTGGCAATGGGAATTATTGGTCAACTGCATAAACATATGGGTTTTTTCTTACTGTTATTCCTGTATCTTTTTGCCACGAGAAATTAAAAACCACAAAAAAATTCACAGTGTCTCTATTTTTGTTTTTTATACTTCTTGGCAGGCAGGGATTCAGACACACCATTGGTGTTGGAGGAGGAGGAGGAGGATGCTTGAGCATCAGAGCAGAGCAGCTACAGTCCTGCAACAGCTAACTTTTAACTTGGCAAAGCTGTCACTCCAAGGGAGATTAACAAGCTTGTAGCAGGGTATGTGGTGGAGGAAAGGCTAGCATTGTCAACTGTGGAGTCTCCAGCAATCTGCAACATTCCAGTATTGATTCCAGTATTGATGCACTACAAAGAAGCAACAATGCATTTGTGCAAAATAAAGCAGTGCAAAGCTGTTGCTTTATGTAGGTAGTGCAATCCTGATTATTCATACCGGTCTACTTCAAGCACCGCTGAACACTAACCTCACTAATATGTCAAATAAATAATACTATATGTAAAATATGCCACAGATTTAGCTGTTTTGCCAAATGTTAATAATTTTCACAGCCCACAGACCATGAGCACATGTTATTTAAAAAATTGTCTGTGTCTGACTTTCAGTGTGCAAAATCTATGTTATTTGTCATATTCATGTATGACTAAAGTTTAATTAATAAAAAAGGAACCGTTCTGCATGATCGATATAGGGTGGAGGGGAGGGCTGGTGTTCCGTTACATGTTGAGATTGTAGTGCTTGTATGCGGCGAGTGGCTACCACTGTACACACTACGCCTCCTGGCACACTTGCCTCCTGTCACACCGTGGACTGCTAACAGCTCTGTCCTGTTGCATAACCCTGTTAGTAAGACACTTGAGCATCAACAGCCCGGCGAACACATGACTGGACACATCGCCACAGCATCCAAGAGCAATTTTAGGAATAAGCCTTACTAAAAAAAATCTTAGTCTACAAAGCAGAGTCACTGTATAATAATATACACATATAATGCGTGATGATATACCGTTATGCACTGTTCTTAACTGCTAATTTCACCAAGGACATTGTTGGTACATGCTTATTGGAAGTTCAAGGTCCAGGACTAGGAGGCAGCTGGTTTGAAATCACCCAGAAGAATCTGATCTCCCACTGTGAAGCCTCCAGAATAGCGATTTGGCTGCCACCACACTGAAGTTCACCTACAACCGTTTGATTTTGTTTGACACCAGCTTTCAATCACACTGATCTCCACTCATATATGCCGTACTGTATTGTCTATTTTCCACTTAATGGGACCAAAACTGACATAAAGTTCCATTGAAAAAGACACGGAACTAGTGATTGATACTTTTATCTTATGGAAATGTTTACTGACATAAATCAAGTGATAGTAGAGAAATTTTCCCATAGACTTATGGGATTCAAACTGATTTATTTTGCAACCAGCAGAGTTGCTGGTGGCTATGTAATCAATTTCTTTATATGTACTGTATATATATGCAGTTTATTTACACTAACTTACTAAATAAATAAAATAAATGTATGCCACTTCTTTTGCTTTACCACCTATTCATCTGTGAGGTCGTTGGTCAAACAAGGAACAGAAACCAAACTTTCCAGTCCCAAAATCTTTTCCTTTGCTAGATTCTGCATATTTATATGTAAAATTTGAAAGGATGACTTTTGTAGAAAAGGTGAGGAAAAAGAAACAGTGTAGTATAGAAACCAACATCGAACAGCAGCTGTAGTTTCAGTGAGGGTATTAAAAGCACAATCTTCCATTTTTTTTGTTTTAATAATAGAACAGTGATGATCAATTTTTAACCTGGATTATTATACATATAGATACATATAGCGCAGTAACAATCACCTTATATGTGTGTTTTAGGTCGGTCATGTCCTTGTAGCTCCTCTAAACCTGTTTCTGCATGTATGCATGTTTCTGCTCTGCATGTAAACGTGTTCTGTGTGTATGTGTGTGTGTGTGATTGATGTCTCTCCCATAGTGCAGAGCAGCGTATATGTCATTTCCAGGTGGTGGTGTGTGTGCGTGCGCGCAAGTGCTCATAAACATTCTCTTTGATTGAGAGGCCGTGATGCCTGACAGGTGGCCTTGTGCCGCCAACAGAGCACTGAATCGCTATAGTTCCGTCATGTCATGTGGTCACTCATACCAGCTGTAAATAGAAGGGGGAACAACTGCATTACTTAAGTCAAAATGATGACTCTACTAGATCTATTTATCAGTCACATGGCCTATTAATTAAATTAATGTTCACAACATTATAATATCGTTATAGTTGGGATTGTGCCTGTCATATTCTGTATTTTGTAAAACTTTTTTAAAATGTGAAAACACAAAAAGTACATGTACAATACATAAAGTACATACAGCAAGCATACGGCAGACCTACCACATTGCAATTGCTTGATGTGATTTTCTGTAATGTATATATGAAAATGGATCCCAACATTAACAGTTTACTTGACAGGCTTCGAGCTTGGCACGCCACCGACTGAAGGCACCATTGTGTGCAGTGCCAACTTTGGCGGTGTTTGGACAAGAAACGTAAAGCACACAGGTAGAAGTGCAACAGATATTCTGCTGAATGAGCTGCTCTGCCTTGTCTCAAGTGAAGAAATGTGTGGAGACACGTGCCTGCCTCACATTCTCTTGATCTGTATATGGGTTACCACTGCAGCCATGGTGGTAAATTACACACTCGGATGTGCTTTGTAAAAATGACAGACCAGACCTTTGACTTTGTTTGGAGAAGAAATGCAAGAGAAATCTGCCTGTCTGTTAATTGCATCTCTGTCAAATGTATTGACAGGCTTTCAAATTTGGCATGTGACTTACTGGAGGCACCAGTGTGTGCAGTTCTGACATTGACAAAACCAAGGGAAAGGGTACGGGTGCTGTTTTACTATAGTATTTGAAGTAAGGACAGCAGAAAAGTCATATACCTGATAATCAGTTGTTGTGTCTATGGTATTCCACTGATCTATGTTTTACTGATAAAAGTAAATGTGTTTAAAGAGCCAAAAGTCATCTAAGTACTGAATTCCTACTCCAAAGAAATGGGGGCAACCCATGAACAAAAAGTTGGTGTGTTTATCCCTGAAAAAAAGGAACACCAACAATCACCTCTCCTCCCCATTAAGCTTACTATGTGTTAGTCCAACAGGCATAGGGAAAAGTTTTTGATCATGCTTTTTCTCTATTTGTCATTCTGGATGTGCATAAGCACTTTGTGCATGTATGTTCTGCAACTGGGCTCAATGGACACAACACTAATTCCAATCTGGCTATATTTCATCATGGTGACAAATTACCTTGTGCTACGTTCATGTATCTGGGCTAAGACTGATGTTATCAATATGCTGTACACTGGTTCCACCCTAAATAGCAACATGAGATGCAAAGAAATGGAGTAGTAGTAGAGAGACTGCATTTTTTTTCCCCCATGGCTAGTGGGATTTCCACAAACCTCTAGTAACAACTATCTGTAGGTGACTGCAGAGAAATTAAAAAGCGGATAGAAGAAACTTTCTGGATTTTTGTGTTCATCCTCTTTTGTTTTCCACGCAGTTTTTTTTTCCCTGGGCAATTGAAGCCCGCTCAAACATGATGGCTTGAACAAGAAACGGAGACCAAAAGAGACCCAAAATCTTGTCCCTCTGCAACAGACTCTATTCCCACAAAGAGTCTGTTTATATCAGATTAAGTTAGATACACCTGCATGGAATGAAAAATGTTTCACCTTGCTATCTGATTTTGTTAATCCTCTCATGTGTGATTGATTCTGAGTGTCAATAGCAGTTAAATGCTTTTCATTAATGTGATGTACTTCTTTTTCTTTAATTTGATCATGGAAAATACTTTACATCGTAGTTACCCTGCGGTTACTATTGAAATTTCACTGCTTTATAGGAAGTTACATTCCTCATCTTACAGGGTCGATATTCTCTCACACACACACTTAGGCAGGCCATGATACTGAGCAAAGCCAGCTAAGGCCAGAGTCATTGAACTGGCACATGGTGACACACAGTATAGAGCAGTTTGACTATCATTTACATACAGTACATACTGATTACATTCAGGAAATTTCAAGCATTTTATTTTCAGGAACATGTATGGTACCAGATAATCCTCACACACACACACACATTCACAATCTTTACCACAAATCAAGGCGACTAACAGGTTGAGTGTCCCTACTACACATGCACATACTAAATCCCTAAAACATATACATCTTGTGCACTACATACTAAAATGTAACTAACTCTGACCTTAAAGGAAATGTACACTATTTTTCCTTTCTTCAGATAATGAGGAAAAAAGTCAATAAGCTTCCCAATTAAACTTCTATTTTAAGTAACCATTCCATTCCATCCAAAATTAACAAGAGTAAAAGGAAAGATTCACTGTTAACCTTCAGGGATTAGTTTTTTTTTTCCTTCTTTAATGATAACTTTTACTGTATAATGATTGCCTAACTAGGCTTTTATCACTGCATTGAAAAGCAAATATGCAGAATTTCTGCAAATACCAATCATACTAGCAACACCACCACATTTCTGTATTGAAATCATATAGATCTTTTCAGAATTTACTCTAACACAATATTATATTAACACATCATAGATCATAGAAGTTCCTCAAAGCATGTAACCATAAAGGTCCATATAGTATTATTATACTTAAACTGACAGTCAAGAGTTTGTGAGGGAAGGAAAAAAAATGTATTAGTAAGTGTGCATAAATCTAAGGGACAATTTTTTTTAAACCATCGAGGACACTGGCTTTTGTCAATGTAGGCCTCTGGTGCTCGGATAGAAATTATTAAAGCTGGTTCAAACGGTTCATGTGTCTTCTTGAGAGTGATGCAAGCTAAAATTGAATGCTGGGATGAACACACAGACACACAGAGCACACACTCTCTCAGACACTCACACCTCATTCTCAGAAACATATCTCCTGTCACATACACCTCGCTCGCTTTCAAACCCGCCGTGATGGAGATTAATAGCAGCTTTTAAAGCCTGCTGAGCTCCACCTGTCAAGGCTGTGGACCCCAGGGCAGCACCGGTCTGTGCCGGGGAACGCAAGAGTGTCCTGGGGCAAGATCCATCATGGAAGTCCAACGACAGGCTGAATCTCTGGAGCCAGCCTCCAAAGCTGGACCACCGACACGGCCATCCGTCCTGGATGACAGGCCCACTGTGTGAATCCAACGAGAGCAGACCTGATGGCTGCTGGATGGACGAGTGCGGGGACTGGATGTGAGATGGCTGCATTGATATTGGGAGGTGGATGCATGTGTGTATTTATAGATGCCTGAATGAGCCCATCTATGTGTTTGTTACAAGGAAATAAGTAGAATGTAGGTCTTCTCCACATTTAGGGGATGTTTTAAAGCACCCTTCAGATTTTAAGGGATAAATCTGTTTATTTTAAGGGTAGTTGTATGAGGTAATGACACATTATCAACACTGACATGCACGCCACAGAGCGCTGCCCCATTTCCATGAACCAGCTTGGGACCTGGACACTTGCTCAAACGTATAAC
The DNA here is from genome assembly GCA_016785285.1 of Brachirus orientalis. Classification (NCBI taxonomy): domain Eukaryota; kingdom Metazoa; phylum Chordata; class Actinopteri; order Pleuronectiformes; family Soleidae; genus Brachirus; species Brachirus orientalis. The sequence goes on along the minus strand of JAFBJR010000145.1, from coordinate 1,942,788 downwards.
ATGGCTGCCAACAAGGACCGAAGGGAAAACGGACATTTGGTTCTTAACAGAAACTAACATAATAAAATCTACACCTGCTTAAGTCTACAGTATCTTCAGAAAATATTATCTGCCTCCTCTCCCCATTAGTCAGACTTAGTTTTTTTTTTTTTTTTTTTTTTTTCCTTTTAGCTGGAATCTGGATTGCTAATCACTTACTCTCACAGAGAAACGTCCGCAGAGAAAGTCAGTGATTTCACATCACAGCACACAGGAGTAGTAAATCCAGTCCCACCTCTAACAGTGAGTCCAAATGTGTTATCAAATGTGTTAATTTGTGACTTTGGGGTTTGAAATCCTTTGCCTTACTAAATGAGGCAGTAGCTCCTGTGTCCCTTTAAATTAAAATGCTGATTTTCTCTATGGACTAATTACAAATTTCACTTTTTGTACATTTTGTTTGTATGAAAAGTGCATCTAAACATATATTATACATATATTGTATAAAATTATTTGATTGAAAAGTGCTATAATCGATTAAACAATTCATATAGTATAACACTTGCAACAAGCTGATAAAGAATTTAGTGTGTCTGACATTGATGAATATGTACAATAAGTGATTTAATATGCAATAATGAATTAACATTGCCAACTAAAGGTTAATGAATAATGTGTATGTAGCCATCAGCATGAGCACTGGGCCTTTATGATGTCTTCTGCACTCACTGAGGTATATACTGCAGGATGTTCCTTTGGACTAGAATATTAGAGTGTCAGAATTATACTGGAATAATCTAGAATGAAGAATTTACCTGGCGTTAATAAGTAATAAAAATAAAACACATTTTACCTATCACTATAGTCTTTGTTGTGAAAATCTGAAATTTGATGTTCGTGCCAAATAACAACCAGTAAAACCCCTTTAAAAACCTCACTGGTCTTGAACTGTCATATGACAGGAAGCAACAGAACTGGCATTCCCATTTAAAACATCATGAAGCTAAAAAATATTTGGGTTGCTTTGTTTCAAACACTCTCCAAGAGTTGGGTGGTAGCAGCACTTTGACGTCTGAGGTTTGACAGCTGCCGTGACCTGTCATTCACTTCTATTACAGTATCACCAACAGCACGCCCACAACGCGCTGCTGGATGCTGACTGTTTGCCAGCCTCCATGCAGAGGCAGAACAATGGCTCTCATTTCCTTACCCAGCACTGCTCCATCATGCATCCTTGAGCATTTTTATCGAGGGACTATGACTTTAATCGCTGAAACTCCTCAGTCAAGAGTATGAAAAAGCTAAATTTGCGCAGCATGTTTGTAAAATCCAAAACAATGGCCCTGATTTCTGCATGTTCCGCAGTCTGTATTTCCATAATGTTAAATGCAGTTGCAGTTTGTGTTAAACCACCTGAACTAATATTATTATATGTTGTTTGGAGGCATGTTTATGATGGTGCTGATGGTGGGACACAGCCAATATTAACTTGGCATGCAGAAAGCTGTCCAAAATGTGAACAATCCAATGGTGACTTGTGAGTTGGTACTATTTTGACAGAACCCTTAGTGCTTAATATGAGAGACTGGTATCAATATTATAATACAAGTTCAATAAATTGCATAAATCTAAATATATAAAATGTCAAATTAAATCAAGGTTAAAAATGAAGATAAGGATATGAAGTGTTACATTTTACTAGATTTGAATGAAGTCATCGATCAATTAAGGCCACAACAAAAGGCAAAAACTGGGTTAAAGGGTTTGTTTGCGGCTCTGCACATTTAAGTAATAGATCGGATAAATCTTAACCACTGCATGGACTGCATAAATTCTATTTTTATCAAAAGATTTATTCATAGACTTTTCATAATGAGTTTTCCCCACTGTCTCATCAGTTTAACATAAAGACTGCAGCTTGAACTTTCTGATTTTGACAAGAAATTGTTAAACATATAATGCATATTATATAAAAATTATCAAATTATATGTTTTAAGTTAATATATATATTCTGGCTATTATATATAATAGCCATAATCTGGTGTGGTTCTATCCACATAAATGCAAGTGCAATTTGACAAATGGCAACAGAGCAGAATAATAATAAATAAAATTGAACTGATTTTTCTGCATTTTAATCCTGTATTTCCTATTTAGCAACCTGCTGATCCTGGACCACACAACAGCTTTATTCGAAACATCCCAGTCCCATACTGGCAGTGTAACTGTTGCTTGCTGTAGTAACATATTTTGTAAACATGATTGTTCCAGATATCAGATTACTTTGTCGCCACTTGTTTCACTACTGGAATTTTGGATAAAGAGTTGGTCTGCATTTTTTTTTTCTTCCCCTTTGTGGAAGCTGATTATTTTTCTAATCTGATATCATGTTATTAGTTCCCCTCTATCATGGCATATCGCTATAGCTGGGGCTTTAGATAAAGAGGCAGCATGAAGAGGATCTGTTGACGGTCAGCATGGCAAAGCTAACGGAGCTGATGGCTATTAGCATAATTAATGTCATCTCTGAAATGCACTTCAGTTCTGACACGGCTGTCCACACACACACATACTGGTTTCCATGACTTCAGAGGACATTGCATTGACTTACATTCATTTCCTGGAGACTTGCTCTAACCTTAACCAGAATTACAAGTGCCCTAACCCTAACCCTGACCCTAACCTTAACCTAACCCTAACCTCAGTCTAACTTTTTTGTAGACTTGATTTTTGTCCCCATAAGGAAGACAAGTCCCCATAATATGACTGTGTAAACAGATTTAGGTCCCCACAGCATCAGGAATACCAGGTACACACACACACACACATTAAAACAGGGCCTGAGCTTGAAAGCAGCGACATAATCGAATGTGCTCTGTATATGTCGCGCTCAACGTGAAAACATCACGTCTGATCTTTCCTGTACTGTGACACTGACATGTCACTGCGATGTTAGACTCGTAACAGTCAGTCATTCACTGTTAACTGAAAAACGATGATCATCACAACCCGAGAACTGAAACAAAATCACACACGGTGACGTATTATGTTAAAAGCCGGGGTAAGATAGGTGATATAGAACGTAGGTCTGTGTGTTAAAGATAGCACAGGATGCCTGAGGGGGTGTGACAGCAAAGCAGAGCTGCCTGCTCGTTCTCTCTCTCTCTCTTGTTCTGTTTTCTCTCCCTCTTTTTTCTCCTGCTTTCCACCTCCCAATTCCTCTCTTCGTCTCTCTGTTCTCTGCACCACGCAGCTATAAAGCAACTGAGGGCGAAGCTTGCAGAAAAAGCTGGATCACTCTCAGATTCCGCTCTGCTCTTAACCATTTCAAATCTCTGATGCCAAGTACGCCGAGTGAGCTTAGAGTGTGAAAAGTAAAGCCACTTAGTGAGGAAAATAAGCATATCACATGGAGTGAGTTGGCGTGGCTGCACTCACATCGGAAAAAAAAAAAAAAATGTGTTGCTGATTTTGACATAATTTTGCAACCTCTTCCAAGATTTTATGTTTTTTTTTGTTTTTTTTTGTCTTAGAAAATAAACACGTTTCATCCTCAAACCCAGTGTTTACACTACGCACCTCCAGAGTTGCAACAATAAATGTGGTCCCCTGACCTTCATCCTTAATGCTACAACATAATGTGATCACATGCTTGATCACAGGTACGGCGGCTTTTTTCCTCACACATGCAGCCAGTTTTCCCCACAGTCTGAAAAAGCAATGATGTGCAACAAGCTATTTTGTACTGAGGTAAAGTAAAACACCTTCTGTGGTGGTTCATTTTCTTTCTCGCATGGGTGATGTAAGAGACCAGATACTGCAGACATTGTACTGGAACTGTGGTCCAATTCAGGCCGGGTACTGACATTCATTCCAAGTGTTCTGATTGCATGTCGATAACGTTAATTACAACTTTTCGCACCTGGCATTAAAACGCATTCTGGATGTATCTTCTGTGACACCCTGCATTCAAATACACATTGATGTCATGTATGTTCACAAGAACAATATTGTGTTTTTAATGAGTGGGACTTTATAGATGGGTCCAGTGTATTAATGAGAGTGTGTAGATGACAGGGTGAGAAAAGAGAGAGAGAGAGAGAGAGATAAGAGACGGGAGACGCTCCAATAAGACAGAATAAGACTTTAAGCAGAAGAAAAAGAAAGCATGCGATGACTAGTGGTGGTGGTCTCTAATGCATCCTGAGGATGGATTGCGTAAACGCACGCGGTGGTTTGCGGACACATGTTGCCACATGTGTCCGCAAACCACCATTCAGGATGGACAAGGAGCATCCTTACTGCAATATGCATGTGATTTGATCACACTGGTCAGAGGTGTATTTGTGTTTTCTAGAGGGCTTAATAGCCAATGAATGATGTTCAATGATGAACACTCATCTTTTGCATTGGCATATTTTTAGGTTGTGGTCGTAGGCGTTGTAGGGGAGAGTGTGTCCCACTCCAGGGCTACTAATCTTGAAGTTAATGGTAACATCTCTGACAGTCACCCTGAATTTGCATAATGATACTTTTACATTTTACATTTATGATTCTTGTTTGACATAACATATAAGATGGAGTCTATTTTCTTTCCATCAAGATGTTTAAAAGCACAATTACTTGCTTTATTCAACGTTCACTCACAATTTAATCTTAATAATATATTGATTTGAAACCTTCTTGATATTTTTTGGCCATATTACCCAGTACTACTTTTTTTAGTTTAACAGAGAAAAGAAGGGCACAACAGCCCCATTTGAGGCCTAAAGCCAAAGCCTGGCCTTTTCACCTCATAGATGGTCAATAGGTTAGAGATGTAGCCAGGGCCAAGGCTATGACAGAGCTTGAGCAGCATCAGCAAAAATGTAAAATCAATTGCCAAACTCAAGGAAACAAATCCAACTGGGCATAATGTCTTCTCTTATTCTACTCCACGTGATCGGTAACTTGTGTGACGTGCAATGCACGCTGTTAAGAGAGGAGAAGTAGGAGAGGCTATTGTGGTACAGTGATATGACATCAAAGCTTCATGTGATGAGTCTTTACACGTTTGAACCAAAACAGATCCAGCATGGGCATCAATTCACTCAGAAAATGAATTTGGTCATAAAAGTGGCATGTGCTTTGGGGAAATCTGTTCAGATAACTGTGAAAGATGAAATGTGTTTGATGCAGATTTTTTGCAGAGATGAGGCACAACACATAGAGTATGTTTCAATCTGTTCAACAGCAGTAGCCATATATTAACAAGTGAGCTAGTCACTGTCGCAGAATCAGTCAGGTAGCCCACCAGAACAGGTGAAAGAAAGGAGCCCAAGATTTAGTGCACAGAGTAGCTGAGAAAAAAAATGATATCTCTTTTGGGGCAGTGAAGGGTTGTTGATGGCACCGATGTCTGTCCATTGCAGTGTTTCAGCTTCGCCTGTATGTGGTATCAGCAGAATATCGCCCAATCGTAACATGCAAAAGATAACATCGATGAACAGTTTAACCTGCCATGAACCAAACACAGGGGAGACAGAACACAAGCTAAATCTTACCGAGATATAAAAACCAAAAAGTATAATAGTAATGTATGCAACCCTTCCAGGGATGTTTAAGCTTGGGGCATGAGGTCACAGTTCAAGTCAACGGGTAGGATAGCTGGTAAATGGAAGGAGGCAAAACTGCCGCCAAAAAATCATATTGAGCATATTTGTATAAATTAAAAGGTTGTGTTCCCTTTTCAGAAGAGCAAACAAACATTAATTTGACACTGGTTCCTCCTTACACCGAATTTAAATTACACATGTTATGCATCACATGAGCCACTGCAAATGATCCATTTCCAAACAGCTTTAAGGGCTTTCTCCTGGAATTGTTCCCTTAAATTGTTGGTACAGTGTTGCAGTATAATGTAGTTGGATCACATCTGTAATTTCCACTGCAACAGCATACCATCCTTCGGAGATGTGGTGGTGACCTTGGACAGTTATGGTGTTGTGAACAATCCGGCCAACAATGTTAGTTCTCTATAATATTAACACCAATGCAGAGTGTATTAAAAAAATCTTCTTAATCATTCCACATGATGATAAAGGCCTTTACTGTGGCTTTAATCAGTGATGAAGATTGAATGGCCAATGCACTGAATCTACTGTATGTCAACACCTTGTGGCATTATATTAAAGGAAACAGACATTAGTCTTGAAGACTGGTGATTGTTTTAAGCTCCGGGCCTATATTTTACAGAGATTAATGTTAGAATTTAGCCTTCTTTTATGACAATACAGCTGGATCTTGCGTGTCCTCTGAGAGTTGATATGCTTTCTACTATGGCCAACATGCATATCAGCCATGAAAGCCCAAGGTGACAACAAAGTCCCTGGACACGATTGAAATCAAAAAGTCCACTCTGAGGATGAAGTGGTTTGCAAATGTGTAGTCAACATTTTTATATAATGTTTAATTTTACAATTGACTAGATAGATAGATAGATAGATAGATAGATAGATAGATAGATAGATAGATAGATAGATAGATAGATAGATAGATAGATAGCATTTGTGGAAATTGATGCGGAACACATACAGCTATAGTGTGGGCATGTGAGCATATGTGTAGGCATGTGAGTGCAAGTGTGTGTGGGCATGTAGAAATCGATCTGTGTGCTTGAGCAAGGCATCGCTGCTGTGTCTTTTCATGTAAATATATGTAGAGTATATATACATAGAGAGAGAGATAAACACATATGTAGTATATATGGCTTCTTTTGGCAAATCACCAGCTCACCTTCCAGGCAGCAGGTCCTCCAGAGGCCCGAATGCGTCATCACCTCCTCGTTCTTCTTGCTGGTCTCATTCTCGTTGGTGCTCTTGATCTTGCAGACGCCGCGCGAGTACAGCCAGTAGTCTGTCCCCACAGCGATGGTCATGAGGCTGAAGGCGGCGAAGGCCCCCACCGTGGTCAGCAGCATCTGAACTCCGCGGTCAAACACACCCATGTTGCCGCATTCCACGAAAGGGGGGCCCCCTTTCCTCTTGATGTACAGGAAGTAAATATTTGTGAGTTTGCGTCGCCACGCCAGCTCGGAAAACGGGGGGTGGGCGGCGTCGGGCGGACGACGGTAGCGGGGGGGTGCTGGGGGGGCGGGGGAGTTAGGGGAGCTCGGGGGAAATCGTATGGTTGGTTTTGGGGGGGGTCAACAAGCAGGTGAAAATTAAGTTGAGGTTGAAGGTTGGGGGGGTGTTGAGTTGCTGTTTGGCTGTACACGCGGGTCACACAGACTTTTGTGAAGATTACAGAACTCTCAGCTGCAGAGGTTTCTAAATTCTAGGTCTCAAGTGGCAGTAAGTTGCCCTGCTCTGGAAAAAAAAACAAAAAAAAAAACATTGACCTAAAAAACACAAGCTTCTAGCAGATCCCTCAAGAGACCTGGTCTGGGATCTGGGCCTACTTTATTGAGTTGGAAGGCCTCTAAACGTCAAACTCTGAACAAGGCCGAGATAATGAGAAGATGGAGGACTTCGCTCCGTTTCTCTGTGGCTGTGTCAGGCCTGGATTTGGCTTTCAGAGGCGACTCAAGTCGTTACATATATTACAATCCTCACAGCTTGGACGGTGATGTATGGAATGATCAGCACAGAGCGCTTAATTTATTTTGTTTTCTCCCCCCACACACACAGGCCGTCATATACAGGCAACACTGTCAATCTTCTGCACTCTCGTTTTCTCGCACACACACATGGACACACACCAAAAGATTCAAACTTTCACCCGCAAACACCTGTTCGTGTACCGGCACACGCATGCATGCAATGTGATTTAATTCACACTGAAAAGGGATGGGAACACATGTGGGTGTGGGGGTGGAGGGTGGTTGAGACACACAGTTGGTGGCCTGATTTCTTTAAAATGGCCCAAAAAAAAAAGGAAGGAAAATGCAGAGGCAGAGCCCCCCCCCCTCCCCCAAACAGACGATGACACAGTTCAGAATGAGGTCTGACTACTAGGATGAAACCAAGGTGATGAGTGAATTATGAGGGCATTTCTGAAGAATCGGGCAATGTATCACATGTATTCTGAGGGAAGAGGGTGAATGGGGGAGACAGGCAAGACAGACAGGGCCCAGAATATGTAGGGGGAGAATAAAAAAATAAGGACTGGATGTGCTGAAAGAAATACAAGAAAAGGTTCAAACCAGCACAATCAAGCGCTCCCCCAAAATCAAGGGCAGAATGATCATAAATAATGCCAAATAATCAGCCGGTACCATGACTTCCATGAAAACCAGCCATTCCTTAGGAGATAAAGGAAAATAAACCAACCAGGGACGATCAACCCCTCTCCAAATTATACTAAAAAATCAAGCCAAAAAGAGAGGGAAAAAATATTAATTTACACAAATCAAACGACAGCCTGCTTAGTTTTCCTTTTTCCTAAAATTCTGATCCCCAGTTTCCATATGTGGTCCCTAGACCTTTCTCCAGCGACGGAGGAATGCTGCTATAACAGACAGCGGCACCGACGGCACACCGCGGACAGAGGGGCGCATCCAGGCGGAGAGGCCGAGCATCACCGGTCATGCAGCCGAGAGGGACACGAAGGGATGGACGAAGCTTCCCGGAGCGTCACAACAGCTTCTTCCTTCAGCATCCAAACGATCCTAGACGCTTCTGTGACGGTCAGCACGCGGAGCACACGGAGCGCGCGCACACACACAGCCGTTCACTGTCATCGCACGAAAACCTTTAGAAATAAAGGCAAGGATTTCCTTATTGTTTGTTTTTGGTTTTCTTTTTTGGTAATTAAGGCTGTCAGGCGTGAGGAGGAAGGATACTGTGCGCAGCAAAAAAAAATATATATATATATATATATATATACTGTATATAAAATTTCAAGACGAGCAACACACACACACGCGCACACAATCCTTGGTTCCCTCGTTCTTCCTCTTCGCAGAGCTGAGATAGAAGCGGGGAGAGAGGAGGAAGAGGAGGAGGAGGAGGAGGGTTAGAAGCAGAGGATGAAAAAAATCGACACAAACAGGGAGAGAGAGAGCGACAGAGAGAGAGAGAGAGAGGAGATGCTCCGCGCGCAGCAACAGAAGTAGCAGCAATTTACGCAAAAACAAGCGCACTGCAAAAAACAAAAAAACAAAACAAAACAAAAAAACAAAAAACATCCCTTTCAACAAGTCAGATATGACCGGATGTGGTCGTTAAGTCTCTGTGTCATTTTCCAGAAAGCCAAAGTAGACCAAAGACCAAAGCTGGCTGGTAGAGAGAGAACATTTGTCCGAGAATATGATCATCTCCAAAATGCACATTACAAAAATCAACTCATATAACCTGGAATTTAGAAATACCCTTCTCCACGTGCACTATAAACTGAGTAAAAACTTTTCGATATTTTCGATATTTGATATTACTTCAAATTCACATATTCATCACTATAATAACGATGTTTTAAAGGAATGTGTTGCATTGGGAATCAAGAAAATATTCTGTACAAAATAACATTTTTTTTCTTCAAATCATCAAAGTACTATCTGGAAATTAGAGACATCGCAAATTATGCATAAAGTTTTATTTTCCAATTAAAGATCCGTGTTGGTCCAAGACCCTGCTCCATGCTGCCAGAAATAAATAAGACATGGACAAAAAAACAGAATCTTTAATTATTTGTGCTGGCTGACAAGTCAGTTTTAGTGCCTGAACACACAAGACCAAAAAAAAAAAAGTCCATGTTTTAACAGCAGGATGTGATGGAGCTTCATGTAATGCTTCAAAGTACTGTTATATAAAACCTGAATGTAGACATATTTGGTTTTCAATTTAAACTGTAAAAATTAATATAGGGTAAGCTTGTATATTTTTTTAATATTGTGATAATGCTAGTATAAGAAGGAAACATTTAACTCATTTCATTCAGCCTTAGCATTCATATGAAAATACACAAACTACATTCACGTGACTTTGAGTTCATGCTGCTGAAGTGTCTTCTAGCAAGGCAACACTTGATTCTCCCAGGAACTTTGTAGTAGAATGTGCAAGGCAGGTTCCCCTAAGCTAAGAGGGTTGACCCATGAAAACAGCAAATATTTCTATCACTATGGACTGTATAAAAGTGTATATTGTATGATTTAATATCTACAGGAGACTGTAATACCACCATGGTCAGAAACCAACTCAGGCGGCCTCAGTCCACTATAGCTTGCTGTCAATAGAATCCTTACAAACACAACAGAAAACATGTATCATGTGACCATTCAGCTGCAAGGAAGGAAGTTGCTTTTCCCACCTTCCATCTCATTTGGTTGTTTTCATGAAATAGTGGGAAACAACAATAGAGGAAAACATTTCTGTGATTACAAGGGAAAGTGCAAGTTTTTGTCACGAACCCTGGATTTATCCAGGCGCTTTTTGTTGGATATTTATTCTGTTTGGACCTTTTGTTCATCTGCTTTCTTTACCCTGAGTTTTTAGTTCTCTCTCCGGTTTTCTGTTTTCCTTGTTTCCTCTTTTATCTCGTCGTTTTGATTGTTTGACCTGCCCTAATGTGGTTCACCTGTGTCTTATTGGTCCCACCTGTGTCTGATTATCCCTGCCTCACTAGTGTATTTAGTCTATGTGCTCCCCAGTTCCTTGTTTTTTTCACTTGTTCAGATTCTTAGGTTTCCTGTTTGTGTTCCCCTGTGTCTTTGCACCTTGTGTTTTTTTTCCTGTTTGAGTTTTTCTTTTTTGCCTTTTTGTTAGTTTGTTTTAGTTAATTTTTGCAACCTGCATTTGGGTCCTCCCTTTTCTTTTGACACTGTTGACCTATCCATTTTCAAGTATATACAGTAAAGCATTCAGAGTAAAATTTGTTTTAAATTAAGTAGTGCCACTTGTGTCCCAACAAATGTGGAATTGTGAAAATGTCGTTTTATTTCGTTTCATTGTCATTGGGAAAAATTTAGGTGGGGAAAATGCATGTTTAGTGCCCTTACAGAGCTGAGCTAGTGTAAAAACACAACCCCACAAAAAGCAGACTTGCCTTTTGTTTAATTTTTGGAGGAAAAAAAATTAGGTGTTGTAAATTCCACCTCTTGGTTGATTTGATTGTCTGCTTGGATCCTTGTGAGACACTGATGAGCACTGCGACACTCAGCCTTGTGTTGAAAAGTTGGAAATATTTTAACTTTTATGAGCAGCTAAAAAAAAAAAAAAACAGCATCATGCTGTGCTCGAAAGAATGTTCACCTGACAGTAGTGATGGCAAGATGAGGCTTCTTGGACCTTAAAGCCTTCCAGCCAAATCATGTGGACACAAACCCGCCTGCTGGTCAAAGACTGTTAAACAGTCAGATATGTACTTTTATCAATTTGTAATACACTCAAGACTGTCCTGCAACAGTGCAGCCATAGGAATGACTGACAACAAGTTAAAGGAATGAATTGATCTTAATCAGTGACTTATGTATTCATGTTCATGTGTTCATTCATACAATTAAAATTTCTACTTTTCTTTGGTGTGTTATGGTTATGTAACATGAAAATACAATGGAGTGTTATATTACTGGTCAAATGTTTCTCAATAAATAAGAGGGGAACAATTGTTTGCAAACTGTTGCAGTGTTTTGACAAGGTAAGAGGCAGTGAATGTGCTTGTGAACATGAAAGGCAGTGAAGGCTCAAAATGTTCCCACATGGGGGGGGGGGGGAAGGTTCTCACAGGCTCCATCAAAATAAGCAGCAGCATAGTCACAGACAAACAAATTGCCAACACTAATCCGCAAAGTGTGAGTGGATCCATTGCAGTATGTGACTGTCCTCCAACAAAAAGTAACTATGGGTCGTGATGAGGAATTACGACCCACAGGTAAGTTTGATACTAAGTTGGAGGCGTAAACTGGCACTTTGCTTAGTACTTTGTGTGGCTGGTATGGGTTTGACTCTCATGTTTGACTTTTACACAAATTAATTTTAATGTGGGATTTTTACTACCTAACCTTGTCTTTTTTAGCCCTAACCCTAATCTCACTCCTTCTGTGGGCCCTAACCCCTAACCTCAGTAACAAAAAACAAAAAAACGCACCAATCGTGTTTAGGGGTTGACAAGACGACCCATACGATGACAGGTACGATTCACTTGGATGACTTGTTGAATTAAAGCACGTTAAAATTCAAACCACTTCCTGGATCAGCGAGGCTCCGGATGTCATCAGAAACGTCGCTGGCCTGTAAAGACGCAAGCCTCGAGACGCACTTCATAAAAGACTTCCTGGATTTTTCGACACGCGTGCCGAAGCCTCGACACAGCATGTCCCATCTCTACCTGACACGATGTACTGTAGAAAACAGTGGGGAACAGGGAATTAAAAAGGCAAGAGAAGGAGGGGAAAAATCTGACAGTGATTTAGTTGCTATGTGAAATGTTTCATTTCTGACTCAAAACATTTTTTTGTCAGGCCTAAAAATCCCTTGAAACGCCCCTAGGTTTTTGCCTCTACCAGCCCTTGCTCTGTAGCTGGTCTCTACTCTCCACATCCTTCATAAAAAGGAGGGAAAAAAAGCAAATTTTCTGACAGGGATCAATAAGGTGTCATATTATTAAACAGTCGCGTGTTTTCATTTCCTGCATGGTGAGGTGAGGATATGAGACACAAATGATGAGAAGGGTGAGTGTGAAACACCTGATCGAGCGGTTAGGAGCTTAGATGGCTTCAACAGAAATAGATGGGTTAGGTTGTAAAGCTCAGTGATCCGTGCTCTGTATATTTGACTCTGTCATATGTTTCATATCCCCTCGCCTTGTAGGAGAGACAATGATTCTCCTACTGTCACACCCAATGGATTATACTTCATATTACATTTAGACATGTTCCAGAGATTATTACAGCCTAAACTGTGCTGAACCCAAATATAATTCAGGTGTGCATGCAGATGTAGGTATATTGTATTAATCACATAATCAGCATGTCATTTTTTTATTTTTTTATAATGTATTCTGGTGTTGGTAAACAAATATTCTTGTTTGTGTTGTATTTTTGTATTTTGTATTTTGTATTTTGTTCATCCTTACACTGCACCATGGTTACTGCTGGTGTTGAGACGGACAGCAGCTCATTCACTGGATCCGGAAGCACTGCAATGGTCTCTCTCTTACGATTGGCTGCTCCAGGGCCATGTGGTATTTTCACGGGATTTGCCAAGGATATAGACACAGATGCATGCATGGATACACATAATAAAAGCAAAAAAAAAACTCAGTACAAGATTTGCCCGTGTTCTGGCATATTTCCTGCATGATCTCCTCTTTATGTCATGTAAAGATGTGTCGAGGTTTACAAATGGTTCATGAGAGCATCAGGTAATTGTCCTGAGATATTGGTGATACTGCCATCTTTCCTTGTTGCCTCTCTTTATTTGGTCTTTTGAAAAGCTATTTCTTTTTCTCTGTTGTGTAATGGTTTTACCAAGTAAACCTCTTTTTCACTTTGAAACCTGGCCAGAATGTGTAGTATATGTACATTCTCAGCATCAAAAGATTGTCCTCGGTCCTTCATTTGTGAGTTAACAGCTGAGTCCTGTCCAGATGAGATGGCTCTTGTTGTTGTTCCATGCATTTACGCTGGGTTGCTATCACCCACCGACCATTTGCAGCCTCTGATATGCCGAGTTCACTCACCCCAGCAAGGATGTTACTGGTGAAGAGCTCAGTGTAGCAGCTGTATCAACCCAATGGACCATCCACACATTAGAGACACCAGTGGTCAAGCAGACACTTTGAAAAAACAATATTTAATTTTGAAAGGCCATGACTGCTGCAGCACAGTTCTGATATACATGTAATGAGGTATTGCCCACATTATACCATAAGTGCTTCAGCAAAAATCTTTCTGCCAGAAAAAGGCAAGCATTCAACATTTACCCGAACACAAGAATGCCCATTAGAGGGCAACTCCACTTGTTTGTCTGCAAGTCTATAAGAATACAAGCCTACTTACTTTGATTCATAACCTCAGATGACTTTTCCTAACGAGTTTGTTGCCTAAATCAGTGTTTCCCAATCTTTCCATATAAGAACCCATTTTATAAGACAAGAGCAAATGTGTGCATAATGTAGCACCTAAGTTGGAAAACAAATCATTTCCAAGAAGTGTTTGGTAATATAATTAAAATGTCTTTTTGGCATGGTATTTCAAACATATCCCCATGAATATTGACTAAAAGGTTGAGAAAATTCCTTGGGAGACCAAAAATAAATCTGCGACCCATCTGTGGGTTCCGAACAAACAAATGGGTCATTTGTTTGTGAGCCCTTATTTTATTTACTTTCACCATGGTCACAACCTTTCCCTGATATTAATTACTTACTTGTATGTTATCTTTAAAGTGTAGTAGGTGGAATCGTGAGAAAACAGTTGATTGTGTAATCTCATCTTCATGTTAATAAAAACTAACAAATTGTGATGGAGACTCTTTGTCCTGAGCCCCTTCCAACAAGATAAGCTTTTCCCTTATTTTTTCCCTTCATTTTTCAGTGCAGTGTTTTGCAGTGTAGGCAGCTGTTAGTATAGTATTCTTGTCTAGTGTGTTAAATCTCTGGCTTATGGCTGAGTTAAACCACAGCGAATCAAGACAGAGCCAGAGTAAATTTGACCATTTACAGTTCACACTTCTTCATTAACATGCGTATGAAAATAACCAATTTAAATAAATAAATGTACATCACATTCATAAATACAAACACTGTAGTTGACCATTTGATTTTGTTATATATATTTAATATCTATTTATGTATTTAACATGAATGAAATTAAACAATCAGAAGAACTACACAGGAAGTGACGATAAAGAGGAAGTGACCAAATGGGAAGTGACACCATTGTATGGATAGAAAAATATTTTAAATTTAACAATATGTTCAAAAATATGTTCTGAGAAATAGTAAATAGTTTTGTAAAGGCAACACAGAGTTGAATTACCATTCCCTCCACTGAGGGGACATATGCAGCAGCTTAGTAGAACAGCCAATCAGAGCACCCTCTCTTTCTGAACTGTCTGCTATTGGTCAAAATCTCTTGTCATGGCCAAATTTCTCCAAGACTGGAAACAAAGTATTGAGGAGATAAAAGTCAAGTTCTCTTTCAAATCACTAATCACTCACCAAGTTACATTATGCTGAAAGGTAATTGTGGACTGACGTAGCTTTAAACACACATTAACATTATATGTTTTTTCTGTTCTTTACATTTTATGGTAACAATAAATTATCTAAAAATATCTAAAAAAATATATATATCCCATAATTATCAAATGCAGACAAATCTTTGTGATCTGTGCTCAAGTTTGAATGCTGAAAATAAGAGGCCAGGAAGGTATTATGATTTTTTTCCATCAATCATTCTCAGAGAGCCGATTTTACATCTTTCAAATTTAGTGACGCAAATCCGTTAGCCTAATAACATCTCGTACACTGAGTGAATTCCAATTGCCGTGACAACAGTGAATCTGCGACCGAGGCAGACGCACAGAATGACAAACGTGAGCAGTTTTCAAAATGAAAGCCATAAAAGAGCCTCGAAGAGGAGGTGAAGCAGGAGGAAGAGTGGGAGGAAGAAAGTGAGAGTGAAAGAAAAACTAGAGACGGAGCCATCGGAAAGACAAGAGAGGAAGAGAGAGAACAGTTTGCCATGTTGGCCGCCCTCCCTCCTCCTCCGAGGTCTAGAGGACATGTTTAACATTCTACTCTGCTCCTCCTCCTCCTCCTCTCATCCAGCCACAGCCTCAAGTCTCTGCTGCACTGTGGTTACTGATGGCCAGTGACGAGAGGGGAGGCACAGAAAATCCCTTAATCATGACCAGCACGGCATCGTTACCGCATTGTTGCATCCTCTCATTTTGCACAAGCAGCATTTGACATGAACACATTTTGTCCATAACTGTGTCATTTTCATTTTATTCCTTGGTGCACCAAATATCACCAAACAATGCTATATACCAAATATCTGTCGAATAGGGTTTTAGATCCACATGGCTTTGTGTCCGTAAGAAGATTGGAAAGTCGTATGCATGCATGTGTTAATAATCAGCACATTTTAAATCAGTTAAACTGAAACCAGAAACAAACAAAATTTGAAAAGAAAAGAGAGTTGGACCTGATGTTGGAACCATGTGTCGTCACACAGAAGAATCTGAACTGCTGTCTTAAAGTCTTTAGAGTGATGATTTGGCCAGTGTTGCAGTTTTTTAACCAAACATTAAGAGACATCACCTGCAACCAGGCTCTTAGTAGATGATACCAGCTGTCAATCACACTGATGTCCTATTCTGATTATCCGATCTATTTTCCTGAAGACCTGAAGCTAGCAATTAAGACTCTACAGGAAAATGGAAAATTAACCACTTGGGTGCGAGCAAGAGATGTTAAACAGACATGAATTGAAATATACAAATACACTTTTCGCTTTTTTTTGTCACTTCCTTTATTCAACCCCAATCAAACAATCAAAGAACAGGACTTGGGGTTGTTCTGTCCTCCCACAATCTCTCCTTTGATGCCCGAGGGTGACCCAGGGTGTTCTGTTCTTCCTGCTCTCGTTGCGAGCTTTCCAGTCTGCATGAATGATTCGGTGTTACCTGCTGCAACCTGGCCTACTTTGAAAAGTTCCACCCCTGCTGTGCTCCAGCGCCACCAGCAAAGTCACAGTCAGACAGAATGAGCTGGTGAGCTGTTGAATTAAGAATGCGGAGGGAGGAAGAGCGTAGATAGTGTAAGTGCAGAGCAAAGCAAGACAGTATATTTTTGAAAGCTCTTCAGTCATAACAAGCAGGACACGTTCCTTTGTTTTCAGTGGGAGAACAAGAATGTGGGTTTCAAGCCTTTCCGAGAGAGGCCGCGTCTGTTTGTCCAGATGTTCTTGAAGGTGTATTTAGAGAGAATTTAAATAATTTGTTCCACCCCCCCACCCCACCCCCCACCCCTTTTTTTTTAAAGTGGGGTAGAAATTACGTGAGTGATGTCCACATTCTTTTTCAGACATTACTGCTATCACTGAACTGAAATGGGTCAATTTGATATATATAATGTATAATGAGTAATTTGATGTGTCACCAGTGATATACCCAATTTTTAAGGTCAAGCCCAAAAGTCAAAGAGTTAATTGTTGGACAATATGTATAAAAGTCTTCATCTTTAAGCTGCAGATACAATTTACATAAGCAGATTAGTGCGGGGGATGAGTGCAGTGAAAGGAAAGAGGGTGAGACACACTAATTGCTGTGGATTTTCAGTCCTTTGAGGTTTTGTCTCCCACTTCCTGCTGTTGCAGAGGTGAAATTCCCTCTCCTCTGGTCTCCTGGGTGAAGAAGGGAGGTCTCAGTTTGGTCCTTCCTCTTCCGAAGTCAGTGCTAATATGGTGAAAGGTGAATGAAGGATTACGTATCTTTTTATTTACATTATTAATTCATTTATTTGTGTAATTGTACCTGCATTTAATTATACATTTCAGGATTTATTTACTTATCATTTAGATCCATACTGTGGTACATGTGATTCCCCTGCTAGTACTAGGAAAATCAGAAATACTGTTCTACTGTATATACCAGGGTATGTGATCGGAGTGGAGCAGAGGAATGTTGACTGGAGTGCATAGAAAACAAAACGAATAACAAAATAATAATTCACTTTATCTCTCATTCCATCTTAATCTAATTTCTGAAGAATTTGTGAAGAAGAGGATGGTAATGATAGAGCAAACGATCTTGGTAGGAATAAATCTGCCTCCTGTGAAAAGTCTGACTTTGCTTTGCCTATTTAAGCCACTGTATTTCAACGCTGCTGATAATGGTGTTACTTTGAATATTTTCTCAGGTAGCACTTGGCATAAAAAATTGGAGAACCACTGGTTTAGAATATTAAGATTATTTAATTATTTCTGTTTTTACAATTTTCCTCTTTTTCTGAAATTCTGAAATAAATGTTATTGATAAGTGATGATTGAAGATCAATGCATGTATAAATATAGAAACAAATACAAAAACATACATTATTAAGTATACAGGAACTTTTTTCTGTTTTCTGTTACACTCCGACCTGTTTGCAGCCGTCTCACTTCACTTGCGTAACGTTGCTGTTACTTCCATCTGTCTTGACATAAAAACTATCACTTCCTGTGTGCAGTGAGGCAGTGTATGTTGCATTTATATTTTATATTCTGAAACACACACACACACAGAGATAGATAGATAGATAGAGAGAGAGAGAGATGTGGGGAGCTGTTCATAAATCTAAAGAAATTTGTTTAAAAGTTAGGCACTGCAGCTTTTGCACCATGAGCTGCATTCATGTTATATATTTGCATAAAAGCAACTGAGAAATTTAAGTTTGCCTTCGATAACATGCTAGTTATTGATTGAGTCAGTATAATAATTTTACTTCACACAAACTGTGCGACTGATCATGAATAAAATCACATTATGTAGATACAGTACAAATATGTGTTATTTTTATACGCCCCCAAAATGGATTATTTTTCAGCCTCACCTTATATATGTTGGACACCTGTTTGTCCAGGTACGGCCATACAAAGACACACTCTCCATAAAAAAAAAGACACACTAGTGAGAGAGCTTGTGTAACTGTGTGGAGATGCCACTGCAGTGAGGGTGGATCGATTATTTCACCATGCAGATTGGTCCATATATATATATATTTAGGTCAACAATGAAAGACTGTACTCAAGTTAGTGGAATCACAGCTGCTACAGATGTGATGTCACCACTGCTGCTTACCATTCATTCATACATGAAACAGATTAAACAGTGCTCCACTGTCCCTGTGGTTGACAGTTCAGCAGCAAGTCTGAGTTTGAAGTGGTCCATCTTTACCTTCCTCGTCTCTCTCTCTCTCTCCCTCTCTCTTTATCGTTCTGTTCCTTCCTCTGGCCCTCTATCACTCATTCTCTCTCTCGCTTTCTCTCTCTCTCTCCCCGTGTATGTTAAAAAAGGGCCAGTAGAGGCTGATTAGAATGCAGAGGAGGAAGGCTCTGCTGCAAATTGAAAACATATTGATTCTCCTCATGCTCAGTGCGAGAGGGGGCGAGAGACAGAGAAAAAGAACAAGAAAGACGAGGGAAGGAGAGAGAGAGAGAGAGAGAGAGAGAGAGAGAGAGGTGAAGAAGAGGAGGATAAAATTTGGTGATAAAACGGCCAGTGCAATACAGTTGCCCAGTGTCAGTAGCAACTTGTGTTTGAGAGGGACACCATACACACACAAGTATACGTGCATTGCTTCATATATTAAGATAACATCCCATGGGTCTAGGGCCATGGTCACCATGGCAACGGGGTCAGGACAAGACAGTTGTGTCTGTTTGCGTGTGAGCACATGCTGTCGTGTCCAGCCGTGGTGGGGAGAGGCCACGGGATGCCGATGAGAGAGGACAGCGCACAACACGTACAGATGTGCTGACTGCACAGTTTCCATGGGAACAAGTCCCCCACCCCACCCCACCAGCACCATCACCACCACCACCACCAACACATCCCTCCTCCTCTCATCCCTCCTTATTGCTCTTGCAGAGGCCTGACAAGCTACGCTAATATGTTTTGCCGTGTCCTCATGTGTGCCCATGCCTTCATGGTGGAGCTCTCACATCAGCTGCAGCTCAGTCCAGCTCGCTCTGAATGCACGTGTCCAGTGTGTGTGCGTGTGTTATGCAGATTACTATGGGTGACATGCTTGTCTCATTCTTTAATCAAGGGTGAGGGCGAAGAGAGGAGAGCAAGATGGAGGTGGTTGATGTTATCAAACAGAGTGGCTTTCTATCTTGTGCACAGAAGTAAAGCACACACACACACACGTTTGTACAGCTATTCTAGTTAGGATTATACATTGACTTCCATTCTGTTAGACAGCCTAAATAAAGTATTATTCCTCACCTTTACTATAACCATTTAATGCCTAACCCTGTCCTTAACCACAATTCAAATCAACCTAAACTTAACTAGATTCTCAGAAATTAGGTTCTGCCTCATTAGGACCAGGTTTTGGTCTCCATAAGGACTACTGCGGCCCAGAAAAAACGCCCCCACAAGGTCAAAACATCCTCACGAAGATAAGTTTATATTAGGTCCTCATATTTGGGCAGATCACAGACATTGCTGCTTCCGTTTTGTCAGAATCTGACTAATTGCATGTGTGTACAGTCATAAAGACTATTCCTGTTAGGTCTCTTGTACAGAAGCTGCCCCCATATGGTGACCCAATGCCACTGCATGTTTTAAGATTTTTGTGCGTCTGTCAAGTGTTGTAATGGATTAAATGATTGGCATTTGTTCTGCCATGTTGATAATCTTAGAAATTACACTTTTCACGTGACCTTAGTGTAAAAATTGACTTTGTGCAGGATCTCATGGAAACCAAAACCTGGTCCTGATGAGGCAGAACCACATTTCTGAGGAAAGTTTAGTTTGATTTGAATTGTGGTTAGGTTAAATTTGGGGTTAGGCATTAACTGATTATGATTATGATAAGGGATAAAACGTTGTTTTGGTTGTCCAAATGAAAGGAATGAAATGGAAGTCAATTAAATATCCTAAGATTAAAGCTGCGTAAACCTGTGAGTGTGTGTGTAAATAGTCTTGAATAATCCCCCTGTCCAATGGTGTTGCAAGGTCTAGAGGGCCCTCTACCGGACATCTACTGTATTACTATAGCTTCAATTGTGTTCTTGAATTAAAATAACTTCACAACATTTATTAGTTTTCTATTTCCAGTTGTTCACAAATACTTTTATGGCTCCTAACTTACTGATTTGTCCTCCTAGACTGTGGCTCAGTTGCATACATCAAATGGATATTTCTCTTTCTCTATCTTTATTCTTTCTAAGGAGTTTTAATAACATTTATCCTATATTAGTAAGTATTAATGCAAATACGAGGATTAACGAAACATTTTCACTTTTAACAAACGTAATATTCGTTGTAATATACGTAATATTCTGGTAGACTGCTTCTGATTTCGCGACAGTTGCACAAACACACAGCCGTCAGGCTTTACGGCAGTTTGTCAGCGGCAGATAGCTTAGCTGTTGTCAGAAGGTAAGCTATTAAGTTAAATTAACTCTGTAAAAGTTCAGTCAGATTGTATCTTACGCTGGCTGATATTATAGACGTCGTGGTACTATACTGACCTGTAAAAAAATCGCTAAAGTCTTTGCTCCCGACTAACAGCTGCTAATGTACTGCTAGCTAAACACACGTCGACTTACAACTTTCCAGGTGGCTGAAGAAAGATAATGTATGTGTGCTTATGCATAACGGTTTCGTCAGGAACTCGCCGATTTCTATTTTATCTATTAGTTTCAAACACAGACGATAAATAACTGACTGTTACACGCACACACTTGGGCTGCAGCAGCAGCCCAGTTTACTCCTGTGGTCGTTAACCCATGGGACTCTTACGAACATTATTCATTAGAGAAAAAAATAATTCTGAAAACACATCAGTACTCTGCTGAAAGATCCGTGTGTCCGGGCATGAAATAAAATGAATTGAGTAACTATTTATGAACTTCCTGCAAACTAAATAACATTAGACTACTGTTTTAAAATCCAAAACACATACATTTAACTCGAGCAATAAAAAAATATAGAAGAAGAAAATGGTAAATATTGTTTACATTTATGAATGATTCTCTGTCAGAATCTGCACATATACACAGTTGGTGGCTCTCATCTCTTCCTGCCACTCTTTGATTGTCTCTTCACTTTCCTGGGGAGGAAAATTGAATTGGAACTTACTGTTAAAAAAACGCAGGAAATGTCACTCTGTCTAGCTCTCCTCTGTTCTGTTTCATTATCACAGCGTGCTCCTATAACCTCCATTGTTCTTGATATTCTTCTGTACAGTATATGCTTTAATAAAGGCTGTATAAATGTAGCAAAGCCTCCTCATATCATGATGTGTTCTTTTAAGTAAAACAATATGAAGAAGGAGGTATTTGACAACTAGCCAGATTGTTGCTCCCACAGATTTCCTATCTCAGCCTGGGATCCTCCTGTGTGTAAAACATGTGCAAGTGTACTAAGTGAAAGCCATTGCTATGAAAATGTAAATATCTAAAGTTTGACACAATAGCATTTATTCATTCCACTTCTTGTCATTTTATAATACATGAGTTTACAGTCCTTTTTTTAAATTTCAAATTGATTATGAGAGTATTACACATTATCATTATCTGAAAATCTATGACCCATTCAGTTCAAAGAAAAAAATCCAACTTGTTTGCAGACTAACCATCATTTTATGTTTGATCTGCATAGGAAATGCGCATTGGACTGCCCAGTGCAGATACACTGCAAGGTGGATCTTTAAAAACCTTAGTTTTGGTGAGTGTGCAGAGCATGCTGATGCCTCGAACACACTGCATCGATTTCACTTGGGATGGCTTGTTTGTGTTTGTTGCTCTCTGTGCCGTTGCTCTAATGTTTTGTTTACGCTCTGCTGCCATGTTGATGGATTTTTTTCCCACAGACGGTGCTCCTGAGTGTGTTTATGTTCCAGCTGCTGAGGACGGTTGGACTGAGGGCATTTTCCATGGCATCTGAGACGTACACCTCGGGCTCACTCTCTGCCGCCTTCGTTACCTGTCCTAACGACACAGTCGCTAAGGACTTGGCCAGGTGAGATAATCAGTAACCGCTTGAGTGTGTTTAAAAGTTATGTTTTTTCTGCAAGCAATATCAGGTTACAGTTAGTATGTTTACATGGCAATAAAAAATAATTTTTGTGCCATTTTGACTAAAACCAGACAGGTCGTTTAACTGAAATTGTATTTAATCAGATTTCTCAAATTTGGACTAACATACCCAGATATGTGATTGGAATCAAATTAAGATTTAAGAAGGAGTTGTGCTTGACATGCTAACAACTGAGACAACTTTATTAATAAGTACTGGAGTGTAAAGAGGATTTCAACAAATAAGCTAATAAGTGTGTCAGAAACAAGTAACACCCCTTACCATTAAATGAAAATAACAATATTTTGATGAAATTAAGAAAATGTTTTTGGAATCCATCCTTGATATCCATCTTGTTTGGTGATGGACAGAATGAAAGTTTGGCATCTTTATTGCTCATATGCTGCATCATCCTGTGAGACAAATGTAGTTTTTTTTTTCTGTCGGTCAGTTCAGTGTTCTTCCAATTTGTTTAATTCAGTTTGTGACTGATTCAGTCTTCTGTCTCACAGGGAGATTGTGGAACGGAAATTGGCTGCTTGCGTCAACATTGTCCCAGCAATCAAATCAATGTAAGTTTTGATTCTGTGCCACATTAGGTCAGGATACACTGGGTGGTGTTTGATAAATGAAACGTCATCAGGGAAAGATTTTGGCAGGATCCTCTTGAAATAAATGAATGATTCTGTCCTACAATATTGGTAACTGATTTAATTTGTCCCCCAAAAAAATTGTGTCCTCCCTCAGATATGAATGGCAGGGGAAGATTGAGGAGGACGATGAGGTGCTGCTGGTGAGTTGAGTGCTGTCTAATGGCCATAGTGCTGTTTGTGGGCTGTAACTTTCTGTGGTGGTGCAGTTGTGACTATAACAATAAATCATTCTTAAATGATATTCGCACTTTGAAACAATGGAATCAGCAAAATGTGAAGGTTGTTTTTTTTTCATAACCATTTTCTTAAACATTTTAAACATAAAATGTTTATTTGAAAATTGAAAGTGGAGGTAGATACTGCATATATATAAAGTCCCATCCTTACATTATGTTATAAAAGTTAACATTTTGTACTGCAGTCACTATGATCCATTTGAAGACACACACACAGAAGAAGTCAGGGCATACTAGACTCAGGCTGGGTTATTTTTCCATATCAATCACTACTTATGATGAAATGCATAAACTGTCATCCTGACCTTGTGTTCCCTTGTGTAGATGATTAAAACAAGAAGTTCCAGGGTGCCTGCTCTGGCTGAATATGTGCGGTAAGTTACAGAAAACTCTTTTTTTGTTTCATTTCTGTGTTTCACTGACGCCACTCTTGAGTATTTAAGGTTATTTTTCCACACCAATTTTCTGGAATGTAACATGCACATGATAAAGTAGAGCTCTGGATGTCATGTTGGCCAGAAAAGCTCCTAAAAACGTTACCAGTTAGTGTGGAAATGGCCCGAGTCAACATTATTGCAGACCTGCAGCATTACATCCTCAACTTTCTGATTAACCTTTCCTTCACTCTACTCCAGAGAACATTTTGACATCACAATAAAAGCATATAAACAAGATATTTAAGTTAATTAGCATTGTAGTTTGTAACTGAAGTTGGCATACAGATTCACAGCATTGCAGTTAGAAGTTCATGGATTGTGTTCAAAAATTGTGATCCTAACTTTGTCAAATAAAATTTAGGTTTGGTAAAATAAAGGTATAGTGTGTCCCCAAATACAGTAAGGCTTTACATACACACAATTTAACATTATTAAAAACTGTAAAAATGCACCGGTCACTGATAAGTTACATTTCCCTTGTTTCCCTTTAACTGCCGAACGGGTCAGCTGTGAACTTCAGCGTTGTCATCATATGAAGTGATCACTCTACACTGCTTAGTCTTTGAAATCTTTCTCTTCCTACCTCTACCGGGCTTGTTCTGTGTTGTGTGGCTCTCTTTGAATTTCTTGGTGATGCTTCTCACTTTAGTTCTGGACACTTGGAAACGCTGTGATAACTTTGTATGCACGTCTCCTGCTTTGTGAGCATCAACAATCCTTTTCCTCAAGTCTAAACTGATTTCATTTGTTTTTGGCATGATACTTTTTCAAGTGACAGCTCAAATCCTTCCCAGAGATTTTATACTGATTTTATACTGTGTGTAAATTGGGAGATAACCCTCAGTTTTAACTTGATTTTTAAAGTTTTGAGCATTACACAGTTACACATCATTGCACAACAGTGGTTTGTGCTATGACTCTATAAAAAGGTCAGTTCTTAAGGGGGCTAATAATATGGTAATTGTAGTTTTTGGATTTTGTGGAATAATTTCATTTCTGTGTGCAAATTTAAATAATGGAAGCATCCAAAATAAAACTAGGATGCTTGAAAAAGCTGTGTTAAAAATTCTTTGCTCTGTTTAACAGCACGTAGGAGACACTTATAAAAAGATGACAGTGGGGGCTAATAATTTCGTCCTGTACTGTACTTAGAGAACTGGTGAAGTTGTGCTACTCATTGGCGATCCCGGCAGTTGCCACAGCAATAAATGCGCTTTCTGTTGACTTGTGTGTGAACGAGACCTTTGTGGAAACAATGTGTAATGCCTGATTTATACTCAAGTGCAGATGATACCTCTGCTGTACTTACAGCATCATTTCATTAGCCAATATTTAAACTCACCGTTATCTTTGTTTGGAACACTGTATCGATCGTTTGTTCCATTGGCTGCAGTGTCTCATGCAATTCATGAGTGGAGGATTTAATTGCTGCTTCTCTTAATATGAACTGCTCTTCAGTCTGAGCACTCAGCTAATCTAACTCATATCTGCTCATTGTCCTTTCAGCTCTAATCATCCTTATGAAGTGGCCGAGGTCATCAGCCTGCCCATCGAACAGGGCAACCCGCCCTATCTCAAATGGGTGGGAGAGGTTGTACCTGAGTAAGACTGGGTTGAAGTAGGAGAGGAAAATTTAATGGTTGGATGTAAAAATGAGTGTGATGTAATGTCAAATGTCCTTCTTACTTACCACTACCATCCAAATCAGACATGTTGTTACTATAACTACGTTCATCAGGGGAATTTCTTTATAAAACACCACTTACACTATGGGCATTTTGCCTTGTTCACCCTCCCACACCCTGTCTGTACCACTAGATGGCAGCCCCAGCTTGTGTGAAAGTGTTTAAAAGATTTTCATTGGTTAAATCTTATTTTTCATTTTCTTTGGAAAATAAAAAGGAGGATTGTTTTTCATTTGTTTTCAGTCTCTTTTTTTGGTAGAGAGGTCATCAAAGACATGTTGCACATTAAAAGAATTTCATAAACATGAGATTATATTGTACATACTATACATTTATGTAGAAGTGTAGCAGTGTATGTGGCACAATTGTACAGGATAGTAGGTATTATTAACAATATTAAACAATGTAAACATTTATTTAGCCCTCTACCACATAGTGCTTCATCAAAGTGGTCTCAACATGGCTGATATTACAAACACTATCTTTTTGGACTTTAATCATCAAACTGGTAGAAAAGCAATGTTGTTATAAGTTGGCTATTTAGCATCAGTCAATTAAGTTTAAATAAGACATTAAATACAGAGCAAAAACTGCAGATGAAACCATCAAAACTAATCAAGTATCTTTACATTTCCTGTATCGGCTTAGTTCACTATAAAAGTGAAGAATACTTAAAGCAAGAACCGTTTGCTTCAAATAACACATGACAAAAGTTAAAAGGTGTTTGTCTTATGCTTCAAAGGTTCATAATTTACATGGATTTAGGTTGTTTGATGGAATTTAGTCTTGTTAATAGCCAAGAAAAGGAAATATTCAATTTAATTACAACTTCAATTAATAATTTTTAAGCATCTAAAGGCTTGAATTTTCATTTGTAAAATATTCTTTGATATGAAAAGAGGATTGAAGTTAAAAAAATACACACCATTACAGTAAAAATGAGTTCTACATGCAGTTCATTTTACAGTACCACAATTCAGCTCAGGCCGGATTTATATATTGTATGTTGTGCGACATATAGCATCATATATATTATCTACAGCATTTATGAATTTACAGTCAAACTTAATTATAACTTGTTTCTCCTTAGAATATTTCAGGACATAGTGTTTCAGATAATTAAAAGGTCTTGCCCTCTTTCAGGTGAGCATCATTTCTGCCTTTATGTTATTTCATCATTAGTAGTAGTACTTTTTGCACCAAAGACAATCGTCACTTTACACACTTGATATTCTCATCTTGAATAAAACATCTCTTAGAAATCACTTAAATGCCAGGTGCCAATGTATAAAATGACACACGTTCTCATATGTTACAGGTAACTGATTTCAAGCACAGAGTGTTTGTCCAGCAAGTCTTCAGGTTGTGACCTGCTGTTTCTAATTTTACTGACCACATTGGCCGCTGTCTCAGTCATTTCTACATGTTTGGCACTCTGACCAGGGCCCACAGGCTCTGACGTATTTCGCTGCACGACCCGTGTCTTTGAGCTCTCTGTTACTTCGCTGTGGCGTTCATCCTCTGATTTTTTGCAGATTTCTTTCATCTCTCTTCCGTGCATTTCTTCCCGTTTGCCCTTTTCATCACAGTCTTCCCTGTTCTCGTTGCTGACGTCTTCGCTTCTCAGCGTTTGAAGCACCATGCCACCCCACTCCTCTGTGGGCCGCTGTACCTCAGTGCCGGCCCTGTCGTTGTTCTTCACCCTGCGTGAGGTGCGGCACAGGGCCTTCCTGAAGCCTCTCTTGAAGTTGTCGGACAGAAATCCATACAGTATGGGGTTGGCACAGCTGTTTGCATATGAGAGCACAACAACAAAAAAGTAGAGCCCCCTGAAGTCGTCTGGCAGGACCACCAGGAGGTTGACAATGTTCAGAGCATAAAACGGTAGCCAACAGAGGACAAACACTGCCACCACAACTACTACCATCCTTGTGATTTTACGCTCTGACTTCCTACGTCGGGAGGATGTTGCCTGCGCCCGCTTTCCAACACTTCGCACCTTTGAAGGAAAAAGCAATAGGTTGTTTAGCAGTATTTATATACTTGCAGGGTTAGTCTGTTAACACAAAAACAAGAAATAACACTTCTCTGATTTTTTTTTTGTAAATCTGCTGAAATATCCAAAGACTGGTGGATATACAAAAATAGATGGCATGGTTGCTCTCAAAACCAAAGCAAAAGAAAAAAAAAAAGGTCAGTGTATGGCGAATAAGATTCTGTCAAAATAATTGTCTTTCATTTTACGTCTATCACAAAAATAGGTTCTAAAAGAAACTGAGTGTACTAGCCAAAAGTATGTTTGTATTTGTACTGTGGAAGATCATTGTGCAAATAAAAACAAACAACATCCTTTCTGTTTTGGTAAGTTCTGTGGTGCACTTGGGAAAGGAAGGGATGAGTGTTGGAGTCCTCCCTTACACATTAGACCATTGCACCAGTATCTGCTCATGCTGCTACAAATGTTGGAGGTCATTTACACAGAAGCTTTGCAGAATGTTTGCTCAGTAAAACAGCATTCATGGCATCACATTAGCCATTAAAGTTCTTATTATATAGAGTATTTGCACTTACCATTTTTGTTTGCTATGGAAGTGTTTGTGTTAGAAGGTCTGCTCTGCACTCCATTTTTAATGATTTCTTATTTTCATAGACAAAAACATAAAAAATAGAAGTATACATATATACTATAAATTATATTATATACTACATATATATGTTTTGAGTTGAGAAGTGGGAGCTATTTCAGGCAAACCACGTACTGGAAATACCCACGGACGTCAGTCTGAAAATACGGCTGGCAGTTGAATTTCACAATTAACTTTTGTAACTGACTTCTCTACAGCAATGACAGTGGTGGTCATGACTTAAAGGTGGTGTTAGTGATTTATTCTTTTGGCCAAATCTTTGTTCATTGATGTCATTAGCATGCATGCATGCAAACATGAGTGAAGTAGTGGGATACCAAAACAAATGTTGAAAGAGAACTGTTGGAATATGGACCTAAAGTCTTCCTTCCAAGGAGCTCGGGTGACAGATGTTACACAATGGAGCTTTATGTATGATGGGAAAATCCAGTGGTCCTGTGTAAAGTAACTCAGAGCACAGCAGAGAAAATCCAGAATAGTATAGATCAAGACCTCTGCACCTCTCCATGTTTATAGTAATATTTTACCTTGATGACAATCAATAAGTAGCACAAGCAGATCACCAGCAGGGGGCAGAAGAAACCAACAGTGCATGTGTACACAATGAAAGATGTCTTCCACACTTCAGCAGGCTCAGGCCACACGATGCTGCAGTTTCCATCATCTTTAAGCACGTCAGCGAATACCACCACTGGTAGCACCACCACGAAGGACACTGCCCAAACAGTAGCACTAATAGCCTTGGCCACACGAGGGCGCCGCCACCAGGAGGAGCGAATGGGGTGCACCACGGCCAGGTAGCGGTCCACTGACATCACAGTCAGGCAGAAGATGCTGGTGAACTGGTTGATGGCATCCACTGTCATGACGACACGGCACATTAGAGAGCCAAAAGGCCAGGACAGCAGAGCATTCTGCACTGCCAAGAAGGGCAGGCCAAGCATAAAGAGCTCATCAGCAATGGCTAAATTGAGAATGTAGATGTTGGTGACTGATTCATTCTTGGTGTAGTTGACGACAACATGGATGACCAAAGTGTTTCCCAGCAGGCCAACAACACATACAATCCCGTAGATTAGAGGAATGAAGATTCCGGCCAAACCTGGAAGCGATTCAGGTTTGGTGCAGTTCTGACAGGTGTTCAAAAGAAAGGCGCCATCAGTTGGGCTGAAGCTGAAAAGTGGTTCCGAGGGAGTGGAAAGGAGCAGAAAGTGGGAGTAGGGGGGAACTGTGCTGTTACTCCACGTAGCTGTAGGGGTTTCCTGAGACAGCAAGGAAACCTGGGTGGCTTGGATGATCTCCATGTAGACGTTAAAGAGTATATGGTGGCAGCAGTTGGTAAGATGTCATCAGTTCCAGGTTGACATCCCTGAAAAGCAAAGCAAAGTTAGTTGACAAACAACGACATGAATGCTGAATCTGGAGTGCGGCTTCTGTTCGGAGCCCCTCCTCCCAGATGAGCATAGAGAGAAGCATGTGCTTCATACACAACAAATGGAACTCTGAATTTCTTACCTTGTTGCCATAGCTGAAATTGTGATATTTCCACTGAAAGGTAATATATGTGCAAACAGGAGTACCCCCTCTCTGTCCTGTGATTGGTTAAAGTCTCCTGGTTTGGGCTACATTTCCCCAAGGCTAGAGTATTAGCTCTCTCTCAGATCATTTTATTTACATTATGATGAAAAGTTATTGTTGAATTAGTGATCAAAAATGCCAGCCCTACTCCAGCTTTAACAAACTTAACCATAGCATAGCATAGACATAGCATAGAGTCAGTAGGTCAGAAACCACAGTCCACTTAATGTGACTCTGTTTTTTATCCTTTTTACTAGTGGCTGCACTGCTCCATGTAACAGGACAGGATCCAGTGGTGGTCGTCTTATCTGGACTCACAAATAAGCAGTGGAGATATCAACTGAAACACTTTGAATAGAGCAGTGTCAAGCATCACTGAACTTAATTATGGGACCTTCGCTTCCCTGTGCTTGCTTTGCATGTGGCGGAAGTTGAGATATGTTCACCTTTCCAAGCGTCAGCTTGAGTATCAGCCAATCTAATCAAGTCCTGAAAATATTTCAGCACTAACCAAGGAAATCACGTTTTAAATTTAGCTAATGCACTCCACAGCCCAAACAGAGCTATCCAACATGTTTTTTTCTTTTTTTTTTGTTGGACAAAGCACCCAACAGCAAATATGGCAAACATCGTAATCACCATTGTTTTGGACATTTAAGCAATTTTTGCGGCACAGTTAGCCATGACACTGCCTTTCTAATCTCAGACCCATCCCCTGTCAAGGGTTAATGGAGAAGGATCTGTATTTATATAGAGCTTTTCTAGTATTGATGACCACTTTAAACTGCTTCACACTACAGTTTTGCCATTCACCACGTTTATAAAGTGCATCTATGTGCAGTACGTTTCCTATCAAACAGCAAAGTGGGGTTAAATGTCTTGCCCAAGGACATATTGGCATATAGACTAGTGGAGCCAGGAATTGAACCCACGCCCTTCAAGTTAAAAGATGACTCGCTCTACTGTCACTCCTGTCACTCCATCCGATGCTTATGTTAGTCCAGCTTTATTTCTGAGTCCCTACATGAGGCTGGTTAACTGTTTCACATTCTTCTAGACTTTATGCTAAGCTTGGCTAATTTATTTTAGGGTTCAGTTCCACACTTGCTGCACAGTATCAATCTCCTCTTGGCAAGTCAGTGACTTGCAAATTCTATTTGATATTTAAAACAAAACACAAAACGAAATGCAAAGTCATGAAAATATAATGATGATGCAAACTTTAATAATGATGATGCAAACTTTAAACCACCGATTAAAGCTAATCGGTGGTCCAATCGCCACCAATTAGCTTTATACTTTACTCCTCAACTTAACAACCATCCTTCCGTAACAGCAAAACAAGGCTGCATCAAAAGAGAAACGTAATGCATTTAGCTCCATTAGTCCAAGACTTGTTTATGAAGCCATACTGGTATCTTAATGACCACCAGGTTGCATGAAGGCACACCTTCATCTGTCACAGCGATGGCTAATAATTGGTGCTCTGTACGTGCTCTGTGTATTGGTACAAAATGAACTGATCTATGGGAAAAAAAACAAAACATGGTCTCCACAATCTTGACTACACAGCATTAATGAGGAGGTAAGAATAATTGAGTGTTGTGAGACACAGGAAGAAACAATAAGGGAGGAAATAAAGTAAAATTATCACAAACATTAATAAAAATAAGGAAAATATCACGTGCTTTGTTACATTAGGAATGTTTTCTCTTATACTTATTTTTAGATTTAAAAATGCAACACAAATGAATGGAAAACACAAACTGAAGGGCCACAATATCAGTTAGACCCATATTTTTTACAGTTGTGTACAATTATCCACCCCATCCCCAACCCATTTATTGTTACTAAAAATGATTAAATTATATTTGTTGTTAGAAAAAAGCTTTACATAAAAATTTACACTCAACTATTTCTCAACTGACTGTAGTTGTACTTAACACTGTCAGTTTAATTCATTACTGAACTGTAAATGAGCCCAACCCTACACACATTCATGTTCTGTATAAAATAAAAATGTTGTATTACAAAATTCTATTAAATATGCACGAGAAAGGGAACATATACACATGTAAATGTAAAAAGTTCACAGTAAGCTGCGGATTTCTGATAAATGCAACTTATAAATAACAATAGCCTTTTATGTATATTATCGTATGGAGATGGAGGTCCATGAAAAGGCTTTTTAAACCAAAAAACCCCACACACATGCGGACGAACACACACAGACACACAATAAGAGCAGACAGTATTTCTTTCCAAAAAGGCATCACCTCTTTTGTCTGACATTCTTTACCCAGGTCTTACCAAGAGATGTTGCTATGGAGATGTCTGACCAAAACAAGGCCCAAAAAGGCTCTGCATGGAGCAAATGAGAGATAAACAAGATGCTGATTGAAGAGCCAGTGCTCTTTACATTCAGATACAAAGGCAACAATGATCTATACTAAGTGTGCGCTGTGTGATTGGATAGGTGTGTGTGTGTGGGTGTCCTCTGAGTGCCTGTTAGGTGCAGATATTGTTTTCGATACATGTTTAGGTCACCAGTTTCACATTATTGGAAGGTTTTGTTGCTTATTTTCCTGCAGAAGATATTGGAACATTCACTACTGGAGTCTAAATCAAGACTACCCTAAGTGAGGCCCACAGGCCAAAGTTGGCCCTCCAAAGGGTTTCATTTGGCCTGCCATACTTTTTAAAAAAGCGAAAGTTAAAAACAATGCATATACACTTAATGAAATACAATTGTTTATGCTAATCTCATTTGTGGTATTGAAATCCACAAACTACAATAAGCAATAATGTATTGTAACTTATTGTAAGGAAATGTATTTTCCTTACAATAAGTAATGTATTTCAAAAAAATCTGACAGTAAAAACTAAGGCAAAAGGGTGAACAGGAAGTCGGCTCCATGCATCTCACCAGTGGTCACTGATACTGCAATTGGTCATTTAGTGGGAGACTGAAAATAAGTGAATTCCCATGTGTACTTCAGGTTCTGCTGGCTTAAATCTGTAATAATGTAGTGGAAGCACCTTACATAAATCACAGGGGGGGTCGCTGGTGCCAATCCCAGCTGACATAGGGCAAAAGGTGGGGTATACCCTGGACAGGTTGTCAGTCCATCACAGGGCCACAGGAGAGAGGAGGAGGAGCCAAATGACCCATCCATTCTCGCACTCATGGCCAATGAGGTTCTCCAATTTGCCTACGATAAAAATATTTCTAGCAAATCTATTTTGCAATCTGTATTCTATCACCTCACTGCCAGCTGTGTCTTAAATGTTTAAAGAAAGAGGAGGTCACGGGCCATGTTTCTATTTTAACATGATATCAAGTGGTGGGCCGCACGTGATTCATTTGGTGGGCTGCATGTGGCCCGCAGGCTGCCAGTTGGACACACCACGATCTGCTCTGCAATCTCACACACACACGCACACACACACACACAGAAAATGATGCTCAAAGGTTTGTTAAAAAAGAGAGTGGGCAGATTAGAAGTTGTTATTTTTATTCTTAATTACATTTTTCCCCCCTATCTTTCTCACAAGAGAAACACATCATTCACGTCTCAAAATACACTGGCAACACATCTCACTCAGAAAACACTAACCATAGGGAGCATTACATTAACAACAGAGATAATTTCATTCATTTTGTCCTTTTAACGATTTTTTTTTTTTTCAGATAAACTAGTATTTTATTATGGAATAAGCTGTTTGCACTTTATTGAGTGTAATCGATTATTGTACACTGTATTGTAGGGAGACTCAATCAGCAGGTAAATACGGATTATTTCAACGACGACATGTTGTCCTCAATGAGGGGGCATTCCACAAATTTACATGGTTTCCATTTAATCCCTATGTATCCTTAGGGTAATTTAGATTTTCTTTTTCTGATATATAACTTTAGCTGTACCCCGCCTCTTGCCCTATGTCAGCTGGAGTTAGGCACCAGCGCCCCCCTGCAACCCACAGTGGAGGATAAAGAGGTGGAAAATGAGTGAGAGTGAGAGAACTTCAGCTCTGTTAATGGACATGGCATGAAATTTTAGGCAACAAAAAGTTCTGTTGCCTAAATTTAAGACTGAGGTTACTTTGACCTCTGCATTATACCCCTCGTTGACTAGAAACTTTCCTAGTACTAGGATTGTTTTGATGATAGGACGAAAACTGATCACCCAGAGAAAACCCACACAAACACGGAGATAATATGCAATCTGAACCTAGGTTAAAACCGGGGACTTTGGTTCTGTGAATCACCAGTGCTACTGTGTAAAAAGACCAATATTTACATTCTTCACATTAAGAGCATAAAATGTACCCTTTATAACCCGATAAACTGATTTATTCATTGGCCTATCAGAAAATAAAAGCACTGTTTCCACGTAGTTACACTTTTATTCAGAGGTGTGGACCTCAAATGCGTGTATATACAGTACACACACACACACGCACACATACACACACATATATAACATTACACTGACATACTTTCTTCTCTTTTGCATCAATGTATTATCCACAAAAAGATTCAGCAGGTGGCAGAGTTGTATCGTAAATGATCTACAGTTAACTTTTTACAGTCCTGACAAAAAAAAAAAAATACTAATGTAAAAAGTCAAGGTTGTTGGTAATCAGTGACATGTACCAGGCTGTGTTATCCCTTGAAGCTCCAAAGGAAATCTCATCATCATGTAGTATAAGGGAAACACTATTTTGTGTTTTTTAATCTTGGAAATTGTGTTACTGAATTTATAGTGGAGGAACATCAATTACCTTGCAGCTGCACATGTAATTTGATATAAGCACCATAACTGTTTGTTAAAAAAAACCTCTGACACCTGAGGGCAAATAATCTCTAACATCTTTTCTATACATACTGTACATTCTGGTAGATTGATTTTCTGTTACTGTTACAGTTACTGTTGACTCTGTAAATGCAAGAGAAGTTTGATACTGGCGGTGAGGCAGTGTTTGCTCCTTAGTGTCCACACTATTGATATCTCTATAATTACATCATAATTGCCTGCGCCAAAGGTCAGCGCAAAACAAACCTGCTGATGTGATTCAGAGACGACAAAGTGACCAGTGAAACGCTCTGTGTTTAGTCACTGAAATGATTTTCATACTGATTGCTCTTGCAGCCAAGCATTAACATCACCTCCAATAATTGCACGTCTGTGGTTTGCTGTACATGCTAATTAAATGTTTGCCCCATTCAGTGACCTCCTGTGACTCCGATGGTGTTTTTTTGCAAACGAACATTTTGTTGCATTTCTGTTAAATTCACAGATCTGCCACTGAGACTGGAAGATTACATTTTTTTTTTTTTTGCCCTCACTTTACATGTTTCACATAATGGTACTGCAATACACACATACAGTATAGTGGTCATGCCTAAACCACTCAAAACACACACACACAGACATTCTATATTAAAATTCACAGCCTAGATCATCAGGTGACATCTTTCAGCTTTAAAACAATAATCAAATCAATCAATCAGTCAATCAGACAGTAATTAAATACCAATTTTGATACAAAGTAAAATCATTTTAAGTGCTTTGCATTCAGTCTCACATTCACAGATCATTTAGGGCTTTGTTAACTGAGATCAACATGAAGAAGAACAGCTGACTGGAAATAAGTGTTTGCAATTTTGCATTCACTGGAGTCTCGGTCTATCCCTCTACTTTATCTGACAGATTCTATACTTGCATAATTATCTAGATCTATAGCTCTTGACACTTGAATGCTACTTTGGAAATTCTAATGTTTTAAAGATGTGGCAAAATCTGATTTCTGTTAAGGGACCCAAATATTAACCTCTTTCTTTATTATGGTTATTAATGTCACAGCTATTTCATCTTAAAGGCTCAGCTAGGCCAAGCATTTCTGCTCACACTTGTAGATTTTAGTACAGTATTTTTCTATTAGCAACAGTAGCATATAGTGAGGGAAATAACAAGTTACTGGGGGTAAAACATAAGACTGGTCCAACAGCTTTCAGTGCTGTGCGGCAGAAAGATCAGTTACGTGGGAAATATAGACCACGCTTATCGTTAATGTTTATTTCCACTGGACATTAAAAAATATTCTATTCTATGTGACTATCTCTAACCAGTTTAGTGTCTGTATGTTTATATTACTATTATATTAGCAAAGAGTTCAAGGAATTTATACTAAATAGCAACGTGCAATTTACACCATTTCCTTGGACAACACATCTAGACCAGTCACATTTACATTTTGGTCCTTTGAGCAGTTTGAAACTTATGAACTTATGAGTATTTTCTATTGTTAGTAGTCTGTCTTCATTGTTTGCATTACGACTGTTTTTCCTTATCTCTTGTTGTTGCTATTTTTTATGCCTATGGTCAACAGAGTTTAATTAGCCAACGGCTATAACTGAGCGTATTTACATGGTGGTATCCATTTATTTGTAATATCTCCACTACAATCAATTAAATGAATTTCTGCCTGTCTCGACTTAAAATTTAAATGTGAAACAGCAGCATGGCCAAGTGTCTAAGAATTAGTGACATCTAATGGTGAGCCTGCAGACTGCAACAAAAAAAGACCAATATTTTCTGAGGATCATGAGGGAACAAAGGTGGTCTTCACATGTCAGAAAGGATATAAACAGTCTCTCCACCTTTCCACTTTCCTGATCGCTCTGCCATTTCCTGATTGTTATGAAACACATTTACAATCATTACTGCATTGTGCAGGTCTAAATATGCAGCTCGCTCACAGAACGGTATTAAAAATTAATGTTATGTACTGCATTTTTCCTCAGAACAGCAACTCAAACCATTTTGTTTACTCGCCAAAAAAAAAAAAAAAATTAATACTTAAAACTCTTCAACATGTCCATGTTTAGTTGAATAAGAGAGTAAATTATGATTATTGGTTGACTTAAAAAAAAACAAATAAATGAAATCCTTATAGGCAGCCCTTTAAAGAAAAATAAGAACTCAGGATAAAATGAGCAGAAACAATTTAAAAAGCTATGAATAAAGAATTAAGAATGAGTAGAAAGAAGTAGGAATCCAGGTGAAGGAGAAGAAGATGACATGGTCTGTGGTGAAGAACTTTGAAATGTGACGCAGAAACTTTTTCGTTGTTTTTCCTGTGGAGGGCAGCACTGCACCTCTCGATCTACAGCCTGCAGGAAAAGAAGAAAATGGTAAGAGAAAAGAAAAAAAAAGAATAAAGAAGATGGCAGACTAGGAAGTGAAGGAGTTTTCTGTAAAAGAATTGTCAAATGTCCATTGTAAATGAATTGAATCTCAGACCCCATAATAGAAGTGGGCAATATGGCAAAAATGGCACGTTGTGATTTTTTTTTTTTTTTTTTACAATACAATCACATTTTTTACACAGTTTTACCTGTTGTTGTTTTTTTTTCTTTTTAATTTTTACTATTTTGCAACTTACTGAACAGTGCAATCCAACCCTTATGCTTAGTACAATGGACGTTTAATAAGTATGTACTTATTATAGAGGAGTATAGAGGCCCATTTCCAGCAACCATCACTCCAGTGTTCTAATGGTACATTGTGTTTGCTAATTGCGTTAGAAGGCTAATGGATGATTAGAAAACCCTTGTGCAATGATGTTAGCACAGCTGAAAACAGTTTAGCTGCTTAGAGAAGCTATAAAAGTCACCTTCCTTTGAGCTAGTTGAGTATCTGGAGCATCACATTTGTGGGTTCCATCTAACCTTTGTCAATGTCTTGCCTATATTTCTCTATTCTATTCAACACACAAAATTGTCTGGGTGACCCCAAACTTTTGAACGGTAGTGGAAATTCACTCAGTCGCACTATTTTGACTATAGACTATTTTGCTTAACTCACAAAATGATTTTAATTTAAAAAGTAAACAACAGTGCAGGCTTTTTCGAGGTAACTTCTGATTCGGTTACTTCTTTCTGCTTTTCTAGTCTTTCATCAAATGCCTGTGTTAAAGGTGTTCGTTGGGTGGTTGGGTTTAAAATGACCTGTTGCCTCAGCCTGCTTTGGTGTGGCTGCTCTCAGTATATTGTTACGGAACCACGGAAACAGACAGAAAAGGGTTGCTGTGTTGCCATCTGACGTGCTGACCTCGTCTGTGCAAACTTTGCAAATAACCGTTGCCTGCGCCTTGTCATTTGGGGAAAAGTCAAACCAGTTCCATATAATGGAGGTAGAGTTCTTTTTAGTGACTGACTCCTCTGTTTTGTTTTCATTTCCAGCCACAGTTTTCAATGACATGTGTGTGTCTAAGTGGATCCTGGGAGCTGATTGGTCCTGCACAGGAGGTTCCAGTATAAGAGGCCTGATCGTCCCAGCTGCAGTGGAAGTATCTTGAATCACTCTCAGTCAGACTGCCAACAGGAATTTTGTACTTGATTTTAAAAAGCCTTTGAAATGATTTAGTTACTTTGTTACTGGTGGTTTCTTGGAAGTTGGAAGAGGGAGTCTCCACACTCTTGTTGCAATCAGGTTTCCCCCTAGGTCTGGTCATAAGAGTGGGGAATGAGACATTTGGAGAGCACAGAAAAGCAATGAAAAGAATGCTCCCAATAGACGAGACCACAATGTGTCCGATTATTTACACATTCTAGACCTTCCCGGTTGTCATGCTGCCCACCCCTTCTCTGTCATACAATCCTGAAAAACTTCACAAATCAAAACTAAACTGTTCAGATTTTATATCTTAATGTTTTTTTTTACACAGAACAGTACCGACATTTGTTTCATTAGAAACTCTCTTGATCAGTAACATGCTACAATTACTGATTAATTATTACAAATTACTTCATTTGCAATTGACACTAAGACAGAAACTATTTGTTTATTCCTTCTAAAAGGTTTAGTTTCAATCTTTACTTTGATTTTACAGATTCTTCTTTTGAATCTTTGTTTACTTTTTAATTTTACTGCTTTTATTTCATATTTTTTTTATTGCTGTTGACTATTTACCATATTGTTTTTTTGTCTTTTATTCTTTACTTATTTCCTCTCAAGCGCTGTGTAACTGTGCTTTGTACTGTTTTCGCACAATTATTAAATCACTCAATTACATTTGTACAGAGACATTAAACCTAATTAGGTGCGTGTTCATTTCTCAGATGATAGACAGGTTTTTAATTACTATCAGGTTAACAGAGATCAGAGTGCAAGCGTGGCTTTCACATTAGCTCATTTTTTTCCTCACATTTAACACAAAAAGTGACAGGTTTTGTTCATCGTAACATCGTAATAAAGAATACATTATTGAGTGTGGTGGGGTGGTTTGCAGAATTTTTGCAGAAAACAATTTTTATTTTGCAATCTACATGATCCATGATCGATGTACGATGTGAGGTAAAAGCAGTTTATTGTACAAACTCCAGAGGTCGCCCTCTTCAAACACAAACATGCGCACACACACAAATAAGGAGGGAAACAATCACAAATCATGTTTCACTTGAGCTCAAGACTGTTTCAGAGTAGCCCAACTCCCCCAAGGCTGCTCCACAATTCACACCCTGAGAGAGATGCACCATCAGCTAATTGGTGATCCATCAGTTCCCCCCTCTCAGGGAGCTGATGTCTTTTTCAATTAACAGATTTGCGGGGTTGGACGGAGTTTACAGCCACGCCACATCACTGCCTCCACACTTTTCATTACAAAAAGAAGAGCCCAGATTAATGAGTTGTTCATTTATCTTAGTGATAGTTTGTAGTGCTGATGCCACAGCACTACAAACCCAAACTCACTCCCAGTACATACACGGATGCGCTTTACATTTTTTCTATTGCATGTGCACAGATTGTCCAGCATTCTCAGAGCAGGCATGTGTCGGGTGGTGCTGCGTTGTGTCAACAGATGCAGTGTGACTGTGACCACAACATTAGCTCCAATTTACTTCCCACACAGTGTGCAGCACACATGTGCTCCATACAAATGCAGGTAATTACAGGCCCAATTTGCCCGGATGAACAGAAAATAATAAACATTCCTAAGAGCTGCATTAGTACAGATGTTAATCAATTAACTCAAAAGCTCCAGCGCATGTTTCTGCAGGCACATTCACAGACAGAAACTTTTTTTTTTTTTTAAAAAAGCCGCATCAACAGGTAGCAACAGATTATAAAAAGAACAGAACAGGTTACAGTGAGGCTCTTTCGCTCCAAAATTAGCATGTACAAATGAGATTTTTTTAGGTGAGCCCGATTAAAACCTTGTTTCCCTGTGGATTTTTTTTCACCCCTGTGTAAAATGTGCCTAAAACAAAATGAGTTGGTGGGAGAAGAAAACAGTGACACCTCAATGGAACTCACCGACAAAGTTATTACCATTTTGCATCCTTTTTTTGCTCTCTTTTGAAGTCAGTGACGTGTGAATGATATGAAGCGGCTGAAAAAATGAAACTAAGGCCAGAAGATGAATTCTCGGCATTGCACTGTGTCGTAAATAATGCCAGAATTTGAATTGCTGCCAAAAATGA
Source organism: Brachirus orientalis (assembly GCA_016785285.1). NCBI lineage: Eukaryota > Metazoa > Chordata > Actinopteri > Pleuronectiformes > Soleidae > Brachirus > Brachirus orientalis. The sequence continues at coordinate 1,902,373 of JAFBJR010000145.1, read as the reverse complement.
AGCTAATGACGAGGACCTAGGAGAGGCAAGAGGCATTCCCACCAATGCCATTTGGAGTCAAAGCCATTTAAAAAAAAAAAAAACATTTGTATGTAATTGTATGGATTGAATGCTGATTAAAAACATTACCACAAATTAAAAAACAGGATTTAACAGGTTTTCTGAGCAATGGGAATATTGTTGCCTTCCCCCCCCCCAAGTCTCATCTTTTCGCTCCCTCCCTACCTCCATCATCTCATCTCACTCCCCCCACCAATTTGTCTTTCCTTCCCTCCTATTCCCTGTCGCCTCCTTCTATTCTCCCTTCCTCCATCGTTCCTTTTATTCCAGAGGGTGGGTGGGGTTGCTGCTTGTGACTCCCCCAGTCAGTGTTTGCCCACCTCCTATTTCTATCCAGATTTCTCTTAAATTGAATTTGTATTCAGATTTCCCCTAAAGAATTGTCTCACCTTAAAATCCACTGCAGACACACTACATGCATTGTTATTGGAGAGTGGATGCTTCACTGTGTACATGTGTTTTGTGTGTGTGTGTGTGTGTGTGTGTGTGTGTGTGTGTGTGTGTGTTAGAGATGGAGAAACATGCAGTCATAAATCAAAATCCAATATAAAACAAAAAGGTGCAACACACACACACTGGTTTCCGTGACTTCAGAGGACATTGCCTTGACTTACATTCATTTCCTGGAGACTTACTCTAACCTTAACCATAATTATTAGTGCCCTAACCCTAACCTCAGCCTAACTTTAAAACATGTCTTCACCTTAAAATGTGGTAATTTACGTTATGTCCCCATAAGGAATACAAGTATAATGTTAAATTATCTGTAAACAGATTTAGGTCATCACAACATAAGGAATACCCCGTGCACACACACACTGAGCCAATATCCAATAAAACAAATGATTAGGGAAAAAATAAGTATCTTTTTTAAACCTTAAGTGACATACCATACACTCATCTCCAGTAGACTGTGTCAATTATTATCACGGGGAATTTCAGAAAGCAGTGATGTGTGCATTTACAGACTTGTATTAACTCTCAGTCAATGCAATTTTGAATCTAACATATTATAGTAACTGATCAACCCTCGCGTTAAATCTTCAGTTTGCAGTGAAAACCGATAATATTCGATGCGTCTAAGACTGATAAACACTACAGCCATTTTTGGAAAAGCTTAAAGAGGGAGAGAGGAAGAGGAAACACGGCTAAATCTCACCTCTGTCCGCGACCGAGCAGCCTCGTCACAGTCCAGCTGGAGGGAAATGAAACTGGACTTCAGAACTGTTGCGTTACGCGGCACCGATGCGCACCGCACACTGCTGCGGGAATATCCCCCACCCCCCACAGCACTCTCACTCTCACTCTCACACTCACACATTGAGGTTTGCGCAGCTGTTCTTCTGAGGATTCTGCACTGACTTCCATTCATTTGGACAGCAGAAACAAACCCCCTCATCATCCTTAACCATAAAGCTGTAGTATGTAACTTTGCATTCAGTTGTTCTTTGTTTGTTTGTTTCCATCAACTGCTGTAAAGCAAATATTAGGAGTTGAATAAGCAGTATAGGTGCCGATGGGCACTTGGCTTGAGTCTGTCGAGTTCAGAGGTTACTGAGGACGTCTGAACACACAGGTGCACCTCTCATTTGACTGTTGCTTCACTAAAACGTTCTGGGGTTATTTAGCTCATACATTAAGTTGATGATTGAACCGATGCCAATGGTGTCTTGAGTCAGCAGCTACACATTGGTGAACACATGGCTTTCTTTGCTTCATCTGTCCATGGCCTTGTCCCAAAGTCCCTAATCTCTTAAAATCTGAACCCTCACAGACTTGGATGACCTCACCTGCATCATATTATTCTCCTTGATTACACCAAAAAAGGGGGTTCCTTCATTTGGCAAGTTTAGGGACTTTTGACCGGGCAAGTCTAACCCACTTTACTGCTCCTGCCACAAACCTGCAGCTCATCTCCGATTGCCATCCTGCTGCAATGAACACCTAATCTTTCGTACCAGTCTTCACCAGTTTGTCGCTGAATCCACTGTCGTGACATCATGGACGACACTCTGGTCAGAGTAGGATTTTTATTCTTTATTTTTCACCACTTAACAGACCCTTGCTCCTCTCTTTTCTTGTAGGATCTGCCATACTCACCTACTTAGTAAAGCTACATGTAGCTTTGTCCTCCATCAGCCAATGGCCTCCTGATTTGTTCCTACTATTGGACCTTTTCAACCACCTTAAGCCTGAGTTTGCACATTCTATTTTTGTCACACGATTGTCATTTCCTAATAATTGTTTACCCAGTTAGTTAGCACCTGGTGTAACAATTTTCCATGTGACAACGGTCTTCATCCATCTCCATCCGTCTTAGGAGTAAATGTTCAGTAGAGGGTTTATACATTTCCAAAATGAAAATGAAAAAGCCAGTCGTCCCTGTCACGTCTTCAGCTTGTTCAAAATGCTGCTGCGTGTCTTTTAACTGGAACACAAAAGAGAAAACACATAACTCCCATTTTAGCCTCACTTCACTGGCTGCCTTTGCACTTAAGAGTTCATTTTAGTATGAGGCATTGATTTTACCAGTTTTTATTGTTTTTATGTTTGTTTGTGTGTGTGAGTGAATGAGAGAGAGAAAGAGAGAGTATGTATGAGTATGTATATATTATTTATATGTATGCAGTGTGTATGAATGTATGTATGTATGTATGTATACATGCATGTTTGTGTGCATATGTATGTATACATGCATGTTTGTGTGCATATGTATGTGTATATAGTCCATTTCACCTGCTGCATATGTGTGTGCACATGTACACTCTACAGTGTTTTACTGTTTTGTCTATTTTTTAGTATTTTTCAGTAGTTTATTTTATTTATCTCTAATGTACAGCACTTTGCTTCTGCTGTTGTTGTTTTTAAAGTGCTTTATAAATAAAGTTGGACTGGAGTTGGATTGGATAGAACATGGAGGGGAATAGATATCTGTTTTCTTACACTGAGGAAAGCAGAAGAAGCTAAAACCCCAGTTTGTTGGGTGCAATGAGCACTGAAAACGTGAAGCCACCCAGAATGAAAGTCCATTAAAAAACAATTTTGCTTCTTTCACCCTACCATCACCCTCATTTCATATTTTATTACTGTATTAGTTATTTATTAAATAACTTGAGGGATTCAGGAATTTAATTTGTGACTTCAAGGTCCAGTCTTTAGTGTCAGAAATTTTAGTGGCAGAAATTGGATGTACTTCCCCTATGTATGTTTGGATAAGTGTGTTTCTATGTACTTTAGGCAAGGACCTGCTATGTTTCTACAGCAGCCCAAACTGATAAACCAGCCAGAAGGTGAACCACAACAGGTGAACCACATGAGTACTGTATCTATGCTGATCTGTTGATCTACTGACAGCAAACAGGTGGCACAATGTGCATAACACTATCATTTGCGGTGCATCTGGGTTGACCACACACTGCAAATGTCTTAAATGTCATGCTGTGAAATTTCCAGAAAATTATGAAGAATGGAAATCTCTGGGGAAAAAAAGAGAGTGAGTGGTTCTCCAAACCATCTCCAAACCACTCCTCACATGAATGTTCCAGAATGTGTTTCTGCTTTTGTGTATAGTAGCATACTGTATGTTTCCTGCTGCATTCTTTATATGCAAATGCAGGAATAACCAGATCCGATTTTTAAAGTAGCTATAGGGACACCAATTTAAAGAAAACTACTTGAAATAATCAGCATCCTGCTCTTATGTTGCAAAACAGCACACTGAGCTTGCTGTATCTTCCACTGTTAATGTAGTTCTTATACTTGTCTAGGTCTGACAACCACTCAATAATAAAAGTCATCAGTGTCTGTTTAATTATTTTGCTTTTTGAATAACAATGCCATATACTTTGTATCTTAGGGGAATCTATCACATTAAGTGTATAAAGAACCAAACACATCCTCAGATGTGATGTTGAAGCCAGAGAAACATTAAATTCTGATGGACTTGCAATAAAAACCAAAAGTCATTGTACAAAATTAATTCACAAACTATATATAT